>WNGS01066681.1:2471508-2577043 GCA_020271785.1 Procambarus virginalis | reverse complement strand
CTCTCCCCTCCACCCTCTCCCCTCCTACCCTCTCCCCTCCTACCGTCTCCCCCTCTTCCTCCCCTCTCCCTCCTCTCTTCCTCCTGTCTCCCTCCAACTAGCAGCATGACAGGAGTGTGTAGACAGGCGGACAGTCCGCCTGCTCTCATACCTCTCACTGTATTTCCCACTTCTAAACTTTCCTTCACCTATGCCTCTCCCTCCTCTTCACTTAAATAAAAGGAGTGTGTAGAGGATGAGGTGGGAGGAGGGCTGGTGCTGGGAGAGAGGGGAGAATGAGAGGGGCGAGGTATTGTGAGGGGAGTCTTCTCAGAGGGTCCGCCCCGGCTACTCCACTCCTCACACATGACCCCAGTGAATGAGACCTCAACCACGCTGCTGAGGGCGACGGCTCCAGAGACCTCTCTAAGACCCTCCATGACCCTCCATCAGCCCTCCCTCCCTCCCTCCCTCCCTCAAGAGCTCCACCCCTAGGCCTCCCTCCACATGCAGGTAGGCCTAGTAGTGAATCCAGGCGGTACACGCCGCTTCACTGGTTTATTAAGCCGGATATTTCTACTTTTAACCAACTTGGCCATCTCCTCTCCTTATGATCAAGAAGGCTGTTGGAACATGTAACATGTTCTTTATCTTTGTATCCTTTATTCTTATATCCTTATCCTCGTTAAAGTCCTTTATCACAAATACTTATGAATTCGCGAACGTAAATAGTGGTTATATTTATTGATTTTTGTTTAAGTGTGAATATCGTTGGGAACGGGGCAAGGTCTTCGGGAATCCTCTCAAGGTATAGGTAAGGTATCGTGGTCTTGTTGGGTGAGGCTGAATGACAGAACAATTGTTCAGCTTTGAGACATGAAGTTGAAGATGGTTGTAAGAGGGTTGAGGAGTGGTTGAAGGGGCGGGGGTGGCGGCCGGCCTGGAGCAGCGCCCGCGTGTCCCCATGGTAACCTGCCCGCCACCTCAAGTTCATTCCGTCACTCTCCTCGTGTATGTGAGCGCTCAATAAGGTGAGCTGAGGGTGGTGAAGAGGCTGCCACCGGCACTAACACCTGGCTCCCACCCTTGACGCCACCCCCTCTGTGTGGCGGCCACCCTTGACGCCACCCCCTCTGTGTGGCGGCCACCCTTGACGCCACCCCCTCTGTGTGGCGGCCACCCTTGACGCCACCCCCTCTGTGTGTGGCGGCCACCCTTGACGCCACCCCCTCTGTGTGGCTGTCACCCTTGACGCCACCCCCTCTGTGTGGCGACCACCCTTGACGCCACCCCCTCTGTGTGGCGACCACCCTTGACGCCACCCCCTCTGTGTGGCGACCACCCTTGACGCCACCCCCTCTGTGTGGCGACCACCCTTGACGACACCCCCTCTGTGTGTGGCGGCCACCCTTGACGCCACCCCCTCTGTGTGGCGGCCACCCTTGACGCCACCCCCTCTGTGTGGCGGCCACCCTTGACGCCACCCCCTCTGTGTGGCGACCACCCTTGACGCCACCCCCTCTGTGTGGCGGCCACCCTTGACGCCACCCCCTCTGTGTGGCTGTCACCCTTGACGCCACCCCCTCTGTGTGGCGGCCACCCTTGACGCCACCCCCTCTGTGTGTGGCGGCCACTCTTGACGCCACCCCCTCTGTGTGGCGGCCACCCTTGACGCCACCCCCTCTGTGTGTGGCTGTCACCCTTGACGCCACCCCCTCTGTGTGGCGGCCACCCTTGACGCCACCCCCTCTGTGTGTGGCGGCCACCCTTGACGCCACCCCCTCTGTGTGGCGGCCACCCTTGACGCCACCCCCCTCTGTGTGGCGGCCACCCCCTCTGTGTGGCGGCCACCCCCCTCTGTGTGGCTGCCACCCTTGACGCCACCCCCTCTGTGTGGCGACCACCCTTGACGCCACCCCCTCTGTGTGGCGACCACCCTTGACGCCACCCCCTCTGTGTGGCGACCACCCTTGACGCCACCCCCTCTGTGTGGCTGCCACCCTTGACGCCACCCCCTTCTATGTGGCTGCCACCCTTGACGCCACCCCCCCTGTGTGGCTGTCACCCTTGACGCCACCCCCTCTGTGTGGCTGCCACCCTTGACGCCACCCCCCTGTGTGGCTGCCACCCTTGACGCCACCCCCTCTGTGTGGCTGCCACCCTTGACGCCACCCCCTCTGTGTGGCGGCCACCCTTGACGCCACCCCCCCTGTGTGGCTGTCACCCTTGACGCCACCCCCCTGTGTGGCTGTCACCCTTGACGCCACCCCCTCTGTGTGGCGGCCACCCCCTCTGTGTGGCGACCACCCTTGACGCCACCCCCTCTGTGTGGCGACCACCCTTGACGCCACCCCCCTCTGTGTGGCGACCACCCTTGACGCCACCCCCTCTGTGTGGCGACCACCCTTGACGCCACCCCCTCTGTGTGGCTGCCACCCTTGACGCCACCCCCTTCTATGTGGCTGCCACCCTTGACGCCACCCCCCTGTGTGGCTGTCACCCTTGACGCCACCCCCCTGTGTGGCTGCCACCCTTGACGCCACCCCCTCTGTGTGGCTGCCACCCTTGACGCCAACCCCCCTGTGTGGCTGCCATCCTTGACGCCACCCCCTCTGTGTGGCGGCCACCCCCCTCTGTGTGGCGACCACCCTTGACGCCACCCCCTCTGTGTGGCTGCCACCCTTGACGCCACCCCCCCTGTGTGGCTGTCACCCTTGACGCCACCCCCTCTGTGTGGCTGTCACCCTTGACGCCACCCCCTCTGTGTGGCTGTCACCCTTGACGCCACCCCCTCTGTGTGGCGACCACCCTTGATGCCACCCCCTCTGTGTGGCTGTCACCCTTGACGCCACCCCCTCTGTGTGGCTGTCACCCTTGACGCCACCCCCTCTGTGTGGCGGCCACCCTTGACGCCACCCCCTCTGTGTGGCGACCACCCTTGACGCCACCCCCTCTGTGTGGCGGCCACCCTTGACGCCACCCCCTCTGTGTGGCGGCCACCCTTGACGCCACCCCCTCTGTGTGGCGACCACCCTTGACGCCACCCCCTCTGTGTGGCTGCCACCCTTGACGCCACCCCCCTGTGTGGCTGTCACCCTTGACGCCACCCCCTCTGTGTGGCTGTCACCCTTGACGCCACCCCCTCTGTGTGGCTGTCACCCTTGACGCCACCCCCTCTGTGTGGCGACCACCCTTGACGCCACCCCCTCTGTGTGGCTGTCACCCTTGACGCCACCCCCTCTGTGTGGCTGTCACCCTTGACGCCACCCCCTCTGTGTGGCGACCACCCTTGACGCCACCCCCTCTGTGTGGCTGTCACCCTTGACGCCACCCCCTCTGTGGCGGCCACCCTTGACGCCACCCCCTCTGTGTGGCGACCACCCTTGACGCCACCCCCTCTGTGTGGCGGCCACCCTTGACGCCACCCCCTCTGTGTGGCGACCACCCTTGACGCCACCCCCTCTGTGTGGCGGCCACCCTTGACGCCACCCCCTCTGTGTGGCGGCCACCCTTGACGCCACCCCTCTGTGTGGCGGCCACCCTTGACGCCACCCCCTCTGTGTGGCGGCCACCCTTGACGCCACCCCCTCTGTGTGGCGACCACCCTTGACGCCACCCCCTCTGTGTGGCGGCCCCCCTTGACGCCACCCCCTCTGTGTGGCGACCACCCTTGACGCCACCCCCTCTGTGTGGCTGTCACCCTTGACGCCACCCCCTCTGTGTGGCTGTCACCCTTGACGCCACCCCCTCTTGTGTGGCTGTCACCCTTGACGCCACCCCCTCTGTGTGGCGACCACCCTTGACGCCACCCCCTCTGTGTGGCTGTCACCCTTGACGCCACCCCCTCTGTGTGGCGGCCACCCTTGACGCCACCCCCTCTGTGTGGCGACCATCCTTGACGCCACCCCCTCTGTGTGGCTGTCACCCTTGACGCCACCCCCTGTGTGTGGCGGCCACCCCGTGTGTGTGGCGGCCACCCCCTCTGTGTGGCGGCCACCCCCCGCCTCAGTAAGAGACGCCACACTGGCCGGAGGACAGGTACCTGCGCTCCTGCTGCCCCCCCCCCCTAACTCCAGGCTAGACGTTCTCAACACAATTTTACATTTGCGAATATTAATTTTCTCTTCTTTGTCCCCCCCCCCCCAGTCTTGCTGTGTTGATGGGGGCCTGGGAGGGAGGGGGCCCCCAGCGACCCCCTCCCCCCCCTTCCCCCTCCTCTTCCACCTTCCCCCCCCCTCCTCTCCCACCTTCCCCCCCTCCTCTCATCTCCCCCCCCTCCTCTCATCTCCCCCCCCCCTCCTCTCAGCCTCCCTCCACTCTCCCCACGCCTGGGGAGCGTCTGACATCTAAGTGGACAGCGCTTCGGATTCGTAGTTCTCAAGTTCTGGGCTCGATCCCCGTTGGAGGCGGAGACAAATGGACAAAATGTTTCTTTCACCCTGATGCCTCTCATACCTAGCAGTAAATAAGTACCTGGGAGTTAGACAGCTGCCACGGCCTGCTTCCTGGGGATGTGTAACAAAAAAGAGGCCTGGTCGAGGACCGGGCCGCGGGAACGCTAAGCCCCGAAATCTTATCAAGCTAACCTCAAGATAACCACCGTATATCTCCCCACCTCATCCTCCCCTCTCTTCCTCTTCTCCCTAATGATCAATGCTCATTCATATAAAAGTAATGATTTTCCTAGTTTACCTGGAAGTGTTTCTGGGGTGGTTGTGCTCCACAAGCCCGGCCTTGGTCCAGGCTGGACGTGTGATGCCACCCGCATCAATGATGCTACTTTCCCAGACACTAGTGCTCTCTAGGGGGAGCCGGTCGGCCGAGCGGACAGCACGCTGGACTTGTGATCCTTTGGTCCCGGGTTCGATCCCAGGCGCCGGCGAGAAACAATGGGCAGAGTTTGTTTCACCCTATGTCCCTGTTACCTAGCAGTAAAATAGGTACCTGGGTGTTAGTCAGCTGTCACGAGCTGCTTCCTGGGGGTGGAGGCCTGGTCGAGGACCGGGCCGCGGGGACACTAAAAAGCCCCGAAATCATCTCAAGATAGCTCAAGATAATATTGTTGCACACTAACAGCCCCATTCAGAGCCGGAGAAATATCTGACCTAGAGAGAGATCCATTTCCAAAGTATTCTTCACCGCTAGAAGCCGCCCAAAGTATTTCAGTTATCGGGAACGCTTAAAATATTTAAATCTGTATTCCCTAGAGTGCTGGCAGGAGAGATTGACAATCTACAATGGGAAAATATTAGAAAGACTGGTTCCAAATCTGCGAAGTTAAATAACTTGATGTGAGATCAGGAGGAACAGCAGGAAGTGCACAATAGAGGTGCAATGGGTAGGCTCAAATAGAACTGTGTCAACATCAGAGGCCCAAGACTTTCATGGGCGGGGAGCTGGTGTCATGGGCGGGTGTTTGGTGTCATGGGCGGGGTGTTGGTGTCATGGGCGGGGTGTTTGGTGTCATGGGCGGGGTGCTGGTGTCATGGGCGGGGTGTTTGGTACTCACCTAGTTGTGCTTGCGGGGGTTGAGCTTTGGCTCTTTGGTCCCGCCTCTCAACTGTCAATCAACTGGTGTACAGATTCCTGAGCCTACTGGGCTCTATCATATCTACATTTGAAACTGTGTATGGAGTCAGCCTCCACCACATCACTTCCTAGTGCATTCCATTTATTAACTACTCTTGACACTGAAAAAAATTCTTCCTAACGTCTCTGTGGCTCATCTGGGTACTAAGTTTCCACTTGTGTCCCCTTGTTCGTGTCCCACCCGTGGTGAAGAGTTTGCCTTTGTCCACCCTGTCAATTCCCCTGAGAATTTTGTAGGTGGTTATCATGTCTCCCCTTACTCTTCCGTTTTTCCAGGGATCTGAGGTTCAGCACCTTTAGCCTTCTTCGTAGCTCAATCCTCTAAGTTCCGGGACGAGCCTGGTGGCATACCGCTGAATCTTCTCTAACTTTGTCTTGTGTTTAACAAGACAAAGTGCTGTCTTGTTAACAAGTGACAAAGGGGTGCTGGTGTCATGGGCGGGGTGCTGGGTCATGGCGGGGTGCGGGGTGGTTTGTTGTCATGGGGGGGTGTTTGGTGTCATGGGTGGGGGGTGCTGTGTCATGGGCGGGGTGCTGTGGTGTCATGGGCGGGGTGTTTGGTGTCATGGGCGAGGTGGTGTGTCATGGGCGGGGTGCTGGTGTCATGGACGGGGTGTTTGGTGTCATGGGCGGGTGGGTGCGGTGTCATGGGCGGGGTGTTTGGTGTCATGGCGGGGTGTTTGGTGTCATGGGCGGGGTGCTGGTGTAATGGGCGGGGTGCTGGTGTCAACGGCAGTGAGATCTTAAAATGCAGCGTCATTGAAAACCAAGAAAGAAGCTCTATATTGTGTTAATATATGGTGTAGTTGTGCTGTGATTCACGGCATAATTGTCTCAGGTGACGGAGATACACAGCCCCACAGAACAGACACCAGGGAAGGCTGGCCACAGGTCAGGCTGCAGGAGTACAACTACTTGTAAGCAACAAGAGGTAATGAGAGAGAGAAGGAAGGAGACGCCACACACACGCCAAAACAAGTGTTAACGTGGGTGTGGGGGTGGTAGGATGGGGGGTGGTGGTGGGGGTGTGGTAGGATGGGTGGTGGTGGTGGTGTGTGGTAGGATGGGGGGTGGGTGGTGGTGGTGGGATGGGTGGTGGTGGTCTAGGATGGGTGGTGGTGGTAGGATGGGTGGTGGTGGTAGGATGGGTGGTGGTGGTGGTGGTGGTAGGATGGGTGGTGGTGGAAGGATGGGGGGGGTTTAGGGGGGTAGGATGGGAGGGTTGGTGAGGGGGTGGTAGGATGGGAGGGGGGGGGGGGGGGGTGGTAGGATGGGTGGGGGTTATTATTATTATTAACATCTTTATTGACAAAATTAATTACAATTTTGCCTAATCTGAGGATTTTGATAGTCTGATTAAAGTGAGGATAATGCTAGTATTCACTGTCACGCAGGACAGAGGTCATACACAAGACAATAGGTCTAAACTGTAGGCTGAAGCACATATATATCATGGTTACAATCAATGTTTTAATATATGGATATGTGAAAACAAGTTTCTACTGTGCACTGCCACACAAGGGCAGGGATGGGTTCATAAGTGATGCAGCTTAGAATATATATATATATATATATATATATATATATATATATATATAATATATATATATATATATATATATAAATTGTTCTTCATTCTTTAAAATGGACAAGCAAATTTTGGGTAAATTGTTAGGATGTCGTCCAGAACACCTGAGTCAATAAAATAGTTACAGTTGGTGGTACAAGAGGCCAGGAGGTCTAAAGTCCTTTACGGTTTCACATTCATCAATGTAGTGTTCTAGTGAATGCATTAAAGGTTTATCACAGAGTTTACAATCTGAGTATTCTGGTAGTGGCTCAGCCTCACTAACCTGCCAGACGTGTCAAGGCGAATTCGCGCAATGACTACATCACATTGCCTGGTTCGGCTACTATGCTGACCATACAAATACCTATTATTACAAAACTTGTCATAACTTTTAATACTGCAGCTTTCAGGTCTCTGGGCATTTCTTAGTTCTTCTAAATCTGAATTAATTTCTTTAATTTGTATGTGGTGGTGGCGATGGTAGGATGGGGGGGGGGTTAATATCGTTCCCCCACACTTTTTCTTGAACGATGAGAGCCCGCACACTTATGTTTGGGAACGTCTCTTGCAATTTCACAGACTATGCTAAAACTTTCTCCTCATATTTAAACGTAAATAAAGAGAATGTTATAAAGATGTGGGCGAGGAGAACAGCACCCCGCCACGGCTGATAGTGAAGTGTTCTCTGCCACCGTCACTGAGAGTGAGAGAGCAGCACCCGCCACGGCTGATAGTGAAGTGTTCTCTGCCGCCGTCACTGAGAGTGAGAGAGCAGCACCCCGCCACGGCTGATAGTGAAGTGTTCTCTGCCACCGTCACTGAGAGTGAGAGAGCAGCACCCCGCCACGGCTGATAGTGAAGTGTTCTCTGCCACCGTCACTGAGAGTGAGAGAGCAGCACCCCGCCACGGCTGATAGTGAAGTGTTCTCTGCCACCGTCACTGAGAGTGAGAGAGCAGCACCCCGCCACGGCTGATAGTGAAGTGTTCTCTGCCGCCGTCACTGAGAGTGAGAGAGCAGCAAGCCTCGTATACTGCCACAAGTTATGGCCTAGCTCCGTGTACCGCGCCGCCCCACCCAACCAACACGCTCCATTAATTACTATATACAAGCATTTCAACTTCTAACATTGATACTTTATAGTCATTACTCCGGCAAAGTATATATTTTATCCAACACAAATATTCCCCCCTCCCCCCCTCCTATAGAAAACATAAATATAAGGTATAAGAACAACAACATTCTGTAATTCTGCCCAGTTCACCCGCAGTTCTTCACCCTAAACTAGAACTACTCCCCTGGGGGGGGGGAGGGGGGCAAGCTCCCAGGGGAACACAATTAGGGTAAGGATGGCAGCTATGAACTAGTGTAGGAATAACTTGTTTCAGTATTTCAAATTCTTTAATTTGTCTTTCACTTACTTTATTGATTTTATGATCAGCAGCTTTTTCCGTAAATATTTAGTGTTTGCCTCTTGTTCATAACTGTTCTGTAACTGAATGCAGTGATAACACATTCGCCCCGTGCTTCGCTAGAGATTTGACCAGGGCTTATATCCTGGCCGAGGAGGTGTGACTAGGCCGCAGTCCTTAACTGTAAGCATCTGTTCACCCACCAATGATTGGGTACCTGTTTGTTAAACGATTGGCGGTCCTATTCCAGGGAAACTAGTGAGCAAGACTTACCATGATCTATGGAAAGGGGAAGCTCTTATCCTCAGCTCTGTCTCTTGCCAGCAGTCGTCTGTTCCCGTACCCACCCGCGTGGAACCAAGAAACGGTTATCCACATTGAGTATTGTGTTAGTGTCAGGGTCACGCCCGCCACAACACAGTGCTCCACAAGGTGTGTGGTGTGGGGAGTGTGCCACACTAACCTCGCCTCTCAAGGAACGGTGCCTTGAAGCCCCTGGAACACACATCACCACCGTTCCTGTGTGTCTCCAGGGTTGGACAGTAGATGAGTTGGCTTCATGTTAGACACCATCATCACTTGTAGGAACACTGCTCAGCTAAGCGTAGGCTGCTTAAAGTGAGACCATAATCTTCTAAAAGTTCCTTTATCCTGGCCAGTGTGGATTGACTAGGCAGCAATCTGTAACTTCTAAGTTGTACACTGCGAGTACAATCTATCGAAACCCGTCCTTTACTAACTTATTTGTAGCATATGTACGTTACTTTAAATCAGAAATCAAAGCAATTGAAAATCATAACGTAACACCTAAATACGAGAGTAAGTACTTCGCAACTGTTCGCTTCTGTTCACCCAGCAGTGATTGGCTAACAGATTGACGGGCCTTGTTCCAGGGAGACTAGTGGATAAGGCTTACCTGTTGGACCAAGCTCTCACAAGTCAAGCTGGCCTCGGGCAGGGCTTGGGGAGCAGAAGAACTCCCAGAATCTCGTCCAGGTTACCGTGAGCTATGGGGAAGGAAAGCACTCAGCCTGCTAACAATTATGAGCCTGAGAATGTACAACAGTTTTATGATGATCTCGTGAATAAACCTTATGAGGCCATCAAAAACAGTGAGTCACACTAAAGGAGAAGACGTACAGGCAAGCAGCTCATGTCTACAGGAAAAAGGTTTATTTATAACGAATTTCTGAGACCTTTGGTGGTCGTCGTAGTTTTTTGCAAAAAACATGAATTGATTTGGGATAAAAGTGTGAAAATGTACTTTATAATCAATGTGTTGCATGCAGTCATTTTGTGGCACTGTTGTTGATGGTGCCTTGAGGGAGAGGGGGTAACATTCATATTGTCGTTGGCAATAAATCCCTTCGTCGTCTTTGCGTTTGACGTCAGTAACCCTCAATGTTTCGACACTAGGGGAGGAAGGAAGGAATTATCAGGGGAAAAGCGCCAAGCCAATATGACTATATAGCACTGGGAAGGGATCAGGATAAGGATTTAGGATGGGACGGGGGGGGGCAGCTATAAAGTTGATAATTTTAGCTGTATTGTGGCCCTTTTCATGTTTAACATTTTATTGTTCAACAGTATAATTAGATTTTAAATGTTGTCTTTGTATTTTTCAGGTGAGTGAGGCTGCGAGGATCTCCTGGATACCTGCTCTGGTAACTGTGGTGTTTACTAGTGGTCTGTATCTCTTCAACACACTTCCCTTACTTCACCTACACATCCTCATCTCTGCTGCTCTACCTTTAATGGCATACCTAGATGAAACACTGAGCTACACTGAACTGGGAAGGTGTAGGTTTACCAGTACTGTGGCTTACTCATTAACATTCACCGTTTAAAAACACGCAAATCAAACAAAGGTCCGCTAACCTAAATCAGGTAAATGCAGTGATTGCAGTCCTAACTTAGACCCACACAAAGGAATATTATGACAGTGAAATATTGATACTGGTTATCTTGAGATGATTTCGGGGCTTAGCGGCCCCGCGGCCCAGTCCTCGACCAGGCCTCTTTTTTGTTACATATCCCCAGGAAGCAGATTCCCGGTGTTCGATTCCACCGGGAATCGAACCCGGAACCTCGGGACTACGAATCCGAAGCGTTATCCACTCAGTTGTCAGACATCAGGCGCCCTATTGAACACGCTTTCTCAACAGATAAGGGGCATAACTGGTCCGCCTCTTGTGGTGTTCAAAAGGGGATGCGATAAATACCTCCAAAGGATACCTGACCAACCAGGCTGTGAGTCATACGTCAGGCTGCAAGCAGCTGCACCCAACAACCTGGTTAATCAGACCATCAACCAGTTGGCCTGGTCAGAGACTGGGCCGCTGTGATGTTGATCCCCGGAATCACTGCAAGATAACCGCAAGGTAAGGGAAGGGTCATCAAGGGTGTTGTACCCTCAGTAGGGTCATCATGGGTGTTGTACCCTCAGTAGGGTCATCATGGGTGTTGTACCCTCAGTAGGGTCATCATGGGGTGTTGTACCCTCAGTAGGGTCATCATGGGTGTTGTACCTTCAGTAGGGTCATCATGGGTGTTATACCCTCAGTAGGGTCATCATGGGTGTTGTACCCTCAGTAGGGTCATCATGGGTGTTGTACCCTCAGTAGGGTCATCATGGGTGTTGTACCCTCAGTAGGGTCATCATGGGTGTTGTACCCTCAGTAGGGTCATCATGGGTGTTGTACCCTCAGTAGGGTCATCATGGGTGTTGTACCCTCAGTAGGGTCATCATGGGTGTTGTACCCTAAGTAGGGTCATCATGGGTGTTGTACCCTCAGTAGGGTCATCATGGGTGTTGTACCCTCAGTAGGGTCATCATGGGGTGTTGTACCCTCAGTAGGGTCATCATGGGTGTTGTACCCTCAGTAGGGCCATCATGGGTGTTGTACCCTCAGTAGGGTCATCATGGGTGTTGTACCCTCAGTAGGGTCATCATGGGTGTTGTACCCTCAGTAGGGTCATCATGGGTGTTGTACCCTCAGTAGGGTCATCATGGGGTGTTGTACCCTCAGTAGGGTCATCATGGGGTGTTGTACCCTCAGTAGGGCCATCATGGGTGTTGTACCCTCAGTAGGGTCATCATGGGGTGTTGTACCCTCAGTAGGGTCATCATGGGTGTTGTACCCTCAGTAGGGTCATCATGGGTGTTGTACCCTCAGCAGGGTCATCATGGGTGTTGTACCCTCAGCAGGGTCATCATGGGTGTTGTACCCTCAGTAGGGTCATCAGGGGGTGTTGTACCCTCAGTAGGGTCATCATGGGTGTTGTACCCTCAGTAGGGTCATCAGGGGGTGTTGTACCCTCAGTAGGGTCATCATGGGGTGTTGTACCCTCAGTAGGGCCATCATGGGTGTTGTACCCTCAGTAGGGTCATCATGGGGTGTTGTACCCTCAGTAGGGTCATCATGGGTGTTGTACCCTCAGTAGGGTCATCATGGGTGTTGTACCCTCAGCAGGTCATCATGGGTGTTGTACCCTCAGCAGGGTCATCATGGGTGTTGTACCCTCAGTAGGGTCATCAGGGGGTGTTGTACCCTCAGTAGGGTCATCATGGGTGTTGTACCCTCAGTAGGGTCATCAGGGGGTGTTGTACCCTCAGTAGGGTCATCATGGGTGTTGTACCCTCAGTAGGGTCATCATGGGTGTTGTACCCTCAGTAGGGTCATCATGGGTGTTGTACCCTCAGTAGGGTCATCAAGGGGTGTTGTACCCTCAGTAGGGTCATCAGGGGGTGTTGTACCCTCAGTAGGGTCAGTAATGGGGCCTTTACCCTCTGTAGAGTCATCATTTACACTGCGTTATTAATTTAAAAAGGATCAACATGTCCGCGGCTCGGTCTCAGATCAGGACTCCTGATTGGTGGTAGGGTCAACCAGCCTGTTTGCAGCCCGTACTCCAAAAATGGGGAGGTAAATGTAACAGCACAAATAAATTATGCACTATTAATAGCAGTCAGGAATTGTATTTATTTTCACTTAGTATTAAATTGTACTGTCATATATACAGTATTGTGAATATTTGAGTTTACCTGAAAAGCTGAATAGAAAACCACGACCTCACCTAACCATCATAGTGTTTGAAGATAAGCATTTTATTGCTTCTTAATTACAATTATTACTTAATCTATAGCTATATTGATATTACAGTTTTACAAAACTAATAAAACAAAACTAAAATATATCAATAAATTGTAAAATAACCCAGGATATTTTCAAATTTTGTATAAAATCTTTATTGTTTATTGATAAAACTGAAAAATAAATTCCTGATATTTAAAACGTGTAGAGTAAATTGAACTTGAAAACTTCATCCTAAAATTCTGAGTGTCTTAACAGAAAACGAGGGAAATAAATGGGGAGGTAAATGTAACAGCCCCATAAGTGCAATTATGTACTATGTATGACAGTAAGGAAATGTACTTATTACACTTAGTATTAAATCGTACTATCAATTCGGAGGATGGGTTGCCTGTTTGACACAGCTGCTCATAACCTGGCCTGTAAATGGAATGCCGTTCTTGTTCCAGTTTGCTTTTTTTTTTTTCTTTTTTTTTTTCTTAGTGGTATGTTATTTAAGTATATTTATAATGCTACTGGGCCTAGTTTTTCAAAGCACTGATTTAAGTTTGCATTATTGAGCTGTTTTTCCTGGCTTATTTCTGCAAAATCTTGATTCATTAGTTCCCATTTATAAATTGTTTATAATTAAAATTTGCAGACTTCTCTTTTGTGGTTTGAGTTTGGCTGTGCAAGTCTATTGTCCAAGCTTGTCTAACTTCCATTAGGTTGTGATCCGAGTAGCATATACTATACAGTATATGTAATAATTATGTTCCTAACCTGTTCATCATTATTTGTAAAAATAAGGTCTATGGTGGTTTCTTTTCTAGTTGGTTCTAATATTTGCTGGTTTAAGGCAAATCTGTTAAACGTTCATAAAAAGTCATTTATGTGTGTTCATTTAAACTGCTTCCTGAGATTCTCTCTGATATTACCGTATGTCCCACATTCTTCCATTGGAGGTGCCATAGGCTGAAGTCACCAAGCAGGATAATGCTTGGGGCTAGGTTTGTGAGGTTGCTTTTATGACATTCAAAGGCAATAACCACATTTGGAAATTCCATTCTGATTACCTTGAGAGGGTTTCGAGAGTTCTATTTTCTGAGCCCGGCCTGAGGCCAGGCTCGTCTTGTGATAATTTGGTCTAACAGGTTGTTGCTTGGAGTGGCCCGTAGGCCCACATATCCACTACAAATTAGCCCTTCCACCATATCATTTGTGATGACAAATCAGCACTTCCACTATATAATTTGTGTTTAGCAGTTCCGTGCAGATGAGTGTATTTGATGTACTGGCTGACCCCACCCTGTATTCTGAGTTTCTTGTCACATCTGAAAAGATTGTACTCTACTCCAGTATCCATATTTCACTGTCATAATACTGTAGTCCTTTGCATTTCAGTTAGGGCTGTAATCACTGTATAAATTTTGCCTACTTAAGAAGGCCAGTTATAAAGTGAATTTTGTTTGTTTTGTATGGGCAGTGAGAAACAGTTTGATACAGTGCTGTACTGTACTTCAGCGTGCATATCTATTTGGTGAATGTGATAGGGGCTCAGTAGAACCGAGGGATGGGGGATAAATTTTTTTTATTTTAGGCAACATTTTATCATTATAGTTTATATTTAGATATATTGGAATTAGGAAATAATGAACACTCCTGTATTATATTGTCCTCAATTTATTGAATCATACATAGTTAATGAATGGTATATATTTAGAATTTATAGGAAAATGGGATTCAATATAGAAATATGGAACATTATAAATTAAACAATTGGCTTAATTAAATTTCAGACATGCATATATTAACATTAATTCCAATTCTGGTAAAATATTTCAGATGGGGTTTTTGATAGCTGCATTTAGGGAGTACAGTACATACAGTACATAATACATTTAGATAGTACAGTACATAAACAGAATTGTTCAAATTAAAATGAGCTTAGTAAATAGAAATATATACATACTGTAGTACAGTGGAACCTCAATTAACGAATTTAATCTGTTCCAGCACCACGCTCGTCATGTGAAATGCTCGTCTTTCAAAACGAATTTCCCTATTTAAAATATTGGAAATGAAAATAATCCATTCCACCATTGAAAAACATCAATATGATATTCGATTTTTTAAATAATGGAGCATCCTACCTGACATACACTGAACAAACCTTTATGACATTTGTTCTTTTATCAACTTTGTTCACTTTTTTTCCATTTTTTATAGCAAAAGGTTCATTCAGTGTATCTCAGGTAGGCTGCTCCATGTTTCTTAAAAAAAAAATTGAACAAATTTGAAACAAGGAAAAATGTCATGAAGGTTCATTCAGTGTTTGTCAAGTGGCATGCTCCATTATGGCCTTTTTCCTTTTTTCAAATTTTTTCATTTTTTTTTTTTAAGAAACATGGAGCAGCCTACCTGAAATACATTGAACGAACCTTTTGCTATAAAAAATGAAAAAAAAAAGGTGAACAAAGTTGATAAAAGAACTAATGTCAAAAAGGTTCGTTTAATGTTTGTCAGGTAGGATGCTCCATTATGACAATCTTTCTTTGTTTCAAATGTGTTCAATTTGTTTTGTATTTTTCATTTATTTATTAATAATGGAGCAGCCTACCTGGCACACACTGAATGAACCTTTATGACATTTTCCTTTTTTCAATTTTTTTTTGTTAATTAACATGGAGCAGCCTACCTGACGTACATTCAACGAACCTTTTTTGACATTTGTTCTTTTGTCAAATTTTTTCATTTATTTTTCTTAAACTACAAAAAAATTCAATGCTTTGCAACATCACAGCAGTCACCCCTTTACATCCCAGCATCATTAGCATCTTAAAAAAAAAAAAATTGCATTGTCGGAGGCATCCGAGAATGTGCGAGAAGCAGCAGGAACGCACCATGTGGTTTTCTCATTAATCAAACGAGTGCTCGCCAATCGAAACAAATTGTCGGCGATCGGCGCACTCGTTATTCAAAATGCTCGTAATTGAGGCGCTCGTCACTCGAGGTTCCACTGTATTATAAATATACAGTATATATATAATATTATAAATATATGCATATGACAAGCTCTGTATCCCAGGGCACAGTCCTTGCACCACTGCTATTTCTCATTCTTATCACGGATATAGACAAAAATACTAGTCACGGTTTCATGTCATTCTTTGCAGATGATAAAAATATCAAGAGTGAAAGTTTCCTCTGTAGAAGACGCTAAAAAACTGCAGGCAGATATTAATAAGGTCTTCGATTGGGCAACTGAAAATAACATGATGTTTAACGGTGACAAGTTCCAAGTACAGTGGGGGTACACTTACGATGGTACAGTAATCTGTTCCCAGAGACATATCGTAAGTCTCTGTCTCTGTCTAAAATATCAAAAGTCGAAACGAATTTTTCTATAAGAAATATTGGGAATTTAATTAATCCGTTCCACACTCCCCCAAAAATTAACTTCAAAGTAATTTTATACCTAATTCACCCAAATCTTTAGTACTAAAATACTGTATGTACATGATACCCCATCAAGCAGGTACATGTTATTGAGTACATGTACCTTTATTGATGACTCGTGTTGGCGTATGGAAGACTGAGGAGGAGGAGAGGTGTTAGTGTTTGGAAGGAGAGTCCCCTTCCATTATAACATCAGGCACTGATTGTTTTTCTTTTTTAAAATTTTTCAATTTTTTTTAATTTTTTATAGAAAATGGAGCAGCCTATGTGACATCCACTGAACAAACCTTTTAGACATCATTCTTCTTCAATTATTTTTATTTTTTTTATTTTTAATTTTTATATTTTTTTATAGAAAATGGAGCAGCCTACCTGACATCCACTGAACGAACCCTTTAGACATTTTTTCTGTTTTAAGTTTTTTCATTTTTTTATTGTTTCATTTTATTTTTTTAATTTTATAGAAAATGTACCAGCCTACCTGATATTCACTGAACGAACCTTTTAGACATTTTTTTTTTTTTCAAATTTTTTCTATATTTGTCTAGTGATGCATCACAGTGTCAATGAAAAGGTTAAGGCAGTGACCTACTGCAGCTTGATTTGGGCGAGTCGTTTCAGCAAAAACTGCAATTCTTCCCATGCTACACACATTTTCATAATAAATGAGGAAGGGATATCCTCTACATCAACAACCCCCATACCATTTTCATGTTTACTAATGATCTCTTAGTTTTTCCTCTGTGGTCATCCTCATATGTGTTTTCTTAGGTTTAACCTTACCACTGACTTTCTTGGGATCCATGACATGATATATAATAATTACTTCAATGTTCAAAAAACAAAAAATCACCAGAATAATGGAATTTCTTACAAGCATGATTGTCACTAAGCGGGCAGCTCTGGTAAACTGAGGCAGGTCTGCCCATGCGACCAGGAACCATGCGCTCGGTCGACTGAACGCGTATCAACGAATATCGTTAGTCGACGACACTATCATAAGTCGAGTCGCATTTTCTGATCAAATTTATATCGTAACTCAAAATTATCGTAAGTCGGGGTTATCGTAAGTCGAGGTGTCACTGTACGTAGGCATGGTGGAAATGAGAAGTTAAACGAAACACAGGGTACAAGACACAGTCAGACCTACTCATAAAAGGAAAGCATGTAAAAGATCTGGGAATTATGATGTCTGACGACTTAACATATAGTGAACATAACCGAGCAAATATAGTGGCAGCCAGGAAAATGATAGGGTGGATTAGGAGAACGTTCAAATCCAGAGATCCCACAGCAATGCTAATACTATTTAAATCACTGGTGCTGTTCTGTCTTGAGTATTGTTCGGTACTCGCTTCCCCTTTCTGAGAGGGAGAGATCTCCGAATGTGAGGGAATACCTATACAAAGACCATACACGGCACGCATAGAAATGATAAAACATATAAATTATTGGGACCATCTCAAAGCTCTCAAAATGTACTCTATGAAAAGGAGATAAAAGGTATCAAATAATACTGTATGTACATGGAAGATACTTGAAGGCCAGGTCCCAAATTTGGACAGTAGAATAACAACATATTGGAGCAAAAGGAACAGAAGGAAATGTAGAAAGGAACTGGTGAGTAGTAGAGGTGCCATGGGCACAATCAGAGAACACTGACCATCAGAGGTCCACAGCTGTTACCAGCAAGCATTAGAAATAACAAGCAACACCCAGCAAGCATTAGAAATATTGCCGGAACAAAGGTGGGTGTATTCAAGAGGCACTTAGATAAGTTCATGCAAGAAATGCCGGACCAACCAGGCTGTAGTGAATGTGGGCCTGCGGGCCACTCCAAGCAACAGCCTGGCCTCAGGCCAGGCTTGGGGAGTAGAAGAACTCCTAGAACCCTCTCCAGGTATGCTCCAGGTAATGAAAATGTGACCAGTTGTATGAGATATTTCACTGTACAGCCTAGCCTGAGGTCAGGCTTTACAAATTTACAGTAAGGAGAACAAAATCTGTTTATACATAGTACTGGTATTTAAAAATATTTGTTTTTTAAATCACTATATCGAGAATTTATTTCTTGTTTTAACACTTTTGCAGAGATACACAGTTATCTTTTCTGTACAGGAAGCTGTGAATCGCCTGCAGATGTATGGATTTATTTTGTCAGGGAATTGCTTTGTGTTTCATGAAAATTGTGACAAAATGAATTTCAGCCTTTCCCTCTAACTGTGTGTTCTTCCACTCATTTTCCTGTCTGTGATTGCTTTACACTCTTGATGTCTTCAGTCCTCTTTGTAAATAATGGTGGTTATCTACATTTTATATAAATATATATCTGCACATGTTTTTTCAATTTTTTCTCGCACCTAAGTAAATACTAATAACTCACGCTGCTTGGTAGTCTAATTCACCAGCTTTTGTAGCTCTGTAACTTTATATTTTAAATTCTTTTATTAATAAACCATATTTGCTTTTTAACCAAGTTCCATAACATTCTGTTCATGTTGTGCACATTCAATTTAATTGAAAGGAGTGTCACCGTAATATAAAAGTTGAACATTAAATTTGTGGTATTTAATAATACAGTACTTTAAAATTTACTTGAACAATTCTGCACATTTGCAGATCATAATTTTATGGCATTGTTTATCTGGTAAATACTGTACAGTACTATTTTTATTTTTCATTTAATTGCTAATGGCTTCTTTATCCAGTTATTTCATAATGTAGAAGCTGGGTTGTGCCATTTGCTTTCCCTGAAAGTAAAACCTAAATGCATATAAACTAAAGGTTTAGGTTTTTAATTTCTGAGACCCACTTTGTTTGGTCCAGCGAATATGTTCCCTCCACCTGAAGTCTCCTGTCATGTTTTATTGTAACCAGTCACAACAAACTTAAAATCACACCAGAATCCTATCATTGTCTCTATGCTTTCAGTGGTGGACCCAATTTAGTTTGAATTGGACAAAAGTGTACAGTAATATAAATCTAAATATATAAATAAATAAATACATATATACCCTGTGTGTGTGTATATGTATGTATATATATACAGTGTATGTATATATATATATATATATATATATATATATATATATATATATATATACAGTATAAATAAACTGAAAACTCGAACCCAAGAAGTGTCGAACCCATACTGCCAAGAGCAATGCAACTGATGTACAGGATCCCTTAACATAAGGGATCCTGTACATCAGTTGCACTGCTTCTGGCAGTATAGGTTCGAGTCACTTCTAGGGTGTGAGTTTTCAGTCGCATATATGCCTGGAAACCGTTCAGGCTTGTTTGCATATACTGTATATATATATGCAAACAATATATATACTATATATATACAGTATATATAATTATTAATACTGTATATTTTTATTAATACTGTACAAGTACATTTTTATCTTCCCATATTAATTTGCTGAAACTATCCATGTTTCCAGACATTTTCCAAGCCTAATTATCACCTATGATTCGGTAGACTCCCAGATAACTCTGGTATTGTATTACAGTGTTTAGAAATACAGTATATCAGTTACCATAAACAAAAGTACTTTGTTAGGAGACTTATTTTTTAATTTTTTGTGCACAATTGGAACAGTGTAACACTAGTTACTAACTTGTAGAAGGTTTCAATATTCAATGACCTGCTGTACATGTGTCTGCTTTTTGGTGTCGGTATTAACCTATGTTTTCTTTCTTGTTTTTCTCTCCCCTGCTGCCTAACCCTCGCTGCTACTCCGGAAACCCAGGCATCAGTTGTGAGTATATACTCTATAGAAAGTGCGAGTTTGAGCAGTGTGCATGTGGATCATTTCTCAGATGCGTGGGCTGGTTTGTGAGTGGATATATAGGCTGATGTACGGGTTTGTGTGAGGGTTGGTGTGTGAGCAGATATATGGGCTAATGTGTGAGCTAGTACATGTGAGCAGTTATCCTTACAGGTACTCACCTAGTTGTGTTTGCGGGGGTTGAGCTCTGGCTCTTTGGTTCCGCCTCTCAACCGTCAATCAACAGGTGTACAGATTCCTGAGCCTATTGGGCTCTATCATATCTACACTTGAAACTGTGTATGGAGTCAGCCTCCATCACATCAGGTGTGAAGAGAGAGAGGTGTTAGGGGCTGGTGTGTTAAGTGTATGAATGGGTTTGTGTGCTGATGTGCATCTACACACGCAGATGTATACGTTGATGCTGGTCTGCCTGTTGGGCCTGTTTGCCCATACTGTACACCCAGCTTTCTTTCTCATGTGCATGACCTGGAATCATGCTTAGCCTATGTGATTACATAGCCTACCGGCCAAGGTACAGAACTTAGTTAAATACGACTTGAAATTACGTAGCCTAGATGTTAAAGAAGTTTATTAATATCCCATAGTTATTAATCTATTGTGTGATGTGTAATGGAGTAAAGAGTAGTAAAGATGACTTAATATATTTTTTAGCTTTTCATGGAAAAACCGTATTTAATTTATTTTTATATGTCCCATTAATGATTTAGATCATAGATCAAATTTACTTTCTACAATAAATGCACTGCCTTTACTGCATTGTAGTGCTCTATTATTAATGACTTTCGTTATGTAGGAATATTAGTATGTTTTTGCAAGTTCAGTATTTGTGGCTACTGCAATATAACATCCTCCTTCTCAATATAATTTATGTGCATGTATGTGTTTCTGTTTATTGTAATAATTTTTGTCTGCATTATAGAACCAGTTACAGTACAGTATTTTCCTTTTTTTTCAGATACGGACAATCAGCGAGTGATTCTACAAATTACAGATATAAATGATGAGCCGCCCTACTTTATCAATCGTCCACTGCCCATGCAGGCGGTAGTAAAGCTTAATGCTGCGCCCAACACTCCAGTGTTCACTCTACAAGCCAGAGATCCTGATAAGGACCATGACATTCACTATTTCCTTGTCAGGGACAGAAGTAAGTTTTTCTTATGAAAGTTTTATACAAATAATATCGATATTATATTGATATGTACTGTACAGTACTTGGTTCCCACTGACTTCAGGTACTACACAATCAAAATTATGTACCTGGTGCATGAATAGGAAGGGAAAACAGTTAACCCTCTCCATACTGGTTTTACGTAAGACAGCAGCGCCTACTCATACAGTTGTGACACATGATTTCTCATTCAAATACTAACCATAACAGCCTACACCAAAAGTTTCTCATAATTTGTTGTTGTAACCAATCATAACAGACTTCTTACCACAACAGAAGAATACACGGTATACGTGGCCGCCCTTTTCCGACTGCAAGGCCGGGAAAGGGCGCCACGTATACCGGGAGACTCTGCGACCACACCGACGCGAATAGATCCATGTCCGGGGTCCCAAACGTCTGGCACAGCCAACAAAAAGAGTCAGCATCGACCGTCCACTTTGTGGAAAGGGGAAGGAAAAAGACAGGCCATCCGCCAGGACATTGGACACCCCCCCGGACGTGATCCGCCAGGAGAGCCAAACCCCAAGAACTCGGCAAACGAGTCACCCGAAGCAACCAGCCCCAAAGAGCCAAGGACCGCATCGAACCCCCCCTTGGTTCATGCAATGAACCACCGGGGAGCAGTCCAAATGGAGCCGGATCTTCGATCTGCGAGCGACTCAAACCCTCCAGAGTGACATCCACACTGCTGCGAACTCCCTGACCGTGCTGTGAGCCTGATGGAAAGATGAACCCCACTGCCCCCTGGCTGGCCTGGTGAGCACTGGTCACAAAGCCCCAGCCAAGAGATGACGCATCCGTGAACACATTGAGCGAGGGCTCGGGTAGGCACCAAGGCAGTGAACCCCGAAAAACCCGAAAAGGAAGCCGGCGACACAGCAACAGATGCAAAGCCCCCAGAAACCAAAGCCAACAGTTGCGAGAGAGGTGGAAGGGACATCCCCGAAGGAACCAGAACAGCCAACCAAGCCACACCCAATCTGGCAGGTAGACCATCTCGGCAAAGTTCAGGCTCCCGCACAAACTCTCGATCAGCCGCCGCATGACCCGGGAACCCCTCAGAAACAGACGAAGGCGGAACCGCAGGCGAAGCAGACAGCCAGAGGCAGAGACAAGGAAGTGGTGAGAGTGTCCCAAACCAGACCCAGCCAAGATTGAACCTGAGAGGGAAACAGATGGGACTTCCTCCATAAGTCCCATCTGAACATATGGTGACTTCGAGCACCACGAACTCGAACCCGGCGAGCTGGGAAAGAACCAAATCCCTGGCGAGCAGACACACGGTCTGGCTGGGAGCCTAAACAAACCAGTCGTCGAGGTAGGCCACAACCTGAAGACCTAACAGATGCAGGTGGGACACCACGACCCGAGTAAGGCGTGTGAAAACGCAACGCGCCAGATTCAACCTGAAGGGAAGACAATGAAAGCAGTAACCTTCATGCCCCCAACAAAACCGAGCCAGTCCCAAAACCTTGGATGAACCAGGATGTACCAGTACGCATCCTTGAGGTCCACGGACAACATCCAAGCACCTGGCTCCAACAGAAGATGGACCTGGGAGAGTGTAGTTATCCAGAAGGAGGGGGGCAATAAACCCACGCGTTCAGACGGGACAAGTCCAGAATGAACTGGAAGTCCGCGCAGTCCCGTTTCAGAACTGGAAAAAGGTGGGAAACCCACCTGAGGGACGTCATCGTTTCGACCACGCCCAGGCAAACCCACTCCGAGATGACCTGTCAGAGTGCATTAGAAGAGGCCTGCCCCGCTAGCCCCGAACCCCCAAAGGGAGGAGGAACCACCACAGGCCGCATGAAACGACTCGAAAAGCCCACGAATCGTGGGACCAGGCGCGAGCTGTTCCCCCTCCCCCCTCCATCGCACAATCGTTTGGGGTGAACCGCGAAAGGGCCGACGCGCCTTGCGAGAACCTAAGCGACGAACAGGGCGATCCCCGCACCGACCAGAAACAGCCGGAACCAGAGGCTGCGCCTGCCCCCATTCTGGCACCAATGGCCTTTTTTTTTTTTTTTTTTTTTTTTTTTTTTTTTTTTTTTTTTTTTTTTTTTTTTTTTTTTTGGGAGTAAAGAGGAAGGAGAGGCATAGGTGAAGTGAAGTATAGAAGTGGGAAGTACAGTGAGAGGTATGAAAGCAGGCGGGCTGTCCGCCTTGCTGACACGATGTGTGGGTGTTGGCAGCTAAGCTAAGCTGGCTCCCTCTTGTCAGGGAGCTGTGAGTGTGTGAGAGGTTCTTCACATGTGTTTCACCATATATGGATGTCTATAGATGAATACTGAGTAGCATTCATATATACACACTCCGATGCTTCCACACATGTTGTTCTGTTTAAGGCTCTTTGTTTAATTATTATTATTTGTCGAATAGTTCATACATATTATTATTTATCGAGTTGTTCATATATATACTTGTATGAACTGTTCCTATATACACATATGTATCTCATCTGGGGATTATATACTGTGGGACAGGGTTATCATCCAGAGAATCGAGGCTCTTGGGCCACCAGCTGTGGCCCAAGAGCCACCAATGGCCTACCACGACAAAAAGAACTCCGAGCCCTGGCACGACCTTTCCGGAAGGCCCCCCACGAGCCCCCCAGAGCAACAACAACTCAGACATTGGCCAACAACTAACCGAGGCTGCCTGCAGGTACTGCACCACAGCACACTCAGTAAACTGCAACATACAAAAAGGAGAAGACATCCGAAGAGCCAGGGCCCAAACGGATTCTAAAGAAGCAGCCAGCACCGCCTGCCGACACGCGAGGCGAGAAGCATAGAACCGCGAAACCGCGTCACACAGAAGCAGTGCAAAGAGCTTCAACAAAGCAGACGATTCCCGCACTGCGGAAATCAGCGCACTGGACCCAGCAGCAGCCCCAAGCGCCCCCACTTCCAACTCAAGCCATTCTGAGGACAGCTCAATTAGGGAAAAGAAACGCAGGGCCGAGGCAAGCAGGCCACGAGTACGCAAATCCTCTGCCACCAAGGCAACCAAAAGGGAAGAAACCTGCACATGAAGCCGCATGACACCACCATCCATCAGAAGGGCAGGGGCGAACAAACAAGCATTGAGGTGCTCGAAGGCGCCCTCCAGGAAAACCTGAAACGCCGGCCGAGTCTCTCACCACTCAAGCGCGTGGGACCGACAGAACGTGTGCCAAGCCTCCAATGAAAAAAAAGAGGACAGTCTGCCAACCAGGACGACTCCTGAACTTCATAACGAACTCAGTACGAACCAGCAGAGCTATACACGAAGAAACGTGGATCCATCACGAAGACATAATCTGGGTCACGCAGGAGGTAAGCCGCCAATGCTTCCCGCATTTCAGAAGACGAGACTTGGGAAGCCGGAAACTTCCGGAAGGATGGAACTGAAGAACTCGCGGGATCACGGAACTGAACCCAAGGAGGAGTGGACTCCAAATCCAATTCGTACGTAGAGGGAGTGAAAGAGAACCCCTCTCCTTGTAACACCAAGCCCCACTCAGAGGGCAGAAAAACCCAGGTGGGGTCCAATGGGGACCAAGGCCACCAAGCCAACCCCTTCCCAACCCCAAGAACCTTGCTCTGAGGACCGGGGCTGAGCCGGCCTCCAAACCCCCACCTCCAAAGAAAAGGCGGGAGCTGCCGAAAAAGCAGGAACGAAGGGGGCCTGCTGGCCAGACCCAGAAGCTCCGGCAGAAGGACTAGGCTCAAATGCCTCCACCACAACCCCAGAAGGGGAATCCCCCGAGACTGCCCGAGTCTCAACACCAACTAGACCCTGCCCCGGAAGCAAGGGAGGGGGGGACCGAATGAATGTTAAATGGGGAATGACTAGGAGGGGCGGACAGAAAGAGAGCCGAAGCGACCCCCACCCCCAAGTCTGGGTCCCTATAACCAAAACGGGGCAGTCTCGGGGCATCCGGGATTGCAACCAACGGAGCTCGTGGCAGCAACCTAAACCTAGCATGCAACGCCTTAGCTGCCTGCACCCGCATATCATTATCAGAGGCTTGGGTGAACTGGAGTACGTACAGACAACACACGTCGCACGACTCCGGGTCAAAACAATCACCGACCCGACAGGCAGCATGTCGGAGGCAAAACCGGTGAGTGTCACCCTGAGACAAGGGGACAGAGCAACCTTCAAACTCGCAAGATGCGAGGGGGGACTCGTGTTACATCCATCGGACCATGTAGCCCCGGTGGGGTTTTCCAGGGTCCATAGCCTTGGGTACATGCTAAGGGAAGCCCAGGCCGGGGTACTGAGAACCGGCGCCCAAGTCTACCAAACAAACCTCTAAAGCTGAACCCCGGGACGTGTACACTCATGGGGGCCAAGCAGGAAGGACCACCAATAAAGTGAGAAATATATAAACCCCAAGAACAGCAATGCTGGACCACAATGGCAACCCCCCCCCCCCCCCAACCAGGCAGAAAAACAAAAACAAAAGAAAACCCTCCCAAGAGGACAATGTACCCAGGTGGAACAGAGCCAGCCACTGTTATAGGTGAAAACTAGCTGTGCAGTACCCTGCCCCCCCCTGCCAGTGACGAAAACTACCCCTTACCCAGAGACAAACAAGGGAAAGAAAAAACCTCAGCTGACTCCAAAGGCGGCCAAAAACCGAGCAGTAAATGGCACAGTGGAGATAGATCCCAAGGTGATTTGTGGAAGAAGGTTGGGGCTTGGTACTTAGAGTACTTACTCAGTACTTACAGGGCACCTAGGGAAGGTGACCCTAGGTGCATGCAGCCCAATTACCGTAGAATCTCACTCCCGGCTCACGCACCAACTGAAGGGATGGCCCACACCCCAAGGCACAGAATTGTAACAGAAAACAAGAGCCAGAGGCACGACCACACCAGACTCCCATCAGCCTAAGAATTGTAGGTTGGGTCACCGGCGGGTGGGTCTGGGGCTCCCCCTTCCCCCTCCCGGGGAGGGGGGTTGCGCAGACAGCGGCGCAGCGACTTGATGACATCATGCTAGTTTGCTAATTTTCGTTTGGGGAGTTCTGTCCACCTGTTCGGCATTCGGTTGCAATACTTTTACCAGAATAGGGGTTTGTTTTGGGACGCCTACCTTTCTGGGTGCCTGTCCCGGTCGATGACACACATAAAATGCTTCCAACCACAAGGGGGGGGGTCTCTATAGGACATTCCTCCTCGTGCCTCTCTAGAGGGAGCCAGGTTCTGGCTCATGGTCCCCGGCAGGCAAGAACTCCATGCATTGACTGATGCCAGAAAGATATACATATCCATTGAGCCTGGATAGCTCCGGGGAGCCGACGGGGCCTACCCCCCAGAAAGAGCATTATTTCCACTAAAATACCACCACCAGTGTAACTACCAACATTGGACAAATCAATTCCAAAATCAATACACACCCTTCATAGAGATGAAGATCTAATAGCCCTATCAAATCCTTCTAGACATGACACACAAAATAGAAATGAATTTACATTTGCCAACATACAAGGTGTAAAGGTAACAAAGTTATGTACATAAATGGCCAACTAATTGAGCCAAATGCAAAGTTTGGAGCTTTCATGGAAACTCTAATATGAGTTTATGCGGGTAGGACACTGAAGTCTGGATCTCAAACTACAGTATTATTTATATAGATATGATTGAGTAACAGAGTTTACTGTATGGATATTTATATTTAGGGTTAGATCTGTTTATTATGTTGGAACTTGTGTTCACAAAAGTCATTATTCATCAGATGATGTGGTTATCTTGAGGTTATCTTGAGATGACTTCGGGGCTTTTAGTGACCCCGCGGCCCGGTCCTCGACCAGGCCTCCACCCCCAGGCCTCCACCCCCAGGCCTCCACCCCCAGGAAGCAGCCTGTGACAGCTGACTAACACCCAGGTACCTATTTTACTGCTAGGTAACAGGGGCATAAGGTGAAAGAAACTCTGCCATTGTGCAGTGGTAAGACACTCGCCTGGCGTTCCGCTATGTCATGGGTTCGTATCCTGGCCGGGGAGGATTTACTGGGCGCAGTTCCTTAACTGTAGCCTCTGTTTAATGCAACAGTAAAATGTGTACTTGGATGAAAAAACGATTCTTCGCGGCAGGGGATCGTATTCCAGGGACCTGCCCGAAACGCTACGCGTACTAGTGGCCGTACAAGAATGTAACAACTCTTGTATATATCTCAAAAAAAAAAAAATTGTTTCTCGCCGGTGCCTGGGATCGAACCCAGGACCACAGGATCACAAGTCCAGCGTGCTGTCCGCTTGGCCGACTGGCTCCCTCACCGGTGGTGGCACTTTAAATCAGGGTAGGGGACAAAAACTATTACTGAACAGTATTCTAATATTTATCTCAAAGTTAATAGAACAGATTTTTAAAATAGATTGTCTTGGACATCAAGAAAATCTTGTACAGGTCACAAATGTCTTTAAGCATTTTTAACAAATTTTGGCTCGGCTTCAGCATGTTAAGCATTCCATGGGAATAAAGGAAGAGGTTGTTCTATCATTGCTCAATCTTGTATTTACCAGAAAAGAGGAAGACATGCCTCCATTAGGTTGCAAAACTCTTATTCAATTGAATAAAAAACACCATTGTGACATAGAAGAGTTTGTAGTAATTGAGTTGAAAATAGTTGTGAGGAGACTACAGGTAATTAAGTTGTTGTTTAATTTAATTAATGTTGCATGTTTGTTGCTAGTAGACAATACAAACAAGATAAAATGCAAAATATAGTGGAATTCTAAATGAAGGTACCCACATGTTATACCAAAATGGAGACAAAGGCTTGGAATACATGTCTGGTTCCAAAGAAATTACTAGAAAGCCATTAACTTACAGATGAAATCAGTACTGTACTGTATAGGAACAGACTTAAAATTAAAAAAATTGTGAAAAAGCAATCTATCACAATACTGTACTTCTACATGGTAATTTATTTATTTATTTATTTATATATATATATATATATATATACAAGAAGGTACATTGGGATTGTGAGGATACATAGCATAGTAATTACATTCTTGTAAAGTCACTAGTACGTGCAGCGTTTCGGGCAGGAAATTAAATGGGAAGATAAAAATTACCGAAAATGCCCTTTAGAACCTAAAAACCCAGTATCAAATGTTGTCTTAGGAGACAGTGGCAGCTCACCCAACCCACTTGGGCTGGGCAATAGAGTGACGGTCTTGCTTCATGAAGATCTGCTTTCAATCCCCAACCGTCAAATTGGTTGGGCACCATTCCTTACCCCAGTCACATCCCAAATCCTTATGTTGATCCCTGTCCGAGTGCTATATAGCACACCTTGGATCAGGGTGGAGAGGTAATCTTGAGATGATTTTGGGGCTTAGCATCCCCGCGGCCCGGTCCTCGACCAGGCCTCTCTCTCTCTCTCTTTTTTTCCCCAATCCCAGGAAGCAGCCTGTAGCAGCTGTCTAACTCCCAGATACCTATTTACTGCTAAGTAACAAGGCATCAGGGTGAAAGAAACTGCCCATTTTTTACACCTCTACGGGATCGAACCCGGAACCTCAGGACTACTAATCCGAAGCGCTGTCCACTCAGCTGTCAGGAGAAGGGTAGAACTCAAAACCCACCAGAAGTGACACACAATGTGGAAAAAACATTCATATTTGCAAACATACAAGGCCTAAAGTCAATCAAGAAATAAAGTCAAGTTCATAAATGGCTTTCTAATAGTCAAATTCAATATTTGGGGCATTCACGGAAATTCATATGAAAGATTACATGGATAGTGAAATCGGGATTCCAAATTATAATTTATATAGATGTGATAGAGAAATTAGGTTAAATGGAGGAGTAGGGCTGTATATTAAAGAGGACCGTGTATGCACAGAACTACTACACTCAACCAATGAGGTGGTAGAGGTACAATGAACATGTAAATTCAATACATAAGTGCAAATATGAATACAGTAGTACCACATGTATCAAAATATTCCAAGTTCACAGATTGGTCACACAAAAGTATACTTGGAATCAAGGTGGAAAAAATAAACCTAATTATTATTCTAATATATAGACTGCCAGATACAACGGTTGAGGAATTCACAGAGCAGAGGCACAAAATAAAGAACATCCTTGATAACTTAGCAAACAAACCCAGTTCCAGATATTACCTTTCTTGGAGACTTCAATCTACCCACTTTAAGATGGAGAATGGCAAACAATAATATCATAGCAGGAAACCAACCTGGAAATAATCAACCACAGGTCAGAGAACGGTTGAGATGATGTGACAAATTCTTGCTCAACCAACAGATTATAGAACCAACTAGGAATGAAAACACAGTAGACCTGACATTCACAAACAATGATGAACTAATCAGACATATTACAATCTCAGATCCAATATTCTCAGACACATAAGCTCATTGAAGTGCAAACTAACATTAATACGGTAGTAGGTCCAAGAGAACCAACAAGCGAGAAGGGTTATTCAATCAATTCAGTTTCAACAGTAAGAGGATCGACTGGAAAAAATACATGTAGACCTTGCAAACATTCAATGGGAGACAATCTTAAGTGACAAAACTCCCACACAGCATAATGTAATACAGCTGCAGATGCCAGACATTGTTGCATTCATGGAGACAAAACTTGAAGATGGTATTTTAAACGAGGTCATATTCCCAAGGGGCTACTTAGCTTGGAGACGGGACAGAAAGATTAGGAAAGATGGTGGTGTTGCTGTGCTGGTAAAAGAACACCTAAATGTAAACGAAATAATGATTGCAAATCCATGAGACGTTGACATAATAGCACTAGAGATCTGCAATCAGGATGATTAACTAATGATCATCAAACTAATGGCGGGAAAGATACTTAATAATTTTCACGTTGAAAATAGTAGAGGGGCTGGCCTCAAACCTGCACACAGAAATAGCATCACATGAGACAAGAAGGCATCGCAGGATGTGCAGAATAACCCCATTGAAATGCAGAGTTGCAACAGGTACTCTGAGAGAGAACTCTATCAACATCAGAGGCCCGAGACTGTTCAACACGCTTCCACTACACATAAGGGGCATAACTGGCCGACCCCTCACAGTGTTCAAGAGAGAACTGGACAAGCACCTCCAAAGGATACTTGATCAACCAGGCTGTGATTTGTACGACAGGCTGTGAGCAGCCGCGTCCAACAGCCTGGTTGACCAGTCCAGCAATGAGGAGGCCTGGTCAAAAACCCAAAAATGGAATCAATATAGGAAGAGGCCAAACCTCCCAAACATACCAACGCTACAAAGATGCGAGAAACATCTACACGGCAGTGAGATGAAAGGCAGAATGAAATTTTGAAAAAAGGATAGTAGACAAATGTAAAACAGAACGAGGCCTATTCTATATATTCATAAACAACAAATTGCAGGTAAAGGATAATATTCAGAGGTTGAAAATGGGAAACAGATTTACAGAAAATTAAAAGGAAATGTGTGAAACATTAAACAAACAGTTCCAAAGTGTGTTTGTACAATATGAAATCTTCAGGGAACCATACACAATAAGAATTCCAGAGAACAACATAAAGCACATGGAGGTGTCTAAGAGATGAAGTGAAAAAATGCTCAAGGAGCTAAATAAGAACAAAGCAGTTGGCCCAGATGGAATTTCACCGTAGGTTCTGAGAGAATGTGCACCTGAGCTCATCATTCCTGACCTGACCTGCCTGGGGGAGGGGGCTGACGGCTGAGTGGACAGCGCTCGGGATTTGTAGTCCTAATGTTCCGGGTTCGATTCCCGGCGGAGGCAGAAACAAATGGGCAGAGGTTTTCACTTTGATGCTCCTGTTTACCTAGCAGTAAATAGGCACCTAGGAGTAAGACAGGTGTTATGGGCTGCTTCCTGGGGCATGTGTGTAACAAAAAGGAGGTTGAGGACTGGGCCATAGAGACGCCAAGTCCCGAAATCATCTTGAAATAACCTCAAGATAAGATAAGATTCCACTTGAACTGATTTTTCAGGCATTCCTGTGTACAGGAGTCATAACAGATGTGTGGAAAAAGGTTAACATAGTTCCAATCTACGAAAGTGGCAGCAGGAAAAACCCCCTCAATTATAGACCTGTATCATTGAGAAGTGTAATAGTCAAAATATTGGAAAAATGATTAAAACTAAATGGGTGATAACTAAACTAATTAAATAAAAACTAAATAATTTAAACTAAAGCACCAGGAGAAAAACTATATAATATCAGACAGTCAGGATGGTTTTCGATCTGGAAGATCCTGTGTAACGAATTTACTCAGTTTCTATGATTGAGCCACAGAGATTTTACAGGAAAGAGATGGATCGGTTGACTGCATCTATCTGGACCTAAAAAAAAGGCTTTCGACAGAGTTCCACATAAAAGGTTGTTGTGGAAACTGGAACATATTGGAGGGGTGACAGGTAAGCTTCTAACATGGATGAAAAATTATCAACTGATAGAAAAGTGAGGGCAGTAATCAGAGGCAATGTAGCAGAGTGGAGAATGTCACAAGTGGAGTACCCCATGGTTCAATTCTTACCCCGGAAATGTTCATTGTCTTCATAAAACGATCTACCAGATGGATTGCAGAATTATATGAAAATATTTTCTGATGATGGCAAGATAATAAGGAAGATAAGAAATCTTAGATGATTGTCATGCCCTTCAAGAAGACCTGGACAAAATAAATATATGGAGCACCACGTGGCCATTGAAAGTTAATGTGAATAAATGCCATGTTATGGAATTTGGAATAGGAGAACATGGACCCCGCACAATCTATAAATTATGTGAGAAATCTTTAAATAATTCTGAATAAGATAAAAAGATCCTAACCTTGGAGTGGAAACACTCCAAGGTACGGTGATTCTAAATGGAAAACTATTGACTGAGGACCACAAAAAACATAGTGCGAGGTGTACTATGTTACTACATAGTGTTACTACATAGTGTGAGGTGCACAGTAAGTAATTACTCTTAGGTAGTTACTAGGGAATATGTAGGGAATAGCTCAACTGACAGTTGAAGCATGCAAGATTTGCTTGCATGCTTGCATATACAGTCTCCGTGGTGTAGTGGTAAGACACTCGCCTGGCGTTCCGCGAGCGCTATGTCATGGGTTCGTATCCTGGCCGGGGAGGATTTACTGGGCGCAATTCCTTAACTGTAGCCTCTGTTTAACGCAACAGTAAAATGTGTACTTGGATGAAAAAACGATTCTTCGCGGCAGGGGATCGTATTCCAGGGACCTGCCCGAAACGCTACGCGTACTAGTGGCTGTACAAGAATGTAACAACTCTTGTATATATCTCAAAAAAAAAAAAAAAAAAAAAAAAAAAAAAAAAAAAAAAAAAAAAAAAAAAAAAAAAAAATGTGCCTGTGAGGAGGTTCAGAAAGACGACCACTCTAAAAAGAGAATGCAGACAACTGTACAGGAGAAGGAGAAAAATAATGGAAAAGCTTAACCCTCAAACCGCTAGGGGCCCAAATGGAATTCACACCCACAGGCGCAACAAAAAAAAAAATCAAAAAAATTATTTCGTCTTATAGAAGTGTTCATTTTTGTTCCCTGATCATGGAGAAAATAAAAAAAAAATGGCATAGGTTAGGTGGCATGTTTTAGTCGCAATAGGGTAGGGAAGTGTGGCAAAAAAGGGGCGTTGGCAGAGCCTTCGCCGGACGAGGTCTACTCCGCCTGAGCTGTCAGATGGCAGTTGCCACAAATATATTATTACCTAATTATTTCAATGTCTCTGATTGATTTTTTCTTAGTTTTTTTGCAGTAATATTATTCCATACAGTGAATTGTGATATATTTATATTATAAAATGTGTGAACCATCGCTGTACTCAAAATTATGGTGTTCATATTAGTGATTCAATTATTATGTTCATAAAACAATAAACAAATAGTTTTGCTGTTGTTACACTATATACACAGGTTATATATAAGTATCTGCATGTTTTGTTCACCATAACGAACTACTAAGTTGGTCTTGTGAGTCAAAAAGCAACGAGGAGTGACCGCCAAACACCAGCGAGCCACTCACTGCCACTCCCTCCCTCAACACCACCTCACTCACCCTCATTCTCCTCCCACAATACTGTTTTTGCATTTATTCACTATACACAGACGTTATATATACGTATTTACATGTTTTGTTCACCATAACTGTACATCTAAGCTTGTATGGTGAGTAAAGGCACAAAGACGTAGCTACTCACACAGTCAGCTGATCGGCTGCCGCCCTCAAGGCCAGACGCACTAATATTTGTCCTCCAACAATATTGTTTATGGTGTTATTACGCTATATACACACATTATATATAAGTATTTACCTGCTTTATTCACCATACCTGTACAAATAAGCTGGTATGGTGCCCAAAGACCATAGTGGCCACCAGTAAACAACATGCCAAGTTGTGCAGACGACGCTCCTCCCTCACCAAAACGGCGGCTCCCAACGTACTCCTTTCGCTGTTATCTCACACTATACACACGTTATATATAAGTATCTACATTTGTGTTCACCATAGCGAACCACTAAGCTGGTATGATGAGTGCAGTCAATAAATGGTGGCCACACACAGTCAGAAGACGACACCACAACCCTCCCTCCACAGCCTTACTCCTCCCTCCATCGAGCACAGCACTAAATATCACCACAATCACCCTATTATCAGAATCCTGGTCAGTTTTATCACAGTCAGGGGGCTTCAGTAATACTATCACTGCTAAATAATCGCAGTATCACATATATTTTGGCATTTGTAGGCGATGCTGTGGTCACAAGCTGAACAGTGGTGCTGTGAGCTCGTGCTTTGTGCGCCAGCCTTGGTGGCTTGCTCAATACTGACACTGTAACACCCAAGATTGTTGGCTTGGATTTTTTTTCTAGGTGGCATCTGGCAACTATCGGTCGTGGCTGTACTATAGCTGCCCCTATCCCAGGCGGGGCGTTTAAATTATAGCGCTAGGCACGAAATCATATATAAATGATGTGCGCGGTTTTGGTTTTGTCACTGATATTATTTATATATGATATGCATGGTTTGAGGGTTAAATAGGCACGACTATCATAAGAAAGGAAAATAAATCTAAACAGAGAGATTGAAGAAATAGAACTGATGTTTGAAGTGATCATATGAGTCTGAGGAAATGGAATTGGAACAGAAAGCTGTACAAGAGATAAAGAAAAATCCAAAATATTTTTTCATGTGTGCAAAATCAAAATAAATAACCTCCACGAGTATTGGACCTTTAATTACAACTGAGAATATTTTCACAGAGGACAACAAAGTAATGAGGCCATGTTTAGCACCCCCCCAATAAACAACATGAAAGTTAAAGATCCAGACAGCTTTTTTATGTATGACATCCAAGATGCAGATAATATAACTGATATTAACACAAACTCAAAAGGTTTTGAAAGGGAAATTGACAACATGCCCATGCACTCGGCCCCTGGTCCTGACTCATAGAATTCAATATTCATAAAGAAATGTAAAGTACCAGCAGCATGAGTGCTCAGTGTAATATGGAGAAAGAACCAGATACAGAGGAGATACCAGCAGCACTTAAATCAGCAAATATAGCTCCTCTGCACAAGGAAGGTAGTAAAGTGTTGGTAAAAAATTAGAGAAGTTGCACTAACATCACACATAATAAAAGTTTTTGAAAAGAGTGATTAGTAATCAAATTTCTAGTTTTAGGGAAAATAATGACCTACACAACCCAGGACAACATGGATTTAAAGTGGGAAGATTCTGTCTGTCACAGTTACTCAACCAGTGGGAGCCGGTGGCTGAGCGGACAGAACACTGGATGCGTGATCCTGTGGTCCCGGATTCGATCCTGGGCACCGGCGAGAAACAATGGGCATTTTCTTTCACCCTGATGCCCCTGTTACCTAGCAGTAAATAGGTACCTGGGAGTTAGTCAGCTGTCACGGGCTGGTTCCTGGGGGTGGAGGCCTGGTCAAGGACTGGGCCGCGGGGACACTAACCCTCGAAATCATCTCAAGATAACCACTATGACAAAATCACACAAGCCTTAGAAGAAAAGGAAAATGCAGATGTTGTATACTTACACAGACTTTGCAAAGGCATTTGACAAATGTGACCATGAAGTGATAGCCCATAAAATGAGATCAATAGGAATAAGAGGTAAAGTGGGGCATTGCATTTTCAACTTTGTCAAACATAATGAAGAGTGATGGTGTCAATCAAATAAGATCAAGCCCAAGTGCAGTGAAAGGTTCTGTACCCCAGGGCACAGTCCTTTGAGCCGCTGCTATTTCTCATTCGTATCTCTGATATAGACAAAAAGACTAGTCACAGCTTTGTGTCATCCTTTGCAGATGATACAAAAATCGGCATGAAAATTTCCTCTGTAGAAGACACCGAAAAGCTGCAGGCAGATATTAATAGTCTTAGATTGGGCAACTGAAAAAAAAATTGTTTAACAGTGACAAGTTCCAGGTACTTAGGTATGTGGAGCCGGTCGGCCGAGCGGACAGCACACTGGACTTGTGATCCTGTGGTCCTGGGTTCGATCCCAGGCGCCGGCGAGAAACAATGGGCAGAGTTTCTTTCACCCTATGCCCCTGTTACCTAGCAGTAAAATAGGTACCTGGGTGTTAGTCAGCTGTCACGGGCTGCTTCCTGGGGGTGGAGGCCTGGTCGAGGACCGGGCCGCGGGGACACTAAAGCCCAGAAATCATCATAGGATAACCATAGGATGGTGGAAATGTGGAAGTTAAATGAAACACAGGGTACAGGACACAGTCACACACAATCGTAGAAGGAAAGCAACATGTAAAAGATCTGGCAATTATGATGTCTGATGACCTAACATTTAGTGAACATAACCAAGCAAATATAGTGGTGGCCAGGAAAATGAAAAGACGGATTATGAGAGTGTTCAAATCCAGAGACCCCACAGCAGTGCTAATATTACTGTATTTAAAGCACTGGTGCTGTCCCGTCTTAAGTATTGCTCGGTACTTCTTCTTTCAGAGCAGGAGAGATCTCTGAATTTAAGGGGAATACAAGAACATATATGGCACGCATAGACACAATATAACATCTATATTATTGGGACCTTCTCAAAGCTCTCAAAATGTACTTCTGGAAAGGAGATGAGAAAGGTATCAAATAATATATACAGTACATGGAAAATACTTACAAGCCAGGTCTTAACACTTTTACGCACCCGCCGCGCCACCCCACAACTATGCGATGTGGGTCCCAGCGTTTCACAGGAGCGCGCGGTAATTCTAAAAAAGTGTATACTCTCTTCAACTTTGTTACCTCAATTCTCGTCCTACGAGATTAATTTGGTATCATTGTGTTCGCAATAGAATTCTCTACAGCACTAAATGCATATAACTCCAAAAGCCCGGCTAATTACCAGCAACAAACAGAGAAAGTGCGAACGAGTTACCCAAGAGCGCGCAAAAGGGATAAAATGTGTTCACTCTTTTCACTGTGGTCACCTCAATTTTCGTCCTAGGTCTTTCATTTTGGTATCAATAGGTTCACAATAGAATTCTATAGAGGAACATTAGCATATAAATAAAAACCTGGTTCACGCTCCAACCGCCGACGAGTGAAGACGGGCCACGCGTTAGCTGCGAGTGAGCGCCAGACGCCTTCCAGCTACACTCCCAATTCCTGCCCACAAATGTTTAGTGGAGTCCTTCTATCTGTTGTGTAGTAGTTGTACATCACATAAGCATTGTAGATAGCCATTTGCACAAAATAGAAGGTCATTTTCTTCATCCATTTGTGAGTTTTCCTTGTGATGTGATAATATTAGATCATTTGGTCAAAGTGATCAACACCTTTCATGTTTGTATTGTAGTCCAGCCAGTCCCAAACCAGTCCCCCAAAAAATCGGATAAAAACCTGATTTTTGGCTATTATTTTAGTGGACAACGCAGCATTGCGTCATCCCCGAGACTACCGACAGTAAAACAGATGATGCAGCATTGCGTCATGCTCGGATGAAAGTGTTAAATTTGCACAGTAGAATAACAACATACTGGAGCGAAAGATACCGGAGGAAATGCATAATTGATCCAGTGAAGTGTAGAGGTGCCATAGGCACAATCAGAAAGCATTGTCTGAACATCAGAGGTCCACAGATGTTTAACACCCTCTCAGCAAGCATTATAAATATTGCTGGAACAAAGGTGAAGGATTCAAGAGGCACTTAGATAAGTTATTGCGAGAAGTGCCGGACCAACCAGGCTGTAGTGAATATGTGGGCCTGCGGGCCGCTCCAAACAACAGCCTGTTGGACCAAGTTATCACGAGTTGAGGTCGGGCTCGGGGAGTAGAAGAACTCTCGGAACCCTCTCCAGGTATGTATATAGTCGTAATGGCTTGGCACTTTCTCCTGATAGTTCCCATTCTTTCGCCCAAAGGAGCTGCTGAGCTGCTGTCTCCCCAGATACTCGCTACCAGGTGTATGACTCTTATCAACCTCATGCTTGAAACTTGAATAATAAACACCTAGCAAATGGTTCATTAAAGCTCTGGTCCGTGGCTTGTTCGAGCTTCTCGAGTCTTCATGTCTAGTATTTTTTACTCGAGTCTATCACCATCTGTATGGTGATCAGGTGGCTTTGTTAATGGTGTACCACCTGTGTGCTTCGTCTCGGTGGCAGTATTAAGTTTCCTGGTGGTCCTTCCGTTACATTTTCTCTGCGTAGGTATACTTCGCTTTGTGTTAAGGTGGTCTTGGTCTTTCTCTTGTGGGTTTTCAAGACCATCATCTTATGCGAAATACTGTCGCCTCGTATCGTGTGGTGCTGGCAGAGCCGCTGTAGCTTCCTTTCAGCATCAATGTTACTTCTGCGGCATTTCACAAGCTGTCTCGGGTGTTATTTCACCTCTGGCCTGCTCAGATGCCGCCTGAGCTGTCCTGGTTGTTGGACAGGGTGCTCTTTTATCTCTCTCCCCCCCTCGGTTTGTAGTTTCCCCGTCAGTTCAGGATTCTCTCTCCAAGGCTCTTTTTTTTTTTTTTTTTTTTTTCCTGTTGGCATTGGCCTCCGGGGGTTGGGTCGAGGAGCTTCATGCTCGCCTCTAGCGCAGGGGTTTCTGCTCTTTTGGCTCTAGTGGTAGGTTTGTTCGTTTGCAGCCTTCTCCTTTTCTGCTGAAGAATGAAACGACTGCTTTCCAGAGGGGTTCATGGGTTGTTGATGCTTAGTTGGTCAGGCTGGGGGGTGCATCATGTGTTGTGTCCGGTTGCGGTCCTCCACCATTATTTGTGCGCCATGGCACCCATATCTGGGGACGCGCTTTGGGTTGATCCGGTTTCTCTTTTTCCCTGTTTCAGGGTTTGGGACTGCCAGATCGTCTGCAGGGTTATCCAGTCTAGTCAGCTTGTGGTCTATTCCCGTGCCCACGACATTCGTAAGTTTGCTGATCTTGCTACCGTCTTCGGTAACATGTCTTGGGCTGACATTTGGGCCAAGGTTTTTTAGCGGTCGAACAGAGGTCCTGGCTGCGCGCTACCTGGTCACTGTTCCTGGGCCTAGTTGTCGCTTTGGGTCGGCAGTTGCAGCCAGTTGCCTCAACTTCGCATTGAGGAGCAAGTGCCAACTGCCTTCCGGGTAAGTCCCTCTTGTTTTTCGTCTTTTGGTAAGTAGCTCCGGGGAGCCGAAGGGGCTCCCCCAAGAAAACCAGCGTTGAATGTAATGAAATGCCATTTTCTGGGTGAGACCTGGAGGCTTCCTGGCAACCCTCCCTCCCTCCGGCTGTCAGTTTTTTGCATGTTTTTTTTAATTCCAGCCTCAGAATTGGGGTGTGGGTAGTTGGTGTAAGGGGTTTGGGGCTTCCCCTTCCCCTCCCCCTCCCCAGTGGGGGGTGGCTGTGCAGACGGTGCCGTGGCACGTGGTGATGTCATGCTTGTTTGTCTTTGTGGAGTTCTGTCCACTCATTTGATTTTCAGTAGTAGTTTCAACCAGAATATGGGATTGTTTTGGGATGCTTACCTTTCTGGGTGCCTGACCCAGTCGATGGCAGACACAGAAAGCTCCAAATTATGTGCAATTGTATAGGCCATTGCTCCTCGTGCCTCACTGAGGAGGCCAGGTTCTGGCTCGTGGTCCCCAGTAGGCCCTAAGAACGCCACACTAACTGATGCCAAAGTCTAATATATCCATATCAGCCTGGATAAGCTCCGGGGAGCCTCTAGGTCTCACCCAGAAAATGGTGTTTCATTACATTCAACACTGGTGTTTTCAAATTAACAAATATTGCACATATTCATTAAACTTTAACATTTACAGAAATCCATAAATACTGTGAGGAAATTCTGTTTGTCAGGCAACTCTGATTATCTATACTATAAAAGAGGATGTCAAACGGTTTGTCCAAAGTTGAAGGCCAGATGTTTGGGGACCAGCCTCACCTAATTTTGTAGGGGAAGAGGTCTTGGGTCTGGGATGGATATACAGTATGCTGGTTGGGGTCATGAGTTATTGAAGTGGGAAGATAATTACAGTGATGAAGGCAAGAAACAGATTGATAGATAGAAGGATGGTTGAATGAATAGATGGATAGAAAGATAGATGTGCTGTATAGATGATTATATTGGATAGATAGATTGATGTAATACTGTATTCAAATATGTCTGGTGATGTCCCAGTCCAGCATATTAGCTGCTGTGCCATGCCGGTAAAAACCCAGTGTTGAATGTAATGAAATTCCTCTTTTGGTGGTTCTGTAATGCTATCATGCTTCAGGGAGCCACAAGGGGCTTCCCCCCCAAAATTGATTTATAACGGTCATGAAAATATTTTACTAGTGTATGTGTGTGGAGGTTGGTGGGTCTTTAGTCAGCATGCACGAATAGTACATTTCCATACTCCATTATGAATCCCATAAATACATACTACAACTCTCAAAGTCTTTGTTGCCAGATTACCCAGATATTGTATTCCACTGTCATTAAATCAAAATACAACCTGCCTATACAGTATATATGTACATTCTTCCCTTTTACTAATGTTCCAAAATTTGTTGAATACATGAGACATGCATGAATGTTGAAAATACACGTCACAGCTTCGTGTCGTCCTTCGCAGGTGACACAAAAATCAGCATGAAAATTACCTCTGCTGAAGACATTGAAAAATTACAAGCAGATGTCAACAAAGTTTTTGATTGGGCAGCAGAAAATAACATAATGTTTAACAGTGATAAATTTCAGGTACTCGGGTACAGCAAAAGTGAGGATCTGAAACATAATACAGGGTACAAAACACAATCGAATCTTCCCATAGTAGAAAAACAGCATGTCAAGGATATGGGAATAATAATGTCTGACGATCTAACGTTTAGGGAGCATAACCAAGCAAATATTGCGTCAGCCAGAAAAATGTTAGGATGGATTACGATAACTTTCAAATCCAGGGATCCCCCTCACAATGGTTGTACTCTTCAAGTCACTTGTGTTGTCCCGTCTCAAGTACTGCTCAGTACTCACTTCCCCCTTCAGAGCAGGAGAGACTGCTGAAATAGAGGAAATACAGAGAACATACAAGGCACACATAGACGAGATATAACACCTAAATTATTGGGATTGTCTCAAAGCTCTCCAAATGTACTCTATAGAAAGGAGACGAGAGATACCAAATAATATACATATGGAAAATAGTAGGGGGCCAGGTTCCAAATCTACACAGTAAAATAACAACGTACTGGAGTGAACGATATGGAAGAAAATGCAAGAGTGACCCAGTGAAGGGCAGAGGTGCCATAGGCACAATCAGAGAACACTGTATAAACATCAGAGGTCCGCGGTTGTTCAACGTCCTCCCAGCGACTATAAGAAATATTGCTGGAACAACCGTGGACATCTTCAAGAGAAAACTGGATTGTTTTCTAAGAGAAGTTCTGGATCAGCCGGGCTGTGGTGGGTATGTGGGCCTGCAGGCCACTCCAAGCAACAGCCTGGTGGACCAAGCTCTCACAAGTCGAGCCTGGCCTCGGGCCGGGCTTGGGGAGTAGAAGAACTCCCAGAACCACATCATGCAGGTATCAAAGCAGGTTGGTGCTAAAGGTATAAGGGGAAAATGTGCATGAGTTGCAGACACACAAATTACTGTACAGCATTTTGGAGAGTAATAAATTGCTGTGTGTCTATAAAATTTAAGAAAAAATGTGAGAGTAGTGAGTGAAGAGAGGCCACCTGGGGCTGGCTTGACACCTGGTGATCTTAACCTAGATTATATTGTAGATGACTCATAATAGAAGATATGTTACCTTGAGGTTACCTTGAGGTGCTTCCGGGGCTCAGCGTCCCCGCGGCCCGGTCGTCAACCAGGCCTCCTGGTTGCTGGACTGATCAACCAGGCTGTTAGACGCGGCTGCTCACAGCCTGACGTATGAGTCACAGCCTGGTTGATCAGGTATCTTTTGGAGGTGCTTATCCAGTTCTCTCTTGAACACTGTGAGGGGTTTGCCAGTTATGCCCCTTATGTGTAGCGGAAGCGTGTTGAACAGTCTCGGGCCTCTGATGTTGAAAGAGTTCTCTCTCAGAGTACCTGTTGCACCTCTGCTTTTCAACGGGGGTATTCTGCACATCCTGCCATGTCTTCTGGTCTCATGTGATGTTATTTCCGTGTGCAGGTTTGGGACCAGCCCCTCAATTATTTTCCACGTGTAAATTATTATGTATCTCTCCCGCCTGCGCTCAAGGGAGTACAGATTTAGGCTCTTTAGTCGGTCCCAGTAATTTAGATGTTTTATTGAGTGGATTCTAGCAGTGAAGGATCTCTGCACGCTCTCCAGGTCAGCAATTTCTCCAGCTTTGAAAGGGGCTGTCATTGTGCAGCAGTACTCCACTCTAGAGAGCACAAGCGTTTTGAAAAGTATCATCATCGGTATAGCGTCTCTAGTGTGAAAAGTTCTTGTTATCCAACCTGTCATTTTTCTTGCAGTTGTGACGGCTACTTTATTGTGTTCTTTAAAGGTAAGGTCTTCCGACATGAGTACACCCAGATCCTTTACATTGCCTTTTCGTTCTATGTTATGATTTGCCTGAGTTTTGTACATGGTTTCCGCTTTTATATTTTCAATTTTTCCGTAGCGCATGAGCTGGAACTTATCCTCGTTAAACACCATATTATTTTCTGTAGCCCATAGAAAGACCTGGTCTACATCTGATTGGAGGTTTGCCGTGTCCTCTATGTTGCCAACTCATGAAAATCCTAGTGTCATCTGCAAAGGATGATACAGTACTATAGGTTGTGTTCTTGTCTATTTCGGATATGAGGATGAGAAAAAGTACTGGGGCAAGCACAGTACCCTGGGGGACTGAGCTCTTCACGATTGATGGGCTGGATTTTATTTTGTTGACTATTACACATTGGGTTCTGTTAGTCAGGAAATTGTAGATCCATCTGCCTATTTTCCCGGTAATTCCTTTTGAACGCATTTTATGTGCAATAACACCATAGTCACATTTATCAAAAGCTTTTGCGAAATCTGTGTAAATTACATCAGCGTTTTGTTTGTCTTCCATAGCATCTAATGCCATATCATAGTGGTCCAGCAACTGCGACAGGCAAGACCGCCCTGTTCTGAAACCATGATGTCCGGGGTTATGGAGATGCTGTGATTCCATGTATTTTGTGATCTTACTTCTTAGCACTCTCTCAAAGATTTTTATGATGTGCGATGTTAGTGCTATCGGTCTGTAATTTTTTGCCTCTGCCTTATTTCCTCCTTTATGGAGTGGTGCTATCTCTGCTGTTTTTAGTATGTCAGGGATAACGCCAGTATCTAGGCTTTGTCTCCACAGAATGTGAAGGGCCTGCGATAGTGGTTTTTTACAGTTCTTGATGAATATGGAGTTCCAAGAATCCGGGCCTGGTGCAGAGTGCATAGGCATACTGTTTATGGCTTCTTCAAAATCTAGTGGGGATAGGTCGACGTCTGATATATGATTTGATGTTGGTATCATATCCATGAAAAATTATTTGGGTTATCAATCTTTAGTGCGTTTAATGGCTCGCTGAAAACAGAGTCATACTGCTTCCTCAGTAACTCGCTCATTTCTTTGTTGTCATCGGTGAAAGTTCCATCAACCTTTCGCAGGGGCCCGATACTAGATGTGGTTTTTGATCTTGATTTTGCATAGGAGAAAAATATTTCGGATTTCTCTCTATTTCACTGATGGCCTTTTGCTCTCTTTGCCTCTCCTGGATTTTGTATGATACTTGTAGCTTGAGTTCAATTGTTTCTATTTCTCTACCTAACCTTCCTCGCCGTTCTTGAGATAGGGTGCGACTCTCAAGTTGTTCCGCGATTCGTTTTCTTCGCCTATATAGGGAACGACGTTCCCGTTCCAGTCTGCATCTCTTTCTCCTTTTTCTTAGGGGTATGCGGTTTGAACATATTTCTAGTGCTACTGAGCTTATTTTTTCCAGGCACTGGTTCAGGTTTGCATTTTCTAGCTGCTCTTCCCAGTTTATTTCTGTGAAGTCCTGGTTTATTTGCTCCCAGTTTATCTGTTTATTATTGAAGTTGAATTTGCTGAAATCTCCTCCACCAGGAATCTGGACTGGTTTTGAAGGTCCATTCCCCATGGTTGTCAGAACTTCAATTAAGCTGTGATCTGAGTAACAGGTATTTGTAATCATTATGTTCCCGATCAATTCATCATTATTAGTGAAAATGAGGTCCAGCGTGTTCTCCTTCCTAGTTGGTTCTACTATTTGCTGGTTTAAGGCAAACCTATCACACATCCGTAGCAGGTCATTTGCATGTGCCTGTTCATTTAGGCTACTTCCTGGTATTCTTTCTGATATTACTGTATTAGCCAGGTGCTTCCATTTCAGGTGCCGTAGGTTGAAGTCCCCAAGCAGGATGATGTTCGGAGCTGGATTTGTGAGGTTTTCCAAGCAGTGTTCTATTTTCATTAGTTGGTCTTTAAACTGCTGAGGGTTTGCCTCTGGTGACTTATATACAAGGACAACAACTACATTTAGGATCTCTATTTTGACTATAAGCACTTCCACCATATCATTTGAGGTGTCAAAATGTATCAAAATGTCAAAATGTTCAATAATTTGTTAAAAAAAAATGAACATTTTGTTCAAAATGTTCAAAAAATGAACATTTTGTTCAAAATGTTCAAAAAATGAACATGTGTTCAAAATGTTCAAAATGTTCAAAATATCAAAATGTTCTATAATTTGTGATAAGAAAACCACTAAATATTTGACACTAAAAATGATTCCAGTTAATTTGCATTGTAAATGTTATATTAAATGAGAAGTCATTTTCTAATACAGTTCTTCAAATATTTTGTGTATATGTGTCCCATAAATAAATAAATAATCAGTGAAAAGCAAGGGTCTGTCTGCTTACGAGGCCTCTTCCCTGCTATTTCTCATATAGCCAGCAAAAAAATAAAATTCACGGCATTAATCAGATCAAAATATCCACAAATTAATATTTTGTTATGATTAACCCTTAAACTGCGCAACGCACCTGCAGGCTCACATCTGGTTTGCGCAATGTGCCTCCGGATATTTTTATTTTTCACGTTCCATTCAAAACTCCCGCGCTACATGGGGTTCACATCATCTTCCTCAGGGCTCTTGTAAACAGACGCCATCTTTAAAAAAAATCGTGGTCCACATTCCCGGGTGTGGGAGCCTCAGTAGTGAGTAAGCAACCAAGGCTGGCGCTCGCAGCATGAGCGCACAGCACTGCTGTTCAGCGTGTGACCACAGCATCGAATAATAATATCAAAATATATATATAACTTGTATTATTTAGCCATGATAGTATTATAGAAGAGCCTGAGTGTGATAATGACTGGGTACAATGTTCATATATCAGTGATTCAATGCTGTTCACGATGTTCACAGAGCTAGCTACAGCACCACAGCATTATTTCATCCATCTAGGAATCTTCAAATGACTTCTTAGGTTCCTTTTCAAAATAAACGTGTGGTCAATTATTCATTTACAGGAATTAGTGACCAGGATTGTGATAATAGCAGGATTGTGGTTATAATTAGCGTTGTGCGTAATATTGTGGAAGGAGGAATTTGGTGAGGGAGGGAGGGAGGGAATTGAGGTAGCTTCAGTGTGTGTGTGTGTGGCAGCCACTCTTGTTTTGCTCACCATACTAGCTTAGTGGTTTGCTATGGGCAACACATATGTACATGGGTATATACAGTGTGTGTGTATATAGTGTAATAACAGCAACAGGAGAATGTTGAGAGGAGCTATTTTGGTGAGGGAGGTTACGTCGTAATCGTAGCGTCGTCTGCTGTGTGATTTTTCATGCAGTGTATGGTGGCAACTGTACTGTTTGGACACAATACCGGCTTACTCGCATAGTTCTGGTAAATAAAACATTAGGTAGGTATATATAACATGTGTAAATAGTGTAATAAGAACAATAACAGTATGGTGGGAGGAGCAATGTTGGCGAGAAAGATGTTGGAGTGAGGGAGACTGGCTGGTTGTGGCTGCTCTCACTTGCGGTGTTCTGAATGTATTGATGGTGAATGTATATAGTGTGTGACAGTGTATAGTGTGTAAATAGATTGTATATACTGTATACATAAATTAGCATGATACATAGTAAATATGTGCAGCATATGTGTACACAAGTGTCATGCACGTAAAAATAAATAAAATATATTTGGAACTGTGCGCAAAAAATGAACAAAAGTATATTCGCGGCAACTCGCGTGCCCCGCCCCAGGCGCCCTACTGGCCCCGGGAGCGTACGTCACGGGCGAACGGGGAATGATGACGTCATGCGCCAACTTACGGACCCCATAGCAGCCAAAGTAAGTGCAATTTCGATTTTTTTTTTACATACCCATACTAAGGGAAGGGTTTTTGACACTTTAAAAAAATCAAAAGAATTTTTTCCAGAAATTTATTTCCTGCGCACTGGGGGGGTGTCATATTTGGAGGCAATGCAGTTAAATGGTTAAGTAACAAATGGTACCCACCAGCAAGCTGGTACCAGTTTATTCTACGTAAACAGGTGCAGCAGGTGTAAGGAAATATAATCATACTTCTAGCTTTGCTGAACATGTTTATCATAAAGTTAGCAGCTTTTCTGCACCTCTGATTTCTTTTAATTAATATTTGATATTCATGAAAATCCAATTTCTACAGCTGGAGGACGTTTTGAGGTTGATGAAAAATCTGGTGTTGTACGAACTCGAGGATCAGAGATGTTTCAGTTGGACATGGAATATGTTTTGTATGTGAAAGCTGAAGACCAAAATGGAAGGATTGATGACAAGCATTTCCAGTCAACACCTGAAGAACGTTTGTCCATTGTGGGTGGCAAGCGGCCGCCACAGTTTTATCTTCCAAAATACGAGAAAACTATACCAGAAAATGCAGCCAAAGATGCAGAGTAAGTTCCAGGATTCCAAGTTCCTTTGAAAACTTCTTTCAAAGTTCATTTAATTTTATTTCCCCCTTCACATGTAATTTTACAGAATAAATAAGTATAGAGGTAATCATGACAGAAATACAGTACAGTACCGTCTGTGTATTGTATTTCCTCAGACAAATCACATTCTTGAGATTTGACTGTCCACTGTGACCTTACTGAGGCTGGTGATGGTGAGCTCCAGAACTCTCGCACGGCCACAAACAATTTGCTAATGGACAATTTTTTTTGTGGGGGGAGGGGGGGAATGTTTTCTTCACTTTATTACTTATTACAAATTTAGTAATAAGAGTGTGCCTTATTTTCTGTTGTGATTATAGACCTATTAAAGCTAGGCTCACTTTGGCCATATTTTTGTCCGTTGTTATTTTGGGATTTTAATGTTACAGTATATTTTTTTATTCTTCAGAGAAAAGATGTCAGGATAAAATCAGGAGTGTTAAGGTAATGCCAATTAAGGTGAAGAAAAGATATTTAAACATGTAGGAAAAGACTAAATTTATTATAAAAAAGAGGAACTAGTACTGTTTGAGGAAAAAATATAATTTGGCAGTTTTGGAGCTCATTACCAAGAGACAAATTTGATAACAGGTGTGTAGACAGTGTGTGGAAGAGAGAGAAAGAGAGAGTATCCATAGACAGTAATGGTGAGGATGGCAGTGGAGCCTGTATCCGTAGACAGTAATATGATGATGACAATGGAGCCTGTATCCGTAGACAGTAATGATGACAGTGGCGCCTGTATCCGTAGACAGTAATGATGATGATGACAGTGGCGCCTGTATCCGTAGACAGTAATGATGATGGTGACAGTGGCGCCTGTATCCGTAGACAGTAATGGTGAGGATGACAATAAAGCCTGTATCCGTAGACAGTAATGATGATGACAATGGAGCCTGTATCCATAGACAGTAATGGTGAGGATGACAATGGAGCCTGTATCCATAGACAGTAATGGTGAGGATGACAGTGGAGCCTGTATCCGTAGACAGTAATGGTGAGGATGACAATGGAGTTGATGAACCATCTTTGCCTTTCGAATAGTACATTACATTTTGATGTATAAATCCCCAATGGCCAAAATATGATGTACTATAAATGATAGCATCTCACAAAATTGATGGGCTGTCCTGTTTTCTATTTGTGGTTTAGGTTAGGTTCGCTCCATTTAGTACATCATTTTTGTCACGCTGTGTTGACTTGAGAGGATAGACTTGATGGAGATAACTTAAGTATTGTGGAACCTTGAGTATGGATATTGGTGTGGCTGGAGGACAGAGATGTTCCTGGGTATGGTCTGCTAACCGAAGATGAAATTGCTGCATGTATCTTGGGCAGTAATTATAATGGTGAGCAAGTAGAGAGCAAAGTAGATTCATAAGTGAGTTATTACTGCTGATTGATACTGCTGAGTGGGGTACAGACCTGAGCAAATTGCAGGTCTGTACCCCACACTTAAAACTGGACAAAGGGTATTACCCCCAGGGAAGTAGGAATGAGCAGGAGAGAGATAGCAGAAAACGAACAAATGTGATTTCAGAATGAGAATATTATTAAGGTAATAGACATTTAGGCTGTATCCTCAAGTGGGACAGATTCATAAATTGAAAGGCTTCCAAACTGTGCTAGTGGTAATTCTGGACCCTCTGTTAGTTAAAATTAAAAAATTGTATTTTTCAATTACATGTAAGAGTTAGGTAATTAGAGCAAAATTATTCCATATTTCTGATTGAAGAAGACTGAAGAATTAGTAGGAGGGAAAGGGAATGTGAGTGAATGAAAATGATAAATGTATTAGGATGATATAATAGAGAAGAGACTATACAAGGCTGAGTATGAATTTCTGCCCAATAAATTTGTACATGCACAAATTCAAATTGGTTTTCTGTTGTTTGGGACAGGAAACCTGCATGTAGGCTTATTGAGGTTATCGGGGCTTAGCGTCCCCGTGGCCCGGTCCTCGACCAGGCCTCCTTTTTGTTACTGTACACCCCCCAGAAAGCAGCCCATAGTGGCTGTCTAACTCCCAGGTACCTATTTACTGCTAGGTAACAGGGGTATCAGGGTGAAAGAAAATCTGCCCATTTGTTTCTGCCTCCACTGGGGATTGAACCCAGAACCTCAGGACTACAAATCCGAAGCGCTGTCCACTCAGCTGTCAGGCCCCTACCAGGTTCACCTAGGTCCTACGCCAACTACTGACTTTTCTCACATTTCAACCCGCAATAATTGCCTATCCCCTGGTACCTATTTTACTGCTTAGATGAAAGAGGCATCAGATGAAAGGAAACTTACTTATGATAGTCAAACCCAGCCCACGGTTGTGAGCCGACGACGTAGACCAATGTGTCATGGGTATTTCCTGGATTTTTTTAACCCTGTGGTTTATAAGGTTTATTCTAATTAGTGCTTGGATGTCAAGTCATGTTTTGAGACTGGTGAGAGTTTGATTTCAGTCCCATGGTGAAGGATCGGTTTAAAGGTGTTGTCCCACCAGCAGAGTGGTCTTATACTCTAATATATGATTATATGATATCATATAATCATCATCATTATATGTTAACAGCCCATTATATTCACATGACGATCAGTTAGTCGAGAGCAGTATGACTGCTACATTCTCCTGCACTTGACACAGCTCCCTTGATCCAACCCCATGGACCAAAGAATAATTTTCATCACAAAACTCAACTAAAGAGTTAGGTCACCCATGCACAGAAGGGTGACATTAAGGAATTCATGAAACCCTCATTATTAAGTTTTTAATATGGCAATATTGAGAAAGCCTTCAATTGCAACTCAATTAACCAGTCTTCTGCTATAAGCCAGATATTATAATTGTAGACCTGCATCAGTTGACATCCCAGATGGATGTCGAGATAAGCATAAACGGTGGTCATAATAATGTATTCAGTACATGGGGTGCAGCCATCTTCCCCGATTTCTTGCATCTCCAGTCATTCAAGAGTGTTCTGTGAAGCTTTATTTTTAACTTGGAATTATAATTCCATCTCCAAGGTTATGTATTAAGGAGAATTAGGGGCATGAATAAATGTTAGATATAGTATGTATCTACCATATCTAACGGCCATACCAGCCAACGGCAATACCACGTTGAGAACACCGCTTTTCGTCCGATCAGCGAAGTTAAGCAACGTTGGGTTTGGTTAGTACTTGGATGGGTGACCGCCTGGGAACACCAAATGCTGTTGGCAATGATGTTTTGGAGCCGGTCGGCCAAGCAGACAGCACACTGGACTTGTGATCCTGTGGTCCCGGGTTCGATCCCGGGCGTCGGCGAGAAACAATGGGCAGAGTTTCTTTCACCCTATGCCCCTGTTACCTAGCAGTAAAATAGGTACCTGGGTGTTAGTCAGCTGTCACGGGCTGATTCCTGGGGGTGGAGGCCTGGTCGAGGACTGGGCAGTGGGGACACTAAAAAAAAAAGCCCTGAAATCATCTCAAGATAACCTCAGGATAACCATATCTACCAAGTCTTGTACACTGTGGGAGCAGTTTCATGTTGAATCTTGATCTGATGTGTAGACTGCAATTGTGTGTTGAGGACATTTAAAGCAATATATGGAAACACTGAGAATTTCCTTAATAAATGGTCAGAGGCACCACATTCACTCGTCACAGTCCCAACATTGTTAGCTAAAATCAACTTACTTAAATATACAGTATGTGAAAATCATTTGTTGCAATTTGGAGATTCAAACCAGCGACCTGGGTACTCCCGGCTGCACACCTTACCCCTGGACCACGACTTGATGTGCGCAGCTACCCAGAATTCATGCCGCTGGTTTGAATCCCAGTGTTGCACCAATTGATTTTTTCATTATCACCTCAGTGGGATTTTGTTGTGTATTTACAATATGTAGTAGATACTGCAAAATAGACTTTATTGGATAATAGGAAATAATCTCTTAAATAGTAATTAAGTTATATCTTTATTTTGTGGTATTAAATTATAATACCACAGTTATTAGTTAATTTCATTTCATTTGAATTAGTTCATTTTGTGGTATTAAATTATAATAATGGTTTGGATAACAGCTTTTTTGTCTTTTTCAGTATCATCTCTGTTAAAGCTAAATCTTTTGCTGATCGAGAAATTCGGTACACATTAAAAGCGAAAGGGCAGGGTGCAGGAACATTTAATATTGGGCCTACATCAGGCATTGTCAAGTTGGCCAAGGAATTGGACTTTGAGGATGTTCGTCAACCACACATTTATCAGTTGGTTGTCACAGCAACAGAAGATTCTGGTGGTTTCTCTACTTCAGTTGATGTAAGTACTGTACCATACTTGTTGCTTAAAGAAGTTCACTAACATATACAGCATTGTTTCTTTTGAGTTACTCTTTAAGGAGGTTCTGTGTTCATTATTCATAAAATGCCTATTGGTAAATAAATATCCCGCTAATTAGGCAGGATCGGTTAAGGAGATATCTTTTAAATATACATACATCATCTCGGCTTTTGATAGGGGTCTCTAAAGGCCTTACCTTATCAATATTACCGTGTTAGAAGCAAGAAGATATGTTAGTGTTCACTTGCAATCCCATTTTCTGCTTGCTTCCGGCATGTTAGTTATGCTTCAGTCCTTGATGCATAAGGTGTGTATATTTAAACAAAAATAATCAAGATATTTTAGGATTTGGAAGGTTTGTATTTTGGGATTCAACCAATTTATGAATTTTTTAAGTGGAGTGAGTTACCTGGGGGAATGATAAAGGGTGTGGGGAATGTCAGACTTGATTGAGATGGAGCAGACGAGCATATTGCAAGTGGAATACTTTGTAAGGCACGAAGCAAGAAGAGAAATAATGTGCCAGAAATAAATACAGAATATGGCTGAAATATTATTGTGTTCTTCAGTGTCTTAAATATTTGCACACTAGATGAATAATGAAGAAAAGGCTGTCATCTCAGATAGGTAGATAACATGTGCTAAAATATTCACTCATGAATGTTCACTGAACAGTGGAGATTTAAAGATATGTCTAGTGTATATAAATACTGTATGATGTTTAACTCTAAACATATGCCAAATATAAAAATATATATAATGGTGTCCTGTGCAGAAGCCTTCATTGAGGCGATGATAAGATTATGTAACTTATTTTAATTATAGCTAGAAGAAAAGGTAATCTTTGACTCCTCTTCTCCTGTGAAATATTTACTTGCATTATTTTTTGTCTATTGCAGCTAACGATTAAAGTGACGGATGTTAATGACAACCCTCCCAAGTTTGACTTGCCCGACTACCAAGCTCACAACATTGATGAAGATATTCCAATTGGTTCTTCTATACTCAGGGTGAGGCTTTTGTGATTTTTAGGTTCTCTACTTATGACTGTTTCTGTAATCTATTAAATTTTGTCACAAAATGTGTCAAAATGACAAAATCACAAAATGTGTGGAATTTTGGTGCGCACACACCTAGACATTCCACTAATAATGCACCATATATTCTAAAAACAACAAAACATACTATTTTTGCTGTTATTACACTGTACACACTCATTATTTATAACTACACGTTTCTGCACTACACTACATTACTACATGTTTCTGCACTGTAATAAATCACTCAGACATTCTAGAGGGTGTGATAAATCTCTGAAGAAGCTGTCATGCATAGTTCTGCCGCACACACTGCACGAGTTGCACCTGCCCCCTCTTGCTTTTCCCACATCTGTGTTTTTGCAGAACGTACACTCACCTTGCCATGAGCTGCAACAGGTGATAGACACACAAGATAGTGTATCAGCATGGTGTTCTGTAGGGCGAGATGTTAATGAAGCAAATTGCTGCCTGTACCATTGTCTTCAGAGCAGAGTACAGTACATACTCTTTATCAATCTCGAAATCTAAGTTATTTATGAGCTAATATCCGTCCATTTTTTTCATTAACTTAGTCACCGGGGTTGGGATTTTTAGCGGTATTTGCCACCTATAATTGCTCTATTCAAACTACTGGCCTGTATCCAAGATTGTGTCTGTTTACTGGATCCATATTTTAGTGGTAGTTTCCAGTGTTGTGAGAGACCTAAACACATCACAGGATGTTATGTGCAATGCAAGGATTAAATGTATTTTTTAATCATATTCCAAATAAATGCAGCTCAAATGGTGGAGGATTGGCAGTGGTACTCTATATTGTTGTAAACATTTGCCCTTTTGTATTGTATTATGTATTGCATAGTCGTAGGGCATTTGAGTGAAAGCTGCAAAATTCTTCTTAATGAGCAACATGTAGTTTTTGATAGTTTATTGCAATAAAATGTTTTATTCAAGTTTTAATTATGTTATGCTCTAATGAAATTAATGTTTTTCTTAATCCTCAGGTGAAAGCACGTGATGATGACTCTGGGACAAATGCAGAAATTACGTATTCAGTTTCTGATGATCACTTTCGGGTAGACAACAAAGGAATAATATACAACAGAAAAACTCTAGATGCTGATGACAACAATGCTTATTATGAATTCACAGTTACAGCTACTGACAGAGGTTGGAAGCTTAATTTGTATTAAATACTGTAATATAATGATTTTGTATTTACAGATATCATAAAGTATAATTTATCCTGCATATTTTGGCATTAGGCCTACTGTTCATTGGTTTTGAAATGGATAATGTATTTTAATTGCTCATAGTTATGGGGGGGGGGGGTATGCAGTTTTTGTAGTGAAACTTGAACTATTCAGAGGAATGAACAGTTGGCAAACTATTATATACAGTTTGAAGATCATCCATAAAATTTGTTGTTTCCTCAGGTGAGCCAGCAAAGGAAGGTACTGCCACAATTCGTATCTATACCAAAAACAAGAATGATGAAGAGCCCAACTTTTCACAACAAGTCTATACTCCAAATGTTGATGAAAATGCTGGACCAAATACTCTAGTAACAACTGTTGTGGCATCGGATAAAGATGGTGATAACGTGGAGTTTGGTTTTGTCGGAGGGGCCCGCAAATCCGGCCAGTTTGTAATTGAAAAGATGACGGGTGTCATTCGGTTGCACAATGGGCCTATCTCCCTTGACCGTGACAAGTATGAGCTGAATGTTACTGCTGTTGATGATGGTAATTGTTGTCCTGGTGGCCAGCATTCTCGTCACACATCCACAGCTGTTGTTGTCGTCTTTATTACCGATGTCAATGATAACAAGCCGGTTTTCAAGGACTGTGCTTCCTACCATGCTAAAGTGGAAGAGTCGGCTCCTAATGGTTCACCGGTCATCACAGTGCATGCAACAGATGAGGATAAAGGTGTCAATGGACAGGTATGATAACTAAATAAATGCTTGGTTGTTTTAATATTTTATTATAAATTTTGTTTAGGCTTAAACAAATAATGACCACTAACATAGACATTTTTGGTATTGAGTTTATATATTGTAATTGATAATTGGGCTTAAGAATATTTACTTAATGAATATATTTTTATTATTAATAGCTCTGTATTCTTGATTTAGTTCACATAAGCAAATTTTGTAACAATTCACTGCATTCACTTTTTCTGTAGGTCCGCTATAGTATTGTCCAGCAGCCAAACCAGAAAGGCACGAAATTCACAGTTGATCCTGAAACAGGTGATGTAACTACTAATAAAGTGTTTGATCGTGAAGGTGAAGATGGAAAGTTCGTCTCGGTTACTGTGAAGGCCACAGACAATGGAGATCCATCATTAGAAGGTGTTTGTTCCTTTACGGTTGAAATCACAGATATCAATGATAACCCCCCTCTGTTTGATCGTCAGGTAAGTTTACTAATTTTTTCTTTCAACTTTTAAAAATGGATACTTTTTAATTTTTTAAGACATTAGACAAATATAACTTTGTTGTATATTTTTGTTAAATGTTGATAGGTTTCTTATAACTTAAAATCAGCACAATTATCATAAATCTTTTATAATGTTATCATTCTCATTGCTGGCATGTTCCTCATCCTAAATGGGCAGGGAGAGACTCACCTGGAGAGAAGTGAGAAATGATGTAGGAAAAGCAGGTTAATGACTTTAATACAGTGTATTTAAAGATATAATTTTCACACTGCTCTCCACACTTACCATCAGCACACAAGCACCACTCCAGCAATTCACCTGCAGCAGTGTTTGAGTTTCTTCATAGCTTTGCAATGTACACTTTTAAACATGAGTATTAGAAAAAATATGGCCAAGTCGGTTGCCAGGGGCCAGAGTCACGAAAGCACTTACGTAAGCACTTACGTACCTGTACATCTTTTCTCAATCATTGGCGGCTTTGTTTCCAATTATTAAACAGTTGATGAGCTCCGAAGCACCAGGAGGCTGTTTTTAACAATAACAACATTTGAATGGGAAGTTTTCATGCTTGTAAACTGTCTAATAAATGTAACCAAAGCCGTCAAAGATTGAGGAAAGATGTACACGTTCGTAAGTGCTTGCGTAAGTGCTTTCGTGAATCTAACCCCAGGTCTGCTATATTTTATTATAAAAGTCTAGGAATTTTGACTAAGCCAAATGCTTGTTGTGGTCTTTAATACTGTAGATACTGTAGTTTTGTTTCTAAAACCATAGTTGAGGCAGTTAGTGGTACCTCCGTTTTCAAATTTAATCCGTTCCCAGAGACAGCTCGAAAACCAAAAATACGAAAACCGAAACAAATTTTCCCATAAGAAATAATGTAAATTGAATTAATCTGTTCCACACCCCCAAAAATATTAACTAAAAAAATACATTTTATACAGAAAATTACTCATAGGTACCTTACCTTATCTTCATGGAGGACTTTTGTTGGCATATGGAAGACGGTGAGGAGGGGGGAGGAGGAGAGGTGTTAGTGTTTGGAAGGGGAGTCCCCTTCCATTATAATAGCAATGATAACATTTCTGGGGTATGTTCTTTATGTTTTGCAGACATGCCACTAGGACCTGTTTGTGGCTCACTGCATGCTTTTCTTACTAAGAATCTGTCTATAGACACTTGTTTTTCCCTACATTTTAACACTTATCTGTAGTGAGACATCACATTCACACTATGAATGATTTCTAGTTTTCCTCTTATCGTCATCCTCGCAACTATTTTCTTAGGTTGAACGTTACCACTGAGTTTCTTGGAACCCATTGGCACGATATATAATAAGAACTTTTATGTTTAGAACCCCCCCCTCCAAAAAAAAACAACACAAACAATGAAATTCTTCACGAAGAATTCAAGCACGGTAGTCACCTTAGCAGGACACTGGTAAACTGAGGCGTGCCTCTCCGTGACGGACCCACACGTGTATAAACAAAACTCTGAACACCAAAGCAAACAACAAGTACTGAATCACATTTTTCGAAGAAATTAAGCTTGAGTTCCGAAAAATACGAAAACAGGGCCATACGAAAACCAAGGTTCCACTGTACTTGCTACTGGTTTCTCACATACCCATATACTTACTGTAAGTGTATCTATTTTATAGTTGGTATTCTGTATCACACTTCAGGGCAGTGGACTGATCACTTGGTGAAAAGATTTTAGCAGTACAACACACAGTTTAGGGAATGTGAAGTGTGTTGTTCACTATTCATATTAATTTTCAACTGTAACCTTAATGGAAGGGGATGGGCTGGAAAGAATTTACTAGCTGAACCCTTGATTATCTGGGTCAAGGGGTTTTAATATGTAATTGTCAGGAGAAAACACTAAGCTATTATGACTATATAGCAATTGGAAAGAAGATGAGTATAGTGATTTAGGATAGGATGGACGAATGGAATGGTGCCCTACTACTTGGACAGTCAGGGATTGAATGTCAACCTGCAAGAAGCAAAGCCGTCACTCTACCACTGATTGCAAGTGGTTGAACCTAATACATACCCCAATAAACTAAACAGACATGGTCCAGCTACTATGTTTTCAGTATCTGTATATTTAAAAAATATTACAGGTACTGATATATGTTATTTGTGTTTCATCATTTACAGAAAAATCTTTTAAAACCATTTTTTTCAAACCTTAATGATAAAGAAACATTGATAGTTCAGATTAGGTTCAGTCCCAGTTAGTTGTATCCATGTATCCAGATTTCAATATATATATATATTCATATAATCAGAGTGAGAAAACCTATCTACCATACCATTGGCTGGAGTTGAACTTTGGATCGCAGTACACAAAATCCCAAACTTCATAATTCATATTTATCTTTCCTTTTCCCAGTTTACATTCAGGTATTGGAAAATATGTAATTTAAAAGCTTTAAATACAGGAGTCACAAAATGATCATAATCCTTGCGAGTAGACAAAATGTTACTCTTTCTTTCCTATAACTGCTTCTACTTGGCAGTTAACTTGTCTCTCCTGTGTTTTAACATTTATCCCACTCTTCTCTTGTGTTGCTCACATTCGTGCAATGTTTGTGTGTTGACATTCATCCCACATTTACATACACTTGCCCTATCATCTCTTTCACCTTCATCAAACTTTTTACTCTCAAATTTATATGAGAAGTGCCAGACAATATTTTATAAGTAACATTAATAAAAATATTTTTTTAATTAATTTATTCATGTCGGCTTGATCTTAAAAATACAGTGCTCTGTACATTTCACAAGGTCCTATTCAAGCTGTCTCAATTATGTACTTTCATATTTATTAATGCTACACAATAAAAAAAAAAATTATTTTTCTTATTATACTACAGTATGTTCAGCATAAGATTTTAACATTAACTTCGCAACACAATTTTCAACTGAATTTTAAGGCATCCCTGGGTACAGGAGTCATAGCAGATGTGTAGAAAAAGACTAACAGTTCTAATCTGCAAAAGTGGCAGCAGGGAAGACCCACAAAATTATAGACCTGTATCATTGACAAGTGTAATAGTGAAAATAATACAAAAAATAATTAAAACTAAATGGGTAAAACACCTGGAGAAAAATGATGTAATATTAGACAGACAGTATGGTTTTCGACCTGGAAGATCCTGTGTATCAAATTTACTCAGTTTCTATGATCGAGCAACAGAGATATTACAGGAAAGAGATGGTTGGGTTGACTGCATCTATCTGGACCTAAAAAAGGCTTTCGACAGAGTTCCACATATGAGGTTGTTCTGGAAACTAAAACGTAGGAGGAGTGACAGGTTTCTAACATGGATGAAAAAATTTGACAGAAATATGAGTGCAGTAATCAGAGGCAATGTATCGGACTGGAGAATTGCCACGAGTGGAGTACCACAGGGTTCAGTTCTTGCACCGGTAATGTTCATTGTCTACATAAACAATCTACCAGATGGAATACAGAATTAAATGAACATGTTTGCTGATGATGCTAAGATAATAAGGAAGATAAGAAACTTAGATGATTGTCATGCCCTTCAAGAAGACCTGAACAAAATAAGTGTATGGAGGCAAATGGAAATTAATGTGAATAAATGCCGTGTTACGGAATGCGGAATAGGAGAACATAGACATCACCCAACCTATAAATAATTGTGAGAAATCTTTAAAGAATTCTGATAAAGAAAGAGATCTAGGGGAGGTTCTAGATAGAAAACTATCACCTGAGGACCACATAAAGAACATCGTTTGAGGTGCCTGTGCTACACTTTCTGACTTCAGAATTGCTTTTAAATACACGGATGGCAAGATACTAAAGAAATTGTTCACGACTTTTGTTAGACCAAAGCTGGAACATGCAGTGGTGTTATGGTGCCCCTATCTTAACAGTATTGCGCCCCGGGCATGCGCTCAATTGTATGCACGAAGTAGACTTGGCGGTGCGGGTGAGCGCTCGGCGACACTAAATGTGTATGCTCGTTTCAGTTTTCTCACCTTAATTCTCGTGCTACGTTGCTCGTTTTGGTATCATTGTGTTCACAATAGAATTCCCCACAGGTGTATATGCAAATAAGGTCCAAAAGCCAAGCTTGACTCCTAACAGCGAAGCCTAAAGTCGGGGAAAGTTACCCGTGAGCGCACAAAATTAGTAAAATGCGTGTACTCGTTTCAGTTTTCTCACCTTAATTCTCGCGCTACGTCATTCGTTTTGGTATCAATGTGTTTGCAGTTAAATTCCCTGCAGGTGTATATGCATATATTGTCCAAAAGCCCAGCGTGACTCCCTTAGCAAAGCCTAAAGTTACTCATGAACGAGAACCAATTATCACACCCGCAACCTAATGTGTACATACTCGTTCAGTTTGATAACACCAATTTTCGTGTTACGTCACTCGTTTTGGTATCAAATTGTTTGCAATATAAAGGCATGTATTTTAAAACTAGTCCCATAATAATAGAGCAATAACTGGAATTTTAACAAATATTTTAATTTTGGACTCGTCATCACAAAATTATTGATATCTTTCAAATGTCCTGACATAAAATTTCGTGTTACATCTTTAATTTTAGTATCAAATTGTTTGCAATGTAAAGGCGTGCATTTTAAAACTAGTCCCATAATAATAGCACAATAAATAGAATTTTAACAAATATTTTAAAATTTTACCAAAAATATATTTATAATCTTTCAAGTGTTCTGAGATGAAGTTTTGTGTTACATATTTCATGTTGATATCAAATTGTGCGCACTCTAAAGGCGCTCATTTTGTAACTATCCCGATATCGATCGGATAGAAAATGAATTTTATATATACAAATATTTTTTGTATGGATGCAAGCAGTGTCCAAAGCTGGACACAAGAGAAAAAAAGTGGACACGAGGGGTGTCCAAAGAGAGCGATAGTGTTAAGATGCACATCAACAAACTAGTAAAGGTGCAAAGACACGCAACTAAATGGCTCCTAAACTGAAGAACAAGAGCTTCGAGGAGAGGTTAGAGGGATTAAAAATGCCAAAACTAGAAGATAGAAGAAAAAGAGGCGATATAATCACTGCTTACAAAATACCTGGAGTAACGGGAATCGATGAAATTGATATGGAAGAATTCCCGAGACCTGGAACTTAAAGAACATAGAGGTCATAGATTGAAATTAAGTAAACATAGCTGCAGCTGCCAAGTAATTAAGAAAATTTAAGTTGGAACAACCTGAAAATTCAGGTTGGAACAAGTTAGGTGAGGTGGTGGTGGAGGCCAAAACCGTCACTAATTTCACAGCGTTATATAACAGAGTGCTGGGAAGACAGAACATCACGAGCGTAGCTCTCATCCTGTAATTACACTTAGGTAATTACAATAAGAGTCAAATAATAGGATTTTATGTATCATCAAATTGTTGTACTGTCATTTGTGAAAGAAAAACCACCTCAGAGTAGCCACCCCATTGAATATGAAATAAATGCTGTGCAGTTGCTGCTTGTGACGACGTGCTTTTCTGCACAAATCCACAAGGGCCATGACGAGGATTCGAACCTGCGTCTGGGAGCATCCCAGACACTGCCTTAACCGACTGAGCTACGACAGGGTTAAAAGGGTTGAAACCGAAGTTTCTACTGAACTTACTGGATCCCGTAGCCTCTCCGAGGCACAAACCAGGCTTTTACACAACCTCCCCCTGCACCCAAGCTATGTCAATAGGCCATTCTCCCTCTTCGCCCTTACATCATCACACACAGAGATCACACTAACGTGATGCATCTGATGAACAAATCCACAAGGGCCGATCGTTGTACTATAAACACTGTATGCATTTGGGATCAAATGCCCTTGTGGATTTGGCCTTGTGGATATATCGGCCCTTGTGGATTTGTTCATTTGATGCATCACGTTAGTGTGATCTCTGTGTGTGATGCTTTTCTGCAGTTTCACCCGTTGATGCTATCCATTTCTGAAAAGACTCTAGGGAAATAAATTGATAAAAATGTATCATTTCCTTTACAAATAGTAGTTATCAACATAAAACTATGAACTCCCCCATACAGTAACCACTGCATATGGGGAGTAAGAATTTAATTTAAAATGTGCCTTGAGGAAATTATATTCAAGAGATAAAAAGCTATGAAGCATAACTGTACAGCATAATTTTCTTACTTGTGGCTAAATCAGAATATGATTTAATTTTACATTTTTAGTATGAACTTTGCATATAAAGCTGTTATAATGTTTTGGCTTTATCATTAGTGACTGTCACAATGTATGCATCACTATTCATTTTGTCTTATTAATTTATTTAGTAACTTATCCTTAGACTAAGGAAAGAAAAATAGTGCCATTGGAAGGAAGACAGTTAGCCTTTGTGTTAAATATTTGCTTTGACAGTCTAGGGCAGCATTTCTCAACTGAGATTCTGCAGAATACCAAGATAACTAGGGGCTCTGATAGTGATAAATAGGCTAATTCTAATCATATACAAATGTATTTTGAGTCATTGTTCACTTTTCTCATTTAACTAGCATGAAGTGCATAGACAAATATCGTCTCTTTTCAGTTGACAACGAAATCTGTGTGTTTAGATAAAGTGCGATCAAAAATTATTTCAAGGGTAGAAAGCTTGAAAAGTGTTAGTCTAGAGTATTCAGTGTAAAGCTGTTTTGTCGTATGAAAGAATTGTTGTATGTGATGCATTGTCGTTGTACTTTAAACACTGTATGCATTTGGGATCAAATCATTATTGACCTGTATATTGTTGTGTGTAAGCATTGTGTAGGCTGTGTGGGGGGGAATTCAATGTGAGGACTGGACAAGACAAAAGGACTAGATCAGACAAACTAATGGGGGTTGGGCATCTCTGTCTGTTAACAATGATTGGACACTCCTGCTAGTTTAAACTACACCTCATCTATGAGGGGCAGTCCTAATGCTAGGCAATTACAGCCCTCTATTCTAAACCTACCAATGAAACCAGACATAACAAGTTAACTTGTAAACTTGTAATTGGCTCATTATCTTCAAGACCCTGTTTTTCAAATTTGTCAGTTTTATATATATATATATATATATATATATATATATATATATATATATATATATATATATATATATATATGTATATATATATATATATATATATATATATATATATATATATATATATATATATATATATATATAATATAATATAATATAATATAATATACACACACACACGCTTGTATGTGTGTATGTATGTACATATGGTCGAGGGAGGAGCCAGTAGGGAGCCAATCGGCCGAGCAGACAGCACGCTGGACTTGTGATCCTGTGGTCCCGGGTTCGATCCTGGGCGCCGGCGAGAAACAATGGGCAGAGTTTCTTTCACCCTATGCCCCTGTTACCTAGCAGTAAAATAGGTACCTGGGTGTTAGTCAGCTGTCACGGGCAGCTTCCTGGGGGTGGGGGGCCTGGTCGAGGACCGGGCCGCGGGGGACACTAAAAAAGCCCTGAAATCATCTCAAGATAACCAAGATATACATACATACATAAATACATACATACATACATACATACATACATACATACATACATACATACATACATACATACATACATACATATGCAAATGCAAACAAGCCTGAATGGTCCCCAGGACTAGATACAACTGAAAACTCACACCCCAGAAGTGACTCGAACCCATACTGCCAGGAGCAACGCAACTGGTATGTACAGGGACGCCTTATTCCACTTGACCATCACAACCGGACATAAGGAAGTGATAGCCGGAGCTATATGAACCACTTCCCCGCTGGCACTTGGATGGTAATCTTGGGCATAGCATTTTATCAAATCACCTCATTTTTTGGGCAACACGTGAGGAACACAAATGCAAACAAGCCTGAATGGTCCCCAGGACTAGATACAACTGAAAACTCACACCCCAGAAGTGACTCGAACCCATACTGCCAGGAGCAACGCAACTGGTATGTACAGGGACGCCTTATTCCACTTGACCATCACGACCGGACATAAGGAAGTGATAGCCGGAGCTATATTCTTCCTTCATCACTTCCTTATGTCCGGTCGTGATGGTCAAGTGGAATAAGGCGTCCCTGTACATACCAGTTGCGTTGCTCCTGGCAGTATGGGTTCGAGTCACTTTTGGGGTGTGAGTTTTCAGTTGTATCTAGTCCTGGACCATTCAGGCTTGTTTGCATTTGTGTTCCTCACGTGTTGCCCCAAAAAATGAGGTGATTTGATAAAATGCTATGCCCAAGATTACCATCCAAGTGCCGGCGGGGAAGTGGTTCATATAGCTCCGGCTATCACTTCCTTATGTCCGGTCGTGATGGTCAAGTGGAATAAGGCGTCCCTGTACATACCAGTTGCGTTGCTCCTGGCAGTATGGGTTCGAGTCGCTTCTGGGGTGTGAGTTTTCAGTTGTACATACATACATACATATATACATACATATATACATACGTACATACTACACACACCTGTATTTACCAAGTCAATGATATATTGTCAGCCTCATTTGAAGTAACCTGGTAATTACCACAGAATTACTGGATGTGTAAAGTACAGGTGACACTACATACCTCTCCCCAAATTATACAATCACAAAACCTGTAGCTTTACCAGGCTCCTCTAAGGGGTCATCCTAGGTTAATATAACAAAGACTGGAGTTCCAGGGGATGGTAACTGAGCCTGTTGCGTTGAAGGGATTTGCTGCCTTGCTGCTGAACAAAGCTGCCAACCTACACCATTCTTTCTGGTGCCATCAGAATCATTGAATTCTGACTCAGAAGAGCAGTCCACAGATAAGAGACCTAGATGAAATAGCTGTTCAGTTTTATGACTGCAATGTTGATAAGGGTTGAATTGTGCAAAGATATCATTTGCCCCACCACATCAAAACCACTTATTCTGTAGACTGAAACCAGTAATATTGTATATTCCTTGTCTGTTTGCATGGGAGGCCAGCAATCCTGCTTCACATTGCTTAATGAAGGACATGTAAAGCAATATGATGGCTTTGCTGCAGTGCTGGAATTCATAGCTGTTGGAGTGACAGGAGAGGAATTGGACATCAATTGGATGTGATCCTAGGTGTCAATTTCTGTTGGATGATGATGATGTCCTTCGGATATGAAGATGACCATGACTTCAGACAAACAGTATACTTAATTTTTTGGATAGTGAGTGGATGGTTGTGTGCACTGATAAAGGCCATCTCTTGGAATTTTTTGCTGATATGAGAGGCATAGATGACTGCTTCTCGGCTGCTGTGCTGACATGCAAAGCATATTAGTACAGGAATATGTACAGGAAGAATTTGGATGACAGATCCTCTGCTGGCTGGATAATGTTTAGTTGTTTTTGGATAGATTCATGATCAACTCTCCAGAAGGATCTGCTTTGTGGACAATTGGATGAGAACGGCTCGTGAGAATAGGGAGAAAATGACTGAACTTTGACCATCATCTGAATGGGATTATTATTTGCCTGTTTGATGCATAGGATATATGTGAAACTTCAGTGTTATGGGTGGAACAGACATACTGTAAGGGTCAAATAAACACCAAGACAGCGAGAATCATAAATGGACTAGTGTGTCCAGGCCTGGTTGTTTTCCCACTCACAAAGTGTGGCAAAGTTGGGCTGTATTTTTGCAGGAAAGATGATTGATTTAACTGTTGGCTCTTACTGCTGCATTTGCCATGTCTGTGATTTCCTCTTTATCTAGTTTGTTCCTACTACAGCTCATGTGTTGGGGCAGCCATAACTAACAGAGTATATCTTGAATTCTATACTTGCCAGTGACATATCATGACAAGATAACCATGTGAGATATACAATTGAATTTTTCATTGGCTCACTACTCTAAATGTAACCCTGGGTGATCATTTTATTAGGCAGTATCACTTACTTGGTAATGAAGGCAGTTCACTTCAACACAAGTAGGTGATTAACCATTGATGCTATCACTTGAGACTGTTTCTTGTGGTTAGCCTCTGGCTTTCACCTCTCATTCACAATATGTGGTTAAGATTTGACAAAGGTGCCCTTCTGTTCTGTTTCCAAAACTTTAGGAACATGCTTCAATCTGTCTGTGCATCTGTGCCCATCAAGTGATAAGTTTAATGTGGCAGTGACATTTGCAGTACCTTGGCAATGCCACCTAAAATGCTGGTTATGTCTATAGCTTAAACTATCATTCACACTCCTAGAAGTGCTGATAGTTCTCAGAAAGGTGTGGAGGAGTGAAGTGGTAGTATATTATGTGCTTATAGCAACATATGCCAGTAAAATTATCTAGAAAAGGGACAGTTAGAAGTCTTTGCATATGTGAAGGGATGATGTTATCTGCAATCACTTTATTTTTAATTGTTCTAATTGCTTTGTTTTAGACAGCATCAAGCCAACTTTGTGATGCAACCACACCAAGCCCACAGGCATGCGTGTAGTACTCCATCTGGGAGGGCACGCGACCAGTACATGGTAGCCTGATGGTCGTCGGCAAAATAATGCCTGGCTCTTTAGAGAAAATCAAGCGTTTAGTAACCATTTTTTCCCAAGGATCTGGTATGTTGAGTCCAACAGAGATGGAGAGAGAGATAAGCATATAAACTTTTCCCTCTGCCATTTCAGTTTGACCAGAACTTTGTGATACTATTGTTGCATGCTTTACATCTCAAACTTTTGTTTGAATGACAAGAGCATTTAGTGCAGGTATTCGATTACATACCCATTGATTTTCCTGCTGGTGCACTAAGAATCTCTGATTTTCAGTTTGCATTCAAGATTGGATACAGGACAAAGGAGTGCAGTTCCTTGGTAACGGAAACTCTTCGTTATTACAAAGCATTTGACAAAGTTGAACATACCAAGCTCTTTAGAGACTTGCTTAACAGAAACATGTGTCCTGTAATAGCTAGATATAGTGTATATATACTAGATCATAACACGTCTTTAAATTGGCAGTAAAATTAAATAAATTACTTCAAATTTTTCTTTAGCTGAGTAATAAAAAACAAGGTGTGGCTTTAGATATTTACTGTTTCCTGATAATCTTGATCTGCCAACATAAAAGGCTGTTGAATAGCACTAAAAATGGTAGTGAAAATTTAAAAAAAAAAAATCCTTTACAGTAGTACACACAAATTGTGAAGCCTGCATATCCAGCTCATTCAGGGCTAGACTAAAGCTAACAAATGCTGTACTGCTCAAATATGAATAAAACATTTAAATTATCTAATATTACTAATAGTGGTGTACCAGACAGTGATGACACTAGTTCAGTATTTGATTATTTAGGAAAAAGTATTGCTGTACATAGTCATTAAAATAGTAAAGATTGCTGTATTACATTAAAATTTCAGTTACACAAAGTAATTAAAATGTTCGGTTACAAACAAATAAGTATTATGAAAGTAATGTACAGTACAGGGGATACAATACAATACAATTTATTCAGCAAAAGAATATATATTACTAAGGGTTTTTGAATGGCAAAATTATTTGGAAATGTCAGAATATTGGTTAAGGACCTGGGAATCTTTTTCCTCATACTCGCAATATTTTTTCTTTCCATAATCTACATGGTAAATGCTCTAACTTTCCCTAATGGATCAACATCCTAACATGAGCACAAAAGTAAATAAAAATAAATAATTTTAAAAAATTTCTAATATTTTCAAATGAACTTTAAAATTGTAAAATGTCACCAATTTTTCATTTTTTTTCATTATGGTTTCAGAATCACATATGATCTTCATTTCTATCCTTTTAGAATACGGTTTGAGAGTATAATTTCCTGTAAATTTTTTTTTTAAATATGGCCTTCCAAATATGCGCAAAATATAGACGCAAAAATTTATAACTCCAAAAGTTTTGCGTTTGAGAAAATGGAAAGGGTTTTATTTTAGAACACAAAACTTTGCATATATGTGAAAATTGATCAGAAACTGAATTTTTAAAGCTGTCTCAAAGTTGACAATTTTGTTCATAGAGAAAACTGAAATTAATGTAATATGATATTAAAGAATATATCATATTAAAGAAATGTGATCTTTTACTCTATGGATTTTCTTGTAAATTTTAATAAACATAGCTGGGCATTCGTACTCCAAAATGTGAAAGTTGTAGGTCAGTGTCTTGTGAAATGGATTCAAGAAAAATTCATAATAAAAAAAATCACATTTACTAAATACTTATTATTTACTCTTATTTACTAAATACATTATAATTGTTATTTTATATATTTACAACATTTCACAGGTAAGAGTTGATATCCATTATCTTCATTAGCTCTTGTATTGCATATTAACCTGTGTTCTGATATATGGCACTACAAGTGAACATAAATTGCAGTAATGTGTGTGTGTGTGTGTGTGTATTAGGTAAAAATTCAAATATCTTTCAGTAATTTTATTGCCTATAGATAGGTGATACTAGTTGGCATTGTGAGGCACTGGAGAGCAGTGTGGAGCATGAGGCGGTGTGTGAGGGTGTGTGTGGCATGAGGCAAGCGTGGGAAAAGGGTCGCCGCATTCCACTATATACGTGCTACCCTCCTCCTCCCACTGTACACTCGCTAGCCTCCTCCTTTCTCATATTCATATGGCATGCAACATACTTTCCCTCTTGTATTTAGCTTTCTTCGACAGGAAAGGCATCATGAATATAAACGATGAAGCGGTGAATAAACTGTTGGGTACGAGACACGACGCGCACTCTCGTGTGAAAGACTGTCACTGAACTAGTGAGCTGAGCTGGGGTGGTGGCTGACTATGAAGAGTTGCTACCAAGCAAAAGTACTCTTTAATACATATATTTTTGCAATTCTTTTACATAAAATTCAATTGTTAGAAAGCAAGCAAGTGAGACCGGGGTGATGCGTTGCACTCACTGGCACCTATATGGGTTGCGTTGCACACGTATTTATTAGTAAACAAAAATCATGAAAAATCTATTTTTTAATATTTGGGATGAACGTTTTATGACTCTGTTGCCATATGCCATGAAAGTTGTTTAACATTTTTCAATATTTTTCAATTTTGGATGAATATATTTTGATTCCTTGCCCCTTAATTTAAGCCATTCTAAATCAAACTGATTTAAGATAATAATTACTAAGATATAAAGATGTTTCAATAACTTGTTTGGTTTTACAGGAATTAACACACAAACAAGAATGTACAAATTAAGTGGATGTATTGGATACAGTTGTATGCATCATTTTAATTTATTATTATACACTTTGTTACATAAAACAATAAAATAACAAAATACGAAGTTACCACAGACTGACCGACAGGGCCGACAGGGAGCCGGTTGGCCGAGCGGACAGCACACTGGACTTGTGATCCTGTGGTCCTGGGCTCGATCCCAGGCGCCGGCGAGAAACATTGGGCAGAGTTTCTTTCACCCTATGCCCCTGTTACCTAGCAGTAAAATAGGTACCTGGGTATTAGTCAGCTGTCACGGGCTGCTTCCTGGGGGTGGAGGCCTGGTTGAGGACGAGGCGCGGGGACACTAAAAAGCCCCGAAATCATCTCAAGCTAACGACTGTAATCCGTTCCCAGAGATGCGTCATCAACCAAATCAAATTTTTTTGTAAAAAATGATGTAAATTGAATTAATCTGTTTTACATCCCCAAAAATATTAACTTAAAAATACATTTTATACCGAATAACATTCATTTTGTACTAGCTAAAATACAGTACTGTACAGTATGTATATCTTACCTTGAATGAGGACTCTTGGCGTATGGAAGACAGTGAAGAGGATGGGAGGAGGAGAGGTATTAGTGGTTTGGAAAGGGAGTCCCCTTCCATTATAACATCAGGCAGTGATGACTTTTCTAGGGGGTACTCTGTCTCCTACATTTTGCCTGCATACCACTAAGACCTCCTTGTGGCTCACCGCTCATTTTCTCACTAAAAGCCTGTCTAGTGATGCTTGTTTTCTCTACGTTGTAACACTTGTCTAAAGTGAGACATCATATTGTCATTAAAAGGTTAACACAACAGCCTGCTACAGCTTAATTTGGGTGACACTTTTCAGCAAAACTTTGCAATTCTTCCCATACTGCACACATTTTCTTAATAAATGGGGAAGGAACATCACATTCCTCTACTCTACATCAACAACTCTCATACCATTTTCTTGTTTATGAATGATTTTTTGTTTTTCCTCTATCGTCATCCTCAACTATTTTTTTAGGTTGAACTTTACTACTGACTTTCTTTGGGACCCATGGTGTGGTATATAATAAGAACTTTTATTTTAAAAAAGCAAAAAAGCAGGCAAACAATAAATTTCTTCACAAAGAATGGAAACATCTTGAATTCAATTCTTCACAAAGAAAGAATTCAATTCTTCACAAAGAATTCAATTCTTCACATAGAATTCAATTCTTTAAAGAATTCGGTCATCACTACGCGAGATAGACTTGTAAACAAACTGAAAATGCCTTGGCCCACGCCCCCAGCACCACGTTCTCGTTCGACCCATACGCATATGAACAGATGTCATCTTCCAAGTAAACCATTGTACACCAATTCTAATTTTACAGTGAATTTGACGTCGTCAACCAAAAAATTCGTCCTCTAGGGCAGTTCTCAACCGAGGTTCCACTGTATATGAAATTGACCAATTGGAAAGTAAATGTTATTTATTAAAACTGTATCATATACATACATACATAAATTAATCAGAATTATTATGCAGAAGAATCAGCAGCTGTAAATACTGTATATAAAAAAAAACAGATTGTGCAGTATATAATAACTCATTGTGTCGGGGGACAAACAGCCAGTTCACACATACAGTACATGTAAAGCTTATATTGAGGTTCCTTCCCCCCCCCCCCTCTCTACCCTCTAGGTTTGAATTATTGAAACCCCCCTTCCCTCCCACCCCGGGATGCAACCCTTACAAGAAGCTGGCTAACTCAAGTCCAGGGGAGAAGCTTCAAAAGTGAGGTTGGGGGCTGGCTAAAAGGAAAACTCCAAACCTCAGCAGGACTAGCGACTCATCTGCCTCCACACCTGATTCGAAGGGGGCATTTCCTGGAACTGACCAAGCCACATTCTGAGCTAATCCCTTCTCCAATCTGGAAACCCCGGACATATCGGGGCCAGAAGCGGGGTCAGAGGAAGGAAAAACCATGCCCAAAGCGGAAGAAAGTGGAATTTAAGGTGTATATCACCAACACCTCCATCTCTGGGTCACTAAACACCAGACAGCTTCAGGGCATTCAACTTTGCACACTACCTAGACTGCTGCAAACAAGCAAATTGAAGTACAAAATGGAGCACAGAGAAGATAACCCTGAACAGGTGGCTCCAACCACTCTTTAAAACTAGGCTCACGCTATACCATAGTGTACAGGAAAGGCCACAAAAGTGGCCAAGTGGAACCACCAAACCACTTGGCTGTACAGGGGAGCCCTCATGGAAAACAGGTGACTCAGGAACCACTACATCAGTGACAAAACTGACAGCTCAGACTCCGGCAGGGAGTGAGCCACTTCCTCCTAAACAAGTAGGGGAGGTGTGATGAACGATCTTGTAGTTTTGATAGAATTCAATCGTTTGTTTACATAGTTGGGGGAGTTTATTCAATGAGTTTCGAGGCATCAGGCTCTTTTGAACCCAGCAGTGGTTTGTTTTGAATTGCTGACTTTCTGGTTGCCTTCCCCAGTGAGGTAGCAAAATGTCACCGCTTCCTGCATCTCTTGTGATGGGAAGCCAGGTTCTGGCACTAGCCCCTGGTAGGCCTAAAGAACTTTGAAGTGACCTGGTAGATGGGGACCATCTCAGTGCATAGCTTCAAGGAGCCACAAGGGGCTCCTGCCTTATGAAAAGATTTGAAGCTTGATCTGCAATGTAAAATAATGTAAATACCGATTATATGAATACTCCTGGTATCGAGCATTCAAGATGAAAGAAACCCTGCTGCTGTTAACTTATGTTTTGAGTTGGCAAAGTCTGTGTTGACTTGATAGAATCTGGTGATTGACATGGATAACAGATATACTGTATGTTAATAATGATATTGCCAAATGCAACCTGTGTTCTTGTTTAAACCAGCCTTAACTGTGTTCTTGTTTAAACCAGCCTTAACCGTGTTCTTGTTTAAATTGGCCTTAATTGTATTCTTGTTTAAACTATTCCCTAACTGTGAAAATGTTTTGCACAAAAAGGTTCTGAATTTGTATTTGTATTGTATTGTATGAAGAGCAGAATCATCAGTGGACTTGCAAGTAGGGATATACACAGCAGAAAGATCATTGATTTAAAAAATAATGCTGACACTAACACAAATCTTTAAGCCATACTAGCACTATTTGGGAGAAATTGGCTGTATAGGTTACCGAGACTAGATAGAAAAGATAAAAATATAATTGAAACAGGATGACTTTAAGATGATGATATAGTCTCAAATGGAGTGATGCCAAACTTTGCCAAAGGCTTTAGCTACGTCTAGCTCTTTTAGACATTTCTCCATGCTTGCCTTTTGTCTGGTATACATTGTGTGATGAAGGAGAGCAAATAGCGAGTGGCCTAAATTTTTCAGTTATTTTTTCAATTTTTCAAAAAACTCGGTTATGGATGAGTTTATCTGAGAAGCTTGATATGAACTATGAAGTGCCTTCATAATTGTTATAAGATAAAGAGTGTAAAAGTAAAGCATAAAATGACAGGTGATTGTTTGAAATGAAAAGAGAACAAATGTAGGAAAGAATATTATGAGAAAAATTGAGACTCATCCAGACCAAGTGATTGGTTAGCACAGTACTGAGGTGATCATGTTCTGGGATGACCAAACATGGATCTGGAGAGTGCAGTAGTGAGAAATAATGATGTTTTATCATTGCTGTTGTTTCTTAATTAGGAAACAGGGTTGTGGCAAGAAAACTCTACTTGACAGAGAAAGACAAGAGCACATCTCTCAAGAGCACAAGGTACTATGTGGAGCAGAGGCATGTGTGGATGCTAAGAGAAGTGGAAATAAAATAATAACCGAGATGGATATTAAAGAGAATATTGTAAGGATGTTTGATAGAGAAAATAATTCAATTATGCTCTACATGGTGAGTGAGAAGAGCTCACTCTATTATTAGTATGCACCAAACCAGGATAATGTTAAGGGTTAGCCATGTTATGAAAGGCAGTGAAATAGTGGAAGATGTTTGATGAGAGAAGTGAAGGTAAAAAATAAAGAAGAGGGAGAATGATACTGATTGACTTAGGAGTTGGAAAGTATTTTTGCTTATTTCAAGAGAGATGGAAGGAGAAAGGGAGGCAGGGTGGTGGGAGGAATTTGATAAGGCCACTGATGAAGACCTGCTCTTGGGCAGTGCCAAGCTTCTCTCATGGTGTATACTTGGTTTTGTCTCTTTATTTCTTTCTGCTCCACCACCATTGTGGCTTCATTTGTAGTGTGATAGATTTTTATTCTCCACTAATGTACCAGTGTGTTTTACAATGTTTGTAAATATCCAAACCACATATTTCCTTGTAGCTCTCTGAACGTATCTCACTGAGATGACCTCTATTTGCTAGATCAAATCAGCTGTGGAGTTCAGTTTGGCCTATCAGGGATCCGAGCCAGAACTTGGTCCTAGTCCTTCACAGAGGTGCAGGGAGCAGGTGACACTCAACCACCTCACCGATGAAGGCACCCAGAAAGTCGGAGAACCAATTCTGACCACTGCTAAGTTCAAAAGAGATCGAAGCCTCAAAGTTCTGAGAATGAACTCCCCTAAGAATGTAAACAAATGATATAAAACTCTTGAAACAAGCGTGCACTCGTTCTCCTGTTACCACTCACACTTGGTGAAGCTTGTGTTCCTGGAAGCAGCTTCTGAAGCTTCTTATTGACTGGTTCCCACAATTGCTAATTACAGGATTCATTAATTAAAACAACTATTTTGAAAAGAATTAAACACCAGTTTATTGTTTCATTTACTACTTAATAAAAAAATATAACAAAGTACTGTACAGACAAGATTAATAAGTAACTAATTATGGGCTTATGACCAATCTGACACACGTTGATATATACAACTTAATAATAAATCACATGAATACTGGACTCATTGCAAACAACATAGCCCCAAGCAAATAAACAATACTACCTAACTTCCAGCTGGTACAACCAGCCGTTTCCATAACCCGTCTGCAGCTGACTCGACATTTGCTCGCAGTGGCAAAGCGAGCTTCTCGGACACATTGTTGCCACAACGCCACGTAATTATAACAAAACAGCCACAGTTCCTCACTGTGATAAACTCTACCATACATTTATTGACATAAGTATTAAATACATTAAACATTACTAGAAACACGATACTGTACTTATATAATTATACTTCCTACTCGGAAAATAATTTCCCTTTTAATTTCACACAGCTGGTACAATCGACTCACACTCAAACCAATCGTGTCAAATACCGGTTCAGCACAAGTGATTATACACATATACCGCTTCCACTAACTAACTCTCAAACTGTGTAATACAACCCACACATCTTAATACTGTACCAAGAACAATGTAATATAATAGCATCTGCAACACAATAAAATAAGATAAGAATGCAGGTATCATAACACAGCACTATGAAACGAGTCCAGGAATATGGACAACTGCAATACGTAACTAAATGAGGTGTGATGATATGTATAACATTTATAAATTGTACAGTTAGGAACCATGCAAATACCTGGGTCATAAAAGCCCCCTCTCCCCTCCCCTCTCACTCACTTGGGTGAGGGGGAGGGTGAGGGGCTGGGGCTCATGCTGTCCACTGGCTCAAGCCATGAGTTCCTTTGCTGAGGGAGCACATGCTACCCTGCAAACAGCCGTCTTGATCCTTTGCACCATACTGGGTTGCGCCTCAGCTCCGGTGCTTTTCGTTCAACTCCTACCCTCAGCTTGTACGCTGACACTGGCTTTCTGTCTCTCCAGGATCACCGTGATCGCTACAGTCTTCGCTATCTTGCGCGATCCTTACAGCATCCTCATTCTCGCCTTTATCGTGCTTTGACTTTTACCCCTCCTGTAGTTCCTGTTCTTCTTCACCACCTTCCTCTTTCTGTCCGTTTGTCTCGCTTACAAGATTCTCTTTCGGTTCGTCTTACTAATGTTTCTCCTCGTATTGTTCCCTCCTTGCCCCCATGGAGGGTCCCCCCTTCCCAAATATTGTACTTCTCTGACCCGCATCACTATAGCTTTTACCCCTCCTACAGTTCTGAAACGCCTCTTCCTTGAGCACTTTTCTTCTCACTCCCACTCCGTTCCCATCTTCACCGACGGGTCAAAGTCTGCTGACGGTGTGGGCTACTCTGTTGTTTTTCCTGACCAGACTTATATGTGTCGCCTTCCTCCGGAGGCTATCATCTTCACAGCAGAACTCTATGCTATTCTCTATGCTCTTCGTCTCCTGCTTTCCCGGAGACAGTCCTCCTTCGTGGTAGTAGTTGACTCTCGTAGTGCCCTCATGGCTTTAGGGTCCTTTAACCCAGTCCACCCTGTGGTCATCGAGATTCAACATTGGCTGTTTCTTATCTCCAGTAAATTTAAGTCGGTTGCGTTTTGCTGGGTTCCCAGCCATGTTGGTGTTTCTTTAAATGAGCGTGCGGATGCTGCCGCTAAGGACGCTATCCGCACTTGTCCCATCTCCCATAAAGGTGTTCCTTATTCCGACTTTTACCCAGTTTTTCATGCCTCCATCCTTGCCCGATGGCAGAGTTGTTGGTCTTCTGTTATTGGTAACAAACTGCGTACTCTTAAGAGTTGTGTGTCCCAGTGGCCTTCCTCCTGCCACCGTAACCGGCGGTGGGAAACGGTTTTGGCTAGGTTATGTATTGGCCATACTCGTTAAACTCACGGTCACTTAATGGAACGCCGCCCTGCTCCTAGTGTCCAAATTGCATTGTCCCTCTTACGGTCGTACATCTCCTTGTTGAATGTCCTGATTTCCAGGACGAGCGTGTGTCTTGTTTTCCGACCGTCCCCCGGGGTTGCTTGTCTCTCAATAGTATTCTTGGCGACTCAGATACTTTTGATATCGTTCGCCTTATGCTTTTTTGTTCTCGTATTGGCATCCTTGGTGATATTTAGCGCCCTCTGATTATCCCGCACATTTGATGGTGCTACATAGCCTTCCCGGTTTGGTGCCTTCTATTGATAATTACTTACTTACCCTGCAAACATCACAACATAATGGTCCCTATGATTCCCTTATTTCAACTTGTAATAAAGTTGTTACATCCTGTTATAACATTTTTATGATGTATTAGAATGTTTCTACAACATGTTATATTGGTTGTTAAAATTGTTAGGTGTTAAAACTTGTTTGAACGTTGTAGCAATGTCGTAGTTTCGTCATGTGTTTGGCGGGTACACATCTGCAATAGGGTCCTTTGGTTGTCAGTAAGCTATGGCTGACTCCAGTGCTTCTGGTAAACTTGGTAGCGCTCCAGTTTATCCACAATCTGTTGAGGTTGAACCACTTAATTCCCTGGCCTACGTTGTGGTTGACCTCTTTGGCCCAGGTTCATCTCATATTAGAGACGGGCTCCTGGGTCACATCCCTGAATTTCCCGGATGTGTACTGGTACATTTCTATTCATCATCAATTCAGGAATTGGTTAGGTTTCATTGTGGGGTGTCAGGCTTGCTACTTTTTGTTCTGGTAATTGAACAGGGTACTGGTGGCCCAGTACTTGGTTAATGTTCTCAGGCTTTATCATTAATCCTTGTGGTCGCATTAAGCAGTGGGTCGAGTTTCTTGGCCAGGTGTTTCACATTCATTTTGACTGCCTATGGTTCCTCCTCCGTGGTGAGTCCTTGTTTTTCTTCTCTGTGGGTAGTTAGCTTCAGGGAGCCATCAGGGGCTTCCCCCAGAAAAACAACATTGAAATGTAGTGAAATGCCAATTTCTGGGTGAGCCCTGGTGTCTCCCTATTTCTCCCATCCCTTCCAGGTCGGCGGTTGGGAAGTTTTGTGTGTGCATCTGCTCTAGATAACTTGAACCAGTGAACAGTGTGAGCCCCAGCCCCCCTTTCTTCCCCAAGTGAGTGGGAAAGGTGTGGAGAACTAGTACACACTTGTTTCAAGAGATTATTGATCATTTGTTTACATTTTTGGTGAGTTCATTCAGCGGGTTGAGGCTTTGGTCTCTTGTGAAGCCAGCAGTGGTCTGTAATGGTTCTCTGACTTTCTGGGTGACTTACCAAGAGAGGTGGTGGAGTGTCACCTGCTTCCTGCACTTCTGTGAGGGGTGCCAGGTTCTGACTTTGTTCTCTGGTAGGCCAAACTGAGGTCTACAGCTGATGCAATCTAGTAGTTAGAGACCATGTTAGTGAAATATGATTTCGCTCAGAAATTGCATTTCGTTACATTCTATGCAAGTCTTCTTTATAGAATTATCTCATTTGTCTTTTGGTAAATGCTTTAATGCTACATTAACAATAACTAAAGTCTCCATTATTATACTGTATACATTAGTGTATTAAATTGCCATCGAACAGACACCATCTTGTAGCCTTTTTAATGTGTTTCACATTTCTATTATTAAACTTTTAATGGATTAAAGCTACTGGTGTTTCTCTGTTCTGGGCAGAACAAGTCACTTGTAATTTGTTCATTGTGTTACATAAATTTAGTTTTTTTATACCTATGAGGTATTTGAAAAATTTTACATAGAAAATAAAGGATATTATAAATGTCTTTCTTGTGATGACATTGACTATTTCTTACCTTGTTCTCCTTGATAATACAGTACTTGCTTAATTTTTTGGCTATTGGATGATTAAAAAAAACTGGGAGACAATCTTAAAGTACGGTAGTCATACCTTAATTACTCTCCTCACACCTGGATAACCATAAGACCTGAACATTCTTCAGAGTAGTCTCTTATTAAATTAACTAGTGATGGGATGATTAATTTGAATTAGGATCGAGAATCAGAAGAATGGAGCATTGATCAGTAATTAGAGTAGAGGTAAATTTATCGTGATTTCTGATTCATAAAACAACTTAACATTAATAACAAAATAAATCTTTTATTTCAGGTAATAATTAAAATGGTTTAAATTATGATAATTATCAATCAAGTATTATACCCAAGAGTTTCATTTTACTATTGCAATGTACAGTGGAACCTCGATTAACAAATTTAATCCGTTCCGGCATCGAGCTCGTCATGTGAAACGCTAGTCTTTCAAAACAAATTTCCCAATTTAAAATAATGGAAATAAAATTAATCGATTTTACCACTGAAAAACATCAATATGATATTCAATTTTTTAAATAATGGAGCATCCTACCTGACATACACTGAACAAACCTTTATGACATTTTTCTTTCTTCAATTTTGTTAAATTTTATTTTTTATTTTTCATTTTTTTTAAAGAAAATGGAGCAGCCTACTTGACATACACTGAACAAACCTTTATGACAGTTTGTCTTTTTTCAGATTTGTAAAAAAAAAATTTTTATATATAAAAAGGTCCATTCAGTGCATGTCAGGTAACCTGCTCCAATATTGTATGAAAAAAATGAACAAATTTAAAAAAAGGAGAAATGTCATAAAGGTTCGTTCAGTGTTTGTCAGGTAGGATGCTCCATTATGACATTTTTTCTTGTTTTCAAATTTGTTCAATTTGTTTTGTAATTGTTATATTTTTTATTAATAATGGAGCAGCCTACCTGACATAGACTGAATGATCCTTTATGACATTTGTCTTGTTTCAAATTCTTTCAATATTTTTTTTTGTTTTAATTTAAAAAAAAATGGAGCAGCCTACCTGACAATCACTGAACAAACGTTTTTGACATTTGTATTTTTTTCAAATTTTTTCTATTTTTCCCCCAATTTTGTCTAAAAAATAAAAATCAATGCTTAGCAACATTTCAGTAGTCACCCCCTTTACCTCCCAGCGTCATTAGCATCTTTAAAACAAAAACAAAAAACAGTTATTTGCATCGTCGGAGGTGTCTGAGAATTTGCGAGAACCAGCGGGAACGTTAGGAAGCTTTTCTCGTTAATCAAACAAAAGCTCTTCTCATAGACTGAGGCGCTCGTCTCTCGAGGTTCCACTGTAATTTTATTTGAAAAAAAAAAAATATAAATGTTACTGTAATGTAAACTTTTACAACATGTACACATGTGGTGGGGAATGGAGTGTTTTCTGTGTTTCTTATTTATCTTGTATTTTGTACATTAAGGATTACTTGAGTAAAATGGAATAAGCTATGCTTTAATTTAGTGTTGCAATATTAACTTTATTTGAAATAAGATTTCAAATATATTTTATCGTACAGTACATAATATTGTACAGTATTTTATTGTACAGTACATAATAATGTACAGTATTTTATTGTACAGTATTTTATTGTGCAGTACATAATATTGTACAGTATTGTGCAGTACATAATAATGTACAGTATTGTACAGTATTTTATTGTACACAGTACATTCTCATGTATAATGGAATATTTTAAATTTTTAGGTTTCTTCCAGAAGATTTAGCTGGATTTACAAAGTGTTTTCTATTCATAAGTCAATCTTTTATATTATTAATACATTAACATGCTCATAATATTAAGCATTAATTTTTTCAAACTAAAATACAGAAATTTTCAGAAAAATAAGTATCCAATGTATTAGAGTATTTTCAGAAAAATAAGTATCCAACTTATTTTTTTTTTTTTAAGAACCTGAATCGGAATCAATAATCATATTGGAACGGAGACTTTTTAATGGGGTCGTCATCATTATCAGAAGTTTTAGTATCGTCCCATCACTAATATTAACTATTACTCTCCCCACACACACACCTTCTGGACAAGCATAGGACTTGAACATTTTTCAGAGTAGTCTTACATTAACCATTATTCCTATCATGCCTTCTGGACACCCATAGGACTCGACATACTTCGGAATAACTTTACATTAACCATTATTCCTATCATGCCTTCTGGACACCCATAGGACTCGACATATTTCGGAATATCTTTACATTAACCATTATTCATCTCTTTCTCAGAAATATATAGAGAATGTGAAGCAGGACACAAATGTGGGAACGAATATTTTGCGTGTGTCTGCCTCGGATGAAGATGCTGATAACAACGGTGCAATCATCTACAACCTGACATCAGCATCAAATCCAGGTGACCTGGATTACTTTGAGGTCCAACCAGAGTCGGGGTGGATAATACTGAAGAAGCCTCTAGACGTAAGTACCAATAACAGGGAACTTAGTTATTAGAGAGAATTGTTTGAATGTGCAGTGAAATGAAGATGCATATTAGGGATGCAGTACACAAAGACGAGTGGAACATGTGGAAACTGGAGTAGGCAACGATTAATGACTAATTTTACAAAATTTTAGATAATTAAATTATATAGGCTTTTTCCTATGTAATTGAGAAGGAGATTAGATAACAATTAGGGAACTTAATTATTGTATTTCTCAATTTTATTAAAAGTTCTATTAAAATTATTCTGCTATTCATAAGGGTCACAGTAAACTCTTTAATTGTTTTAAGCAAAATATGAAAGAAATTTAATTTATATAAATAAATTGTTAAATATAATGCAATTGGGGCATTATAACCTTTTTAAATTGTACTAAAATAATTGATATTTATTGCACTGAGTCTACTCTAGCAGTCTGACTTAATGTTGTTATTGTCATAAAAACATCTCTTTTAAAGAGCTCCCCAGGCCCTCTTAATATTGTTAAATCACTCAGTATTTTTGTATTTTTTCTAATATCATGCTTTAAAATATAGATGATTATTGATACTCAAAGATACAAATGAGTCTTAGATTAGTACAAATAAATAATATTTCTCGTTGTCTCATGATGCTTAAATTTTAGTGTGTGGTTTTTAGTATGAATTAAGTACTGTACTCAAAACAATGATTGTGATTCTATCAACAGTACCCTTAGACAAGACTGCCCTGATGACAACACTTTATTATAGCCCTTCAAGAACTACATCTGTTCCTTCTAAGTTATTTTTTGTAGTTTACAAAATTTTATCACAAAAAATAAAAGTACATTTTGTTTATATATGCTGTGTTGTTTGGTATCACTTTTTTAGAATTTTTTAGGACATTTAATGTTCGAGTAGAATAGTCGACATACATCTTTTGTTGTTTTCGTGAAATGGAGCAGGCTGGCTATGTCTCGGTAATGAACCTGATTGACCTTGAAGCTGACATTGGCTGTCATGCTAGGTTTATCTTCCCAGGGAACTTCATTGACCATGCAGTTGATATTGGACAGTTTTTGCATTAGGATTATTGTCTTAAAAGTTATGTAAGACACACCCACCGGTTACATGAAATATAAAGAGTTGAAAGATGCATTACCAAGTAAGTGTAGGAACCGTAGGAGCACTTACATGAATGTTGTGCAATAGCGGTAACATGATGGTTGTTAACCTGTCCGCATGATAAATTATCATCACTTGGAACAAGGCAGGAGTCTAGAGCTAGTTAATTTAAAATGCACTGCTTATAATTGCCTAGTTCTTCTAGAATGGATTTTATTCAATTCTATTAATTTTAGGCTTAAAGAAATTAAAAGCTAATTTGCAGTCTTATTTTCAAAATATTTGGTTGGCTTTCAAGAAGGTTTAACTATTTATTAAGTTGAACTCAATATTTAATACTTTCTTATTTGGCACTGCTCTACAGTTTATTTAATAAATGTAATGGCAAAGAGTAACACATTATAATTAATACTTTTTCTTTCTACCACTTTAAATCAAGTCATGTCTGCCTGTTGTAAGTGAATGTGTGCCAGTAAGTATCAGAATATGATTACATTTTTACATTCTTAAATAGTAATATCTATGCCTTGCCAGTTGCAGTAATCCTTGCTGATATTAACACGCTGCAGAAAACCTGAACCTTCTGTGGTACGTCTAACATCCTGAGTAATACAGATCACAAGCCTCTACCTTCTTAGAGTGTTTGACCCATTAATCTTGGGTGTAAGCAGTGCTATACAAGGCCATGTAGGAACCTACCAGCCTTACCTTTAACATACAAGTATTAAGGTAGATACTTAGGGGTATTGTTTTATCGTCGGTATGTATTTTAATGTGGCATTTGAGTGAACATCCCTTGAGAAATCCTGCTGTTTGTCAGGAATTGTCTTTTTGTTCCCATATGTCCTTAATTCCCTGTGTACTCGTGTTTTGAACCTTATGTTTTATTCTTCTGAGTTTTTATGTGTACTGTAATTTCATGTCCAAGATTTAATATTTTTAACTGTTATTCCACTAGGTTTTGAGCATTTTTTTTACCCAATCCTGATTTTGACCTTGTGACTCGTTCTCCCCCATGTGGCGGATGTGGTGAATGTTGTGTGTCTGATTAGCGCGGGGAGTACGAGGTGGTTGTAACTGCCACGGACCAGGGTCAAACTCCTCTCACCTCGGAGGTACTGGTTCGTCTCAGTATCGTGGACCGAGCCAACCGCCCACCCGTGTGGGATCAGCGGGTCTATGAGCCCAAGAGGATCCCAGAGAATATTAGTGTGGGTCAGAACGTCTACTCCATCAAGGCCAGGTTGGTATGGGTGGTGGATGATGCCGGGCGGGCCGCTAGCAGGCCACTAACTCTCCTCCCAGCCTCTCCCGCCAGGCAATTCCACTGCCGCCGTGTAGTCACTACCAAGCTCCCACTAGTTACTAGCTAGTGTTGCTGTGCTGCTAGGGGGTCTGCTGGGCCGGGCCGGGGTAACCAATCTGTACTAACACCCACGCCCCTTGCAGCACCCTCTCCGCCGCTTATAGTGTACTACTCTTTTTTTCATAGTTTCCAGCGCAGTTAAACCTGTGGCAGATTTTTCTTTTCCTAAATAATTTTTGTTTATGCCATTAAAGTCTCCTAAAGGTAGCCTAGAGAGTCTACAAAGACACTAACATTACTAACCCTAATGTTCGCTCTCTCCACAACTGTGCACAGCGAGAATCGTACCGGCTGACCGCCGTAGCTCAGGACCGTGGGTTCCCTCCACTGTCTCGCACGGTGGACGTTCAGATTGATGTAGTGGATCGCGCCAACAACCCTCCTGTATGGACCCAGTCCATCTATGGCCCCATTTACATCAAGGAAAACTTGCCAGTAGGGGCAGGAGTTATCTCAGTGAAGGCCAGGTCTGTTGTGCTGCTCGACCAGACCCTTTGGGCCTGTCTGCCCCGCACGCGATGGTCTGCTCCTGCAGGCACCTCACACTCACTTATGCTGACACCTTTACCAGAGCATTGCCATTCATATATCAGGAGCTTTTATTAGGTTGACATTCTAAAATATTGATTGTAATGTCATTGCTTTAATTTTTAATTTCTAAGACGGTCATGTAAGTATTTTCATGAAAGACTATCTAAGGGTGTCCACATGAGGTAATACCTGAGCACTGAGTGTGATGTGCTGCTTCAGATATCCGGGCTGTTTGAAGATTTGGAGCATTTGGCACGTTGACCCGTTGCTCCCAAGCCCTGCCTCAGCAAACATGCATGAGCATTATAGCACGTAACATTTGCACGATCCTTTAGCATGACTAGCCTTGCATGTACCCATTACTCTTCTTAACTCTTACCTCTTTAATAAACTTTTCACTGTATCTCAGAATTTGATTTTTGTTTTTGTGAAATTTTTGTTTATCAGTAAATATGCTCAAAACCCAATTGTTAGATTTTCAGGACTTAACTAGCATAGCTTTAGGTCTAGCACTGGCCACTTATTAATCAATAATTACTGTATGTGTAGTTAGGAATTAACAGCAAATTATTAATTCAAAATTTCTGTGATGGCATCAGTATACAGTATATTAATTTTTAGAGTACGTATGCATTAATTTTTTATTACTTTGACACAAGAATGAATTAAACCTGCACAAATCTTACCATTTTGCCTGACGAACCAATAAATAGCTACTCTGAATATAAGCTCGGCCCTGAATGTCCATAACAGTTTTGCTCACCCTAAGGACGGGTTATGACAGCATGATATGTACCAGTGTCTGCTTGCTATGTGAATGGTGAGAGTTAAGTTTGCATCCAGAGTTTGATAATTTCTTAGTGAATAAACTTGCAAATTAACCCCTAAGTTTTATTGAAACAGAGATAACCTTAGTTAGAAATTAAATGAAATTTGTTTTTTATTTTTTTATTATTTGAAACAGCAAGCTGTAGCCCGGAGTTATGCAGTAGTGCAGTTTGTTAGTTATTAGATAACTAGGCATAGGGCTTGAGGGTCTAAGATACAAGCAGGCTTTCAAAGTATGTTGCCTTTTTCAGTTGACTGAATGCTTAAATGTGTAATGACGAGGGAGAGAGAACCTCGGCACGACTTTGGACAAAGCCCATTGTCTCTTGTCATGGCACATGCAGTCTCTTGTTTTGCATTTTTATTCTTGCTATTCCCTGTGCAGTGCCTGTAATCGGATCATTATGATTGTTGTGCTGATGCAACTTTTCATTTGGTTGCTATTATTTTTTTTTTGTCATCGGACACCATTCGTGTAGTTTATAGCACTTTCAGTTTGCTGAGGATTTGGTCTGCAGTGTTTCTTTAGGCTGGACAGAGGCTGGGCGGCCCATACCATTCACAGGAGCTATTTAGTCAAGATCGTTTTTGGCCTTAAATAGCACCAGTTTCGGCAAAATGCGTACACGTGGAATAGAAGATGCACCCATCTGATCTGGCCTCACTCTTACCAAGTAATAGGTCTCACCTTAGTCACTTTAAAATTCTCATCTTCCAAGTTCAGTTAATGCTGTCGAGGTAAACACATACTTAGGTCTCCATTAGTTGCTTAAAATATTTTCCTTGATAGCTGAGTATTTCTTGGATCATAAGGATTTTGAAGTGACAATTTGTACAGCACAATTGTGGCAGAAGATCTTTGGCACATTCTGAATAACAGACACACACTCTAGGCTTTAGTAGATGCACATTGTAGATCAACTGAGCAGGAAGTGCACTTTGAACTCCGATGCATAATAGTTGCTAACTCGGAAATAGAGCACAGTAGTTAACGCAGCAGTCCAGTTTAGTTTATCAGAATATTTGCTGCACTCTCAGTCCTGTATATAAAACATTAGCTCCGTCTTTGCTTACAGTACTAGTGTCATATAGATTATATAAAACTAGTCGACTAGTGTGACATCAAACAAGGAGTCAGATCTTAGTTGAAAGACAGATGTCCAAAAGAATATTTTATATTAGATAGAGGTAGTAGGAATCTTAAAAAAAAAATTAGCACTGCGAGTACTTAGTAACCACGTATTTTTATTTTTCTGTACAGTTTATTTTCATGAAAACTGACATGGGTTTTGATAAATCAAGTTTGTGAAAAATATAAAAATATAATTTTTACTGACTTTTTGTTCAATGATTTGCCAACAATTTCATCCCTCCATTTCAAAAGCTAACATGTAACCATCATTCCCCACCCTGGTACAACGATACTACTACAGCTCTGGTATAAAGGATAACCCGGTAGTGTTCTATCGAATCATCCGTGGATCCACAGCTCAGACCAACAAGCATGATACCTTCTATTTACAACAACGGCCGGACAATGGGGACACCTGGGCAGATATCAAAGTAAACCATCCATTAGACTACGAAAGTATAAAGGAATACAACTTAACGGTCCGAGTAGAGGTAAGTCTTTATGATTTTGTTTAGTCTTGGAATATATACTGTATTCTTGAAATAAAGTTAACATCAATATTACTATGTTTTCTACTTTCATGGAGTGATGAGGCATTTGCCCAGAGAAGTTAGGAGAGTGGTATTGGAAAAAGTATTAGATATTCAAAATGGCATCTGTCCATTCTCCATACCATCCATAATTTAACAACATAACAGCAAAAAGTAATACTGCTCCAGCAAATCTCCTACGGCAGTACAATACTGCTTCATAAGACGTGTCTAAAGTACAGCCATGAGTTGTGTACAGATATGCAACATATTCACTCCCTCTTACCTGTGTCAACCTAGCCAGGTTCATACACTTGTTCATACTCAATCCTTGACTACATGTAGAATGTCTTTTGAATTAATTTGTTTAACATGATCTAACTATCTGTGTACACTCTTCTCAATCCTATAATTTGCTGAATTTTGCAGGCAACTTCTTTGGGTGAATTATCGTTCTTCATACGAACACCATACTTCTCAGATTATTCTTTTCTGCTATTATTTTTTAGATTTTTAATCTTTTGCCAGACACCAGCATTTTGATACATTGGCTTTATGGTAGGTTCTACTACCCCCATGGAGTGGCATTTCTATCTTGGTCACTTTCATTGCTTTAGCCACTTAATTTTTTGGACTGTTTATTTTCAAATGAGTTTGACTATAAAACACACTGGGTATTTGACCCTTCAAATGTATTTTTCATTTGTAAATAACCTAGGCTACAGTAGTCATCATGATATGCTCCTTTTTCATTATTATTGCCAAGTTTCTGGAGGGGAGCCCCGTCGGCTCTCCGGAGCTATCCAGGCTGAATGGATATGTATAATTTTCTGGCATCAGTCAATGTTCACGGAGTTCTTGCCTACCGGAGACCATGAGTCAGAACCTGGACCCCCTCAAGAGAGGTACGAGGAGCAATGGCCTATAGAAACCCCCGTGTGGTTGTGAGCATTCAATATCTGCAATAGACTGGATCAGGCACCCAGAAAGGTAGGTGCTCCAAAACAAACCCTTATTCTGGTGAAACTATTGCTACCAAAAGCTGAACGAGTGGACAGAACTCCCCCAAATGAAAATTAGCAAACGAGCATGACGTCATTATGTCGCAGCACCGTTGTCTGTGCACCCCCTTCCCCTACAAGGGGGAAGGGGGAGCACCAGACCCCCCACGCTGGCAATCCACTCTGCAGTTCTCAGGCTGATGTGTTACTGGCGTGATCTTGTGCCCTGGTTCCAGTGATTTGTCTCGGTTACTGTGCCTTGTGGCGTGGACTGTTGTTACTGGTGGTGTTCGAGCCAGGAGTAATATTCTTTGGTACTCGGGCTGCATGTGCCTAAGGTCACCTTCCCTAGGTGCCCTGTAAGTACTGCCCTTGGGGCTTGGGCCACCTTCCACATGTCACCTCAGGATCTACCCCCGCTGTGTCTTTTACTGCTCAGTACTTGGCCACCTTTGGAGTCCCCTGGGGTCTTTGTTGCCCATGATTGCCTCTGGGTAGGGGTAGTTTTTGTCACTGGTAGAAGCCCATGATACTGCATAGCTAGGTTTCATCTCTTACAGTGGCCGGCTCTGTTCCACCTGAGTACGTTGTCCTCTTGCGGGGTTTTACTTTTGTTTTTGTTTTTCTTCCTGGTGAGGGGGGGAGGGTGGTCTGCCTTGGTGGTTGTCCCTTCTGTGTTGGGGTGTATATATCTATCATTATATCTATTCTCAGTTTTTGTGTGATTGGTGGTACTCCTTGCTTGGACTCTGTGAGTGGATGCATACCAGGTATTTAGCTATTAGCAGATGTTTTGGTAGTCTTGGGTGCCGGTTTGCAGTACCCTGCCTGGGCTTCTCTTAGAGTATTAATAAGGCTAAGGGCACTGGAAAACCTCTGCGGGGACTCCGTGGTCCAATGGATGTGACCATTGAGTCCCCTCTCGCTTTGTGCGAGATGGAAGGTTGCTCTGTCCCCTTATCTCTGGGGGACAATCACCGGTTGTGTCTTCGCTATGCTGTCTGTTGGGTTGGTGATTTTTTTGACCCGGAGTCGTGCGACGTTTATTGTCTGTATGAGCTGCAGTTCACCCAAGCTACTGATCATAATATAAATGTGCAGGCAGCAGCTGCATTGCATGCTAGGTTTAGGTAGCTGTAATGCCCTAGGTTAGTTGCTTCCCCGGATTCCCCCGAGACGGCCCCATTTTGGTTTTAGGGACCTGGACTTGGGGGGTGGAAACGCTTCGGTTCTGGTTCCGTCCTCGCCTCCTTGTCCTTCCCCTTTTGTTGTCCATCCGGTTCCTCCCCCGTTGCTTCTGGCTCCGAAGCATCTGAGGGTTTTGGAGTCAGGGCAGGGTTTAATTGGTGTTGAGACTCGGGCAGTCTCTGGGGAGTCCCCTTCAGGTGGCTTCGTTGTTGGTCTCCCGTCTGCGTGCTTCGTCTCGGCGGCAGTAAGAGGTTTCCTGGCGGTCCTCCCGGTTTTTCCTATCACTGCGTAGGTGTACTTCGGTCTCTGATAGGGTTGTTTTGATCTTCCTTTCATGGTTGTTTCAGGACCGTCATCTTATGGCAAATACTGTCGCCTCCTAATGTGCGGCATTGGCGGAGTCGCTTCAGCTTGCGTTCGGTATTGATGTTACATCTGCTCCATTCCGCAAGTTGTCTCGTGCGTTGTTTCATCTCTGGCCTGCTTACGCGTCATCTGAGCCCTCCTGGTCCTTGGACCGGGTGCCCTCTTGCCACTCTTCTCGGTTTGTGGTTGTCCCTTCAGTACAGGATTGTTTATCCAAGGCTCTTTACCTGTTGGCATTGGCCTCTGGGGGGTCGGGTCAGGGAGCTTCATGCTCTCCTCCGCTGCAGGGGTTTCTGCTCTTTTGGTTCTGGTAGTAGGTTTGTTCAGTTGCAGCCGTCTCTTTCTTTGCTGGTGAAGAATGAGACTGCTGCTATCCGGAGGGGTCATTGGGTTGATAATTGGTTGGTTGGTCAGGCCGTGGGTGCATCATGTCTTGTGCCTGGTTGCGGCTCTCCACCGTTATTTGCGCGCCACGGCTTCGGTGGCTGGGGATGCGCTGTGGGCTGATCCAGTTTCCCTTCTTCCCTGTTCCCAGGCTTGGGTCTCCCAGTTCGTCCGCAGGATTATTAAGGCTAGGCAAACTGTGTTCTATCCTCGTGTCCACGTCGTGCTTAAGTTTACTGTTTTGGCTGCCGTCTTAGGCATGTCTTGGGTTGACATTTGGGCACGGGGTTTTTGAAGGTCGAACAGGGTCCTGGCCGCTCGCTACAATATTAATGTTCCTGGACCTCGTTGGGCCTGTGTTGCATTGTGTCGGCAGTTGCAGCCAGTTGTCGCGGCTTTGCGTTACGGAGTGAGGACTGACTGCTGCCCGAATAAGTCCTTGTTTTTCCTTGTCTTTGGGTAGTTAGCTTCGGGGAGCCGACAGGGCCTCCCCCAGAAAGCCAGCATTGAATGTAATAAAACGCCATTTTCTGGGCGAGTCCCGGAGGCTCCCTGGCATCCCTCCCCTCCCCTCCCCTCCCTCCCTCTCTCTAGTTTGCAGTGTTTTCACTTATTTTGACATCCAGCCTAAGAACTGCAGGGAGGATTGCTGGCTTGGGGGTCTGGGGCTCCCCCTTCGTTTGGGGAGTTCTGTCTACTCGTTCGGCTTTCAGTAGCAATAGTTTCACCAGAATGGGGGTTTGTTTTGGGGTGCCTACCTTTCTGGGTGCCAGATCCGGTTGATGGCAGACATAGAATGCTCCCAACCACACAGAAGTTTCTATGGGCCATTGCTCCTCGTGCTTCTCTTGAGGGGGGCCAGGTTCTGGCTCATGGTCCATGGTAGGTAAGAACTCCGTGCACATTGACTGATGCCAGAAAGTTATACATATCATTCAGCCTGGATAGTTCCGGGTAGCCTCCGGGACTCTCCCAGAAAATGGCGTTTCATTACATTCAATGCTGATTTTTTATACAGTGATGTAAATAGAAAATGGCTATAATATATCTATATCTGTGGTTGCAATGGAGTTACACAAGGCCCATGAACAATTTTCACTGTTGTTTGTAAATGTTATCATGGGATGAGGTTATCATGTACCTGGGGCCTGCAATTATCATCGTCATGAATTGAGGTCTTTCCCTCCTGTATTTAACACTATTGGTCACCGGACAGGCGCGCGGTCAACTTAGGGGTCATGCACCCGACATGCGAGCGAGCGTGCGGGTAAGCGCGCGGTGACACCTAAATGTGTATACTCGTTTCAGCTTTCTCACCTTAATTCTCGTGCTATGCTGCTCATTTTGGTATCATTGTGTTCGCAATTAAATTCCCTACAGGTGTGTATAAATATAATGTCTAAAAGCCTGGCGTGAGCACAAAATCAGTAAAATGTGCATACTCGTTCCATTTTTCTCACCTTAATTCTCGTGCTACGTCACTCGTTTTGGTATCATTGTGTTCACAATTAAATTCCCTACAGATGTGTATGAATATAATGTACAAAAGTTTGGAGTGCCTCCCCACAGAAAAGCCTAAAGTTACCCGTGAACGAGTACCAATTTGTACACTGCAGCCTAATGTGTATACTCGTTAAGTTTGATAACATCAATTTTCGTGTTACGTCTTTCATTTTGGTATCAAATTGTTCGCAATAAAAAGGCGTGTATTTTAAAACTAATCCCACAATAATAGAGCAATAACTGGAATTTTAACAAATATTTTAATTCTGGAAGCTCATCATCACAAAATTATTTATATCTTTCCAGTGTTCTGACATAAATTTTTGTGTTACATCTTTCATTTTGGTATCAAATTGTTCGCGACGTAAAGGCGCACATTTTAAAACTAGTCCCAACATAATAGCACAATAAATAGAATTTTAACAAATATTTTAAAATTTTGACCAAAAACCTATTTATAATAATATAAGTGTTCTGACATCAAGTTTCATGTTACATCTTTCATTTTGGTATCAAATTGTGCACATTCTAAAGGCGATTATTTTGATACTATCCCAAGGTCGATGAGCGAAAACCTAAAATGTTTAGTCCGAGTATCAAAGTAGTTCATTCATAGAAAAAGTTTTTTTTAGTGATAAAAGTGTGGAGTGGTAGGAGATACATTTGAGTATGCATGGAGGAGGAGTGTAATATGGTAAAAAATGAATTTTATACAAATATTTTTGTAGTGGACGCAAGTCCGGTCCAAAGTTAGAATTCAAGAGAAAAATAATGGACGCGAGTCAGGTCCAAAGTGACCGATAGTGTTAAATCCTATGTCTAGAGGACTTCCCTAGACAGTACCACAACAAACAGGTGAGTTGAAAGACACTTAATTTAAGCTGTTACTTAGAATAAGTGTACATATTACATTGTTGGCCTGTAATACAGTGCTCATTTACTGCTTTTATCACTTATGTGGGCATAAATTGAATTACTGAACACAAACACTACAGTTTGTAAACTAATAATTAGAGCAATGAGCATGAAAGCCATCCAAATTGAATATCCTCCCCAAGTAACTGCAGCGCTGGTGTTTTTCCCAAGTAACTCCAGTGATGGTGTCCTCCCCAAGTGTAGCGCCAGTGATGATGTCCTCCCCAAGTAGCTCCAGTGCTGGTGTCCTCCCTGAGGAGCTCCAGTGCTGGTGTCCTCCCCAAGTGTAGGTCCAGTGATGGTGTCCTCCCCAAGTAGCTCCAGTGCTGGTGTCCTCCCTGAGGAGCTCCAGTGCTGGTGTCCTCCCCAAGTGTAGCTCCAGTGCTGGTGTCCTCCCTGAGGAGCTCCAGTGATGGTGTCCTCCCCAAGTGTAGCTCCAGTGCTGGTGTCCTCCCTGAGGAGCTCCAGTGCTGGTGTCCTCCCTGAGGAGCTCCAGTGCTGGTGTCCTCCCCAAGTAGCTCCAGTGATGGTGTCCTCCCCAAGTGTAGCTCCAGTGCTGGTGTCCTCCCCAAGTGTAGCTCCTGTACTGGTGTCCTCCCCAAGTGTAGCTCCTTTGCTACACTTGGGGAGGACACTTTCCTCCCCGAGTAGCTCCAGTGCTGACAACCTCTGCCAAAGCAGATACTATATTTTGATGCTGAGTATATATCTAATTGCCACTCATAACATGAATCATTTCTTGACTTACAGAATAATGGTCCACAACAATTAGCCTCAGAAGCTACTATATATGTAGTTTTGGAGGATGTCAATGATGAAATTCCACTATTTACTGAACGTGAACAGGAAACCGTCCTTGAAGGTGAACCAATAGGAACAAAGGTCACACAGGTCAATGCTATCGACAAGGATGGAACATATCCAAATAATGAAGTACGTGCCTAATTTTATATTTTGTATGCAATTAAAATACATCTTACTATGTCTTTGTTTATTATTTAGTTGGATAAGGTTCCCGTCGGCACAGAGCATCTTAAGTTGTGGGACAAAGAATTAGGCGAGAGTTCTGGTAAAGTATTACAAAATTTTGCCAGCCAGTTAGATAATCTAATTAATAATTTTCCTAGTAAAAAAAATTACCAGATTAACTAATAAGTCATATGCAACTACTATTTTGAAATTAGTATAAATAAAGTTGTCATTGCCATATAAAAAGAAAATACTGTACTGTAAATTGATTTGATTGCAAATCAATTGCAGTAGTGAAAATGTTTTCTTACACACAAAAATCACAATAGCATGATGCATCAAATGAGCAAATCCACAAGGGTCGTGACGAGGGCTCAAACCTAGTCTGGCGTCTGGGATCCTCTCGGACGTAGGTTCGAACCATCGTCACGGACCTTGTGGATTTGTTTATTTGTTTTCTGCTCTGATGCAGACTTAAAATGTCGCAAGTCAGCGGACTACCCCTACTGAGGACTCGTCACATCAAGAAAGTAACACAGTGTTTTCCATCTAGTCATTATGATGCAGCAGAGTTAATTAATTTTTGCAAAGTAAAATAGGGCTTTAATCTTAATAATATCTTGATATATTATCTTGGGAAATGTGATATTTTACCCATTAATCTATCTTAAAAGTGAAGTTGGGTGTTTTATGCTATTTTAAACTATATATTGCCATTGGGTAACAAAAAACATTCATAATGATTTACCTATTCCTGCACAACACAATTTGATAATTATGGAAATCTACTTCCTGAGCAAGACAATTGGTGTTTCCAAGGCTTGATTATTGAATGTTCCATTGGAAAATATCACTGCAATCAATAAGAACATAAGGAAAAAAATGAAGTCTCCGTGGTGTAGTGGTAAGACACTCGCCTGGCGTTCCGCGAGCGCTATGTCAATGGTTCGTATCCTGACCGGGGAGGATTTACTGGGCGCAATTCCTTAACTGTAGCCTCTGTTTAACGCAACAGTAAAATGTGTACTTGGATGAAAAAACGATTCTTCGCGGCAGGGGATCGTATTCCAGGGACCTGCCCGAAACGCTACGCGTACTAGTGGCTGTACAAGAATGTAACAACTCTTGTATATATCTCAAAAAAAAAAAAAAAAAAAAAGTCTAAGGCCTATTGCCGCATATGAGTTGGCTCCTATTTATATTCGCCCAATCACAGGGATCTTTTCAAACATAGCAACGAATTATACTGGTGGCTGGGATGGCATTGTAGAATAGCTCAATCCAACCTAGAGTGACTACAAAAAATCAGCTGGGGAACATGCAGATCCCTCCTGGGCATCACAGGGATCATCAAGTAGTTCTCTGACCAAATTATTTATACTCCCAAAGACTGGCAAGAGTGGAGTGGACCAACTGGAGGAAAGTTGTCAAAATGCAACATATTAATGGGGCATCTTGGGAATCCTTTGGCAGGCATCTGGTGATGAATGCTTGATTGGCCCTCCAGGGGAAACTGAAATCAGATATGAGAGGTTGACATAAAAAGAGAAGAATGCCTTGAATGGCAAATTTCCAAGGATCATGCACCTATAGATACATCTGCAGCTGACATAGCTTGACTGCTGCAGAGCAGCAATGGTAGCCTTCACATGTAATATTGCAAGGCACCATAGTGTGAATGTAAAGGAAGAGGGTGATTCTGACTAAAATCCTGGAGGTAGCAACATTTCAAAACAAAGTATATGATCAGTCCTAGGATGGACAAACCATTTCTGAAATAAGATTGAGCTCCACTTGAAAACAGAAGCTTTATTTTGAACAAGAAGCTAGAGTTACAATGACGGTCCATAAACACAAAAGTGACTAAAAGTGACCAAAGGTGATGAAAACATAATAAAAAAAAGCCACATTTCTTTCTCTTATCAGGATAGTGAACTTTCATGAAAGCTCACTATCCTGATTTCCCCTGGCCAGGGCCAGCAGTGTTACCATCTTATAGTTATGATGTTCTAATGTGATTGATAATCCTGATAACAGATAAGAAAGAGAAATACAACACTGTATTAAGATAGCAGATGGGCTCCAGTGTGCCTATTCATGGATTCTGGTACAGTGCTCCATCTCCTGTAGGCTATACGTAGAGTTTGTGTGAAGTTCTACATTTAATAGTTTTAGGTATTAATTAAATTGTTTGCTTTGTAGACCATTGATGGCATATATTTGTTTATATTATGGTATAAGACTTTCTTTTTATAAAGGTACTACAGTATTACTATTATTGTTAATATTGCTATTTCATTTTTTTTCAGGTTCTCTATCGAATTGTAGACAGTCCCCGAAATGAGGGTCGAGATTTTTATGAGATCAGGTAAGGTTACAGGATTATTGTGTGTTTTGAGTCATGAATTCTTACATGTGTGCATGCAGCTTCCTCTGTTGGTACATGTTCACACACACACACACAGTGGCATGTAAGTGATGGTGTAAGAATAAGAGAAGGAAACCTGCTTACCTATCAGTGACTATGGGGGGGTGAGATCTAGCTCTCTCTGTCTTGCCTCCCAGCCATTTATACTTGATGCATTATCCAGCTTCCACCCTGTCCTACCCCTTTTTAATTTAAATAGGCTTCCCTTGTCTTTGTCTATTCCTCTCAAACTCTTTGTATGTAGTTATCAATTCTGGTACTAATCTAGCTGCAAACCTTTGAACATTCTCAAGCTTCTGTTTAGGCTTCATGAGGTGTGGGTTCCATGCTGGTGCTGCATACTCAAGTAATTGTTTCACATAGGCAGTGTATATGGCCTCCTTGTTTAGACCCTTAAATGAGGTTCTTATATTTGCTAACTTCCCATATGCTGCTGATGTTATCCTGTTCACATGAGCACCTGGTGTTAATGTGGTGGTATTATGTCTTACTAAGTAATGGTAATGTCTTCTTACATTCATAATAACATAGTATAAAAAAACAACTTTTGTATTTGTGAATTTTACGTAAAGATTTACACAGTCTTTTGCACTAGCACTACCTCCATTGTTTTACCTGCATGCTCTTTTCCATGCTTCCCTCAAGGCATGTGGGAGCAAGTGTAAAAGAGGAGGGGTTGGGGGGGTGGTTCTTTGACCATTGCTCTAGGATTGCTTTCTGACTGTAGGTGGGCTGTAGGTCAGGATTTTTGGTCCACTTGAATCCAAGCAGCCCACCCCTGGTGGGCGGTTGGTTTGGTACTGGGTTTACTTTCTTTTCCTTGATGCCCCAGACAGGTTGATTATGAGGTCAGCTGAGCCACCTTCCCTACTTGCATCACATACTCTGCTTTATTCTAGGCATAGTATGTTTCTTTTGACAAATACAACTTTTGGATAGGCTGGATTTGGAAGTGGACGTGGATGGATTGCCAGTTGTTTTGTTAATTTTATATAGGGTTCATGGGGTGTGTCTCCTGGAGCTATTGGGCTTCATGCAGTTCTCCCAACTTTTCTGGTTTTGTGTAATTTTCCTCTTTGTTCAGAGCCGGAGTGGAGAATGTATTGCTGTGTCCCAGGATGCCTTCAGGGGTGGCAGTTTTTGAGGTCTGAGGAGGCTTTTGGCAGTTAGTGGTTCAAGTGCATTGGTTTCTGCTGCTAGCTTCATGCAGTAGCATTTTTGCCCCACTTTGGCTCCCACAACCTGCCTCAATCTGTTTTTGGTTGGTGGCGGACCGCTTGCTTGTCTCTGCCTCCGGCGGCTCTGCTTCACCTGCATTCCCGCCTTCATCTGTTCCTGATGGGCTCCTGGGTCATGCGGCAGTTGCTCGAGGGTTTGTGCAGGAGCCTGAAATTTGCCATGATAGTCTGCCTGCCATGTCGGGTGTGGCTTTGTCGGCTGTTCTGGTTCCTAAAGGGACGTCCCTTCCACCTCTCTCGTGTCCGCTGTGTTCGGCCTCCGGGGGCTTTGCGTTGGTTGCTGCACTGCCAGCTCCCTCTTCAGCTTTTTCGGGGTTCAGTGCCTTGACGCCTACCCGAGCCGTCGTTCGATGCGTTCACGGACGCATCATCTCTCGGCTGGGGCTTTGTGACCAGTGCTCACCAAGCCGGCCAGGTTCAGTGGGGATCCATCCTTCCGTCGTGCTCACAGGACAGTGTGGGAGTTCGCGGTGGTGTGGATGTCCTCCGGAGGGTTCGGGTCGCTCGTGGATCTACGATCAGGCTGCATTCGGACTGTTCCCTGGGGATTCGGTGCCTGAACCGAGGGGGGGGGGGGGTCCAGCTTGAGTTCGGTAATGCTTGATTTTACTTCTGCCCTGTTCCGTAAGCTGTCTCGTGCATTGTTTCACCTCCAGCCCACTCATGCCCCTCCTGAGCTGTCCTGGTTTTTGGGCCGGGTGCTCTCTTTTTCTCTCTCCTTCTCTCGCCCCTTCAGTTCAGGTTTGTTTTTCTAAGGCTCTTTTTCCTGTTGGCATTGGCTTCTGGGAGTTAGGTTGGGGAGCTTAATGCCCTCCTCCAGCGCAGAGGTTTCTGCTCCTTTGGTCCTGGTGGTAGGTTTGTTAGGTTGCAGCCGTTTCCTTCTTTTCTGGTGAAGCGAATGAGACGGCTGCTTTCCGGAGTGGTCCTTGGGCTGGTGATGTCCTTGATGTTGTTTGACACTGGTCAGGCCGGGGATGCATTATGTGTTGTGTCCGGGTTGTGGCTCTCCGCCGTTACATATGCGCCACGGCTTTGGTGGCCAGGGATGCACTGTGGGTTAACCCGGTTTCCCTCCTTCCCTGTTCCTGGGTTCGGTTCTCTCAGTTCGTCCGCAGGGTTATTAAGTCTAGCCAGCCTGCATTCTATCCCCGTGCCCACGATGTTTGTAAGTTTGTTGCCTTGGCTGCCGCCTTTGGCAACATGTCTTGGGTTGACATTCAGGCACGGGGTTTTTGGCAATCGAAGAGGGTCCTGGCTGCACGCTATCTTGTGACTGTTCCTGGACCTAGTCGGGCCTGCGTTGCTTTGGGTTGGCGGTTACAGCCAGTTGTTTCGACTTCGCATTGAGGAGTGAGGACTGACCGCCTCCCGGGTAAGTCCCTCTTTCTTCCGTCTGTGGGTAGTTGGCTCCAGGGAGCCGACGGGGCTCCCCCCAGAAAACCAGAGTTGAATGTAATGAAACATCATTTTCTGGGCGAGTCCCGGAGGCTCCCCAGCATCTCTCACTCCCTCCCTGGGCGGCGTTTTTTTTTCGCGTATTTTGACATCCAGCCCAAGAACTGATAGTTGGTTCGCCAGTGTGGGGGGTCTGGGGCTCCCCCTTTCCCCTCCCAGGGAAGGGGTTGCGCAGACAGCAGTGCGACAACATGATGACGTCATGCTAGTTTGCTATTTTCGTTTGGAGAGTTCTGTCCACTCGTTCGGCTTTTGGTAGCAATAGTTTCACCAGACTAGGGGGTTTGTTTTGGGACGCCAGACCCGCCAGTCTGGGTGTCAGACTCGGTCGATGGCAGACAAAGAATGCTCCCAACCACATGGGAGTTTCTAGAGGCCATTGCTCCTTGTACCTCTCTGAGGGGGGCTAGGTTCTGGCTCATTGTCCCCTGTACGCAAGATCTCCAAGCACATTGATTGATGCCAGAAAATTTTACATATCCATTCAGCCTGGATAGCTCTGGGAAGCCTACTGGACTCAACCTGAAAATGGCATTTTATTACATTCAATACTTTTTTTTATGTATTAGCCTTATTTACTCCCAAGAAAAATATGGGACTGAAGTGGAAGGGCTGTTATCAAAGGGTTAATGTACCATCTTCAAAATTTTTATACAAATTTTCTTTACTTTAATTTATTGTATCCATCTGTAATGTTGCTTATTCAATTTTCTTACAGGGAGCGCACAGGTGAAATATTCACAAGAGTAGAATTTGATCGAGAAGAAAAGCAAGCTTATGCTTTAGAAGTGGAAGCTCGAGATGGAGCTGCCTCAGCCAGGCCAAATGCGAATGGTCGACCAAATACAGGTAGAGTGAAGATACTAGTTTGTAGTGCTTAGTAGTACAATAATACTTTTTACTAATGATAATATACACTGTACAATGTTCTCTTATTGCAAAAAGTAGATGTGTTAAATGTTGAAAAACATGTGATATGCAGAAAATATTAGATCATATACTAGAAAAGACTTGTATAGTTAACAATATAAGAGAATGGAGACAAGTCGTGTGTTATGACATAGACCCTACATTATGACTGGGGTACATGTTCAAGTAACTATAGATAAAGTACCGGAGTATTATGAAGGAATCTTATACCGTACTTACTTTGCCACATGTAAGTTGAAAGTACACATGGATAAAATAAATAGCTGCATTACATTTGATCCATCCTCACTTTATATGAGAAATTGCCGGTGAAATATACATAGCACCTTTGACGTGCACACCTGTTTGTGTTTAATCCTTTGTGAAATTTGTTTGTGGTGACCACTTTTCCATGGTGCCCTTGATGCAGGTACATAATAATGTGAGATGTTCATGTCGTATCTTATGTTGAAATGGTAAATGAATATGTTTGGTACATTTGACTTGAAACAGTGGTGGTGTTACTGTTGCTGGGGACCCTGGGTAGTCATATTTTGAGGCACCTTTTAGTGGCTTCATCAAAGAAATGTATCTTTTTCGCAACTGTCACTGTATTTCTCAGGTTGTGCTTTCCGTGTGTGTACTGACGACATTTTTCTTTTGACACATCATTATAATGGTTTTGTTATGGAATGTTAGCAGAGGATATCTGAACTCTGTGGGAATATAGACATACTAGAATTAGAAAGGGAATAAAATGCAGTCATTCTCATCCCAGTTAATACTTACACAGTGGTACCTTCATTTACGATTGTAATCCATTCCCAGAAAAGCTACATCAACCAAAAATTTGTCAACCAAAACGAATTTTCCCATATGAAATACAGTAATGTAAATTGAATTAATCTGTTCCACACCCCCAAAAATATTAAATTGAAAATACATTTTATACCGAATAACACACATTTTGTTCTAGCTACAGTACAGTGTGTATATCTTACCTTGAATGAGGACTCTCTTTAGCTTATGGAAGACAGTGAGGAGGAGGGAGGTGTTAGTGTTTGGAAGGGGAGTCTCCTTCTGCTATAACATCAGGCAGTAATGACTTTTTTAGGGTGTACTCTGTATGTTTTGCCTGCATATCATTAAGACCTGATTGTGGCTCACTGCTTTTTTTTTTACCAAAAACCTGTCTAGCAACACTTGGTTTTACCTACTCTGTAACATTTCTCTGAAGTGATACATCATATTGTCATTAAAAAGGTTAGCACAATGGCCTGCTACAGCATTAAAAAGGTTAGTACAATGGCCTGCTACAGCATTAAAAAGGTTAGTACAATGGCCTGCTACAGCATTAAAAAGGTTAGCACAATGGCCTGCTACAGCATTAAAAAGGTTAGCACAATGGCCTGCTACAGCATTAAAAAGGTTAGCACAATGGCCTGCTACAGCATTAAAAAGGTTAGCACAATGGCCTGCTACAGCATTAAAAAGGTTAGCACAATGGCCTGCTACAGCTTGATTTGAGTGACACTTTTCAGCAAAACTTTGCAATTCTTCCCATACTGCACAGATTTTCTTAATAAATGAGGAAGGGACATCCTCTACTCTACATCAACAACTCCTACTATTTTTATTTTACGAATGATCTCTTGTTTTTCCTATATCGTCATCCTCACAACTATTTTCTTAGGTTGAACTTTACTACTGACTTTCTTGGGACCCATGGCGTGATAAATAATAACAACTTTTATGTTAAAAAAAAAACAGGCAAACAATGAAATTCTTAACAAAGAATTCAAGCACGGCCATGGTCATCACTACGTGGGATAAGACTTGTAAACAAACTGAGACGCGCCTCCCCTCCCCCCCCCAGCCCCACGCACTCATTCGACTGATACGCGTACGAACAGACATCGTCTTCCAAGTAAACCATCATACACAATTTAAATTTTACGAGAAATTTGATGCCATATACTGTACCAAAAAATTTGTACTCTAGTGCAGTCGTCAACCGAGATTCTACTGTTTATTCATAAAAGGAAGGTGGCATTTTGGAATAACAAGCTTACCAAAGCATTTACATACAGGTATGTATGTATTTATGTATATATTGGTTGGCAGCAGGTTTTCATTTAGACATGTTTCATTGAATGTAACTGCATATTCTGTGTTGGTTATTTTCTTGTTTTTGGCTTCTATACCTTTGACTAGTGCTCTTGCATCTTGGTTTAATTGGAAGAAGATTCCTCCAAATGTCATCTTTGTTTAAGGTTACTAAAAGAATTAAAATTAACTGTAGAATGTGTTGACCAAATCATACACTAGAAAGTGAAGAGGCGACGACGTTTCAGTCCGTCCTGGGCCAGTCTCAAGTCGATTGTGATGAGGGAATTCTTGTTGTTGTTTTAGATTTAGCTACTAAGAGTGAAATGTCCATGTAGCATGTGGTATGGTGAGCCCATCTAAAATGAGAGGGATGGGAGGGACGTCTACACAGGGATGAGTATCAATAGAAGGAATTCAATTTCTTTATTATGCACCCCATACCCATCCCGAATAATTTACACGTGGAAAATAATTGAGGGGCTGGTCCCAAACCTGCACACAGAAATAACATCACATGAGACCAGAAGACATGGCAGGATGTGCAGAATACCCCCGTTGAAAAACAGAGGTGCAACAGGTACTCTGAGAGAGAACTCTATCAACATCAGAGGCCTGAGACTGTTCAACACGCTTCCGCTACACATAAGGGGCATAACTGGCAAACCCCTCACAGTGTTCAAGAGAGAAATGGATAAGCACCTCCAAAGGATACCTGATCAACCAGGCTGTGACTCATATGTCAGGCTGCGAGCAGCCGCGTCCAACAGCCTGGTTGATCAGTCCAGCAACCAGGAGGCCTTGTCGACGACCAGGCCGCGAGGACGCTAAGCCCTGGAAGCACCTCAAGGTAATCAAGGCAAGGTAACCACACCAGGCTGGAAGTGGAAAGCCGAAAACCTCCGGAAAGATGGGACTGAAGCAACCGAAGGGACACAGAACCGAACCCAGAGAGGGCCAGACACCAAATCCAACTTGTATGCAGAGGGGGGGGGGAACCCTCTCCTTGTAACAGTAAGCCCCGCTCTGAGGGCTGAAAAACTCAGGTGGGGTCCAATGGGGTCCAAGGCCCCCAATCAGCCCCTCCCCAGCCCCGGGATCCTTTGCATTCGGACCTGGGGCCGAGTCATCCCCAAAGCAGCGGCCTCAAAAGAAAAGGCTGGCACACCTGTAAAAGCCGGATGGAAGGGGTCCCACTGGTAAGACCCAGAGGCTTCAGCAGGGAGATCAGACTCGAATGCCTCCGTTGCCACACAGGAAGGGGCATCCCCTGAGAATGCCCAAGTCTCAAGCCCATCTAAACCCTGTTCTGACTCGAAAACCCTCAGATGTTTCAGAGCTGGAAGCAGGGGAAGACGACCAGACCGAACCACAGGAGGGGAAGGACGATGGGGGGCGGACGAGACCAAGGCTGAAGCGACCATCGCCCCCAAGTCCGGGTCCCTATAAGCAAAAGCAAAACGGGGCAGCCTCGGGGCATCCAGCTTAGCAACCAACCTAGCTCGTTGCAACAACCTAAACCTAACATGCTATGTTAGGTTTAGGTTGGGGGAAATCTGATACACCCAAAACTGGAGTTCGTAGTAGAGACCTACGAAGGACAGCTGTCATTCCTGGACTGGTGTATGGAGATACCTCGTCACCATCTCTACCTTTTTCCTGGGCATAAGGATTAAGAGAATTACAAGCGATGGAAACAACCTGGAAGAAGCCCCTAGAGGAACTCTGGAACGTTTTCAGGCAAGGGGCTACTAGCGACACTTGGAGAAACTGCCAGAAGTTAGCTCCACTATGAAGGCAAGATCTATTGAGGAAACACAGATGCCCAGCTATCTCGAGAAGGACGATACTACAGCAATGTACAGTATATTGTAATGGTATCGGGAGCAATTCAAAGGGAAATAAATGTTATATGGTCATGGCTGAGGGAAACATTCAATGACCTTCCAGCTTGAAACTTTTCCCTGTGACACCTTCTCTACTAGCATGGAAGAGAGGAAAATCATTGAAAGACAATTTAATTAGAACCCAGTTTCTGTCAGACCAACAAGATCCTCCGAGTATACTGATCTCCCTTTTATAGTGTTTTTCTGGAGGGGAGCCCTGTCGGCTCCCAGGAGCTATCCAGGCTAATTTGCTAATGTCAGACTGTGGTATCAGTCATATGTATGGAGTTCTGTGGGCCTACTGGGGACCAAGAGCCAGAACCTGGCCCTATCACAGAAGCATGAGGAGCAATGGCCTATAGAAACCCCCATGTGGTTGGAAGTATTCAATGTCTGCCATCGACCGGTTAGGTACCCATAAAGGTAGGCATCTCAAAACAAACCCCTATTCTGGTGAAAATTGCTACAAAAAGCCAAACAAGTGGATAGAACTCGCCATACAGAAACGAGCAAACGAGTATGACGTCACACATTGCTGCTCCACCGTCTGCGCAGCTTCCCCCCTCCCCGGGAGGGATAAGGGGGAGCTCCAGACCCCCGTGCCGGCTATCCACCTCTCAGTTCTGAAACTGATGCTATAGGCTGCAGTCATGTGTTCTGGCTCCAGTGATTGTTTCAGCACTGTGCCTTATGTGTGGTGTCTGTCTTAAAGGGGTGCATGAATCAGGAGTGATTCTTCAGTACTCGAGCTGCATGCGCCTAAGGCTCCCTTCCCTAGGTGCCCTGTAAGTACTGTCCTTGGGGCTTGGGGCCACCTTCCACAAGTTTCTTGGATTCTGCCTCTACTAGGCCATTTTCTGCTTGGTTTTCGGCTGCCCTTTGTGTGCTTGGGGGTTTTGTCTCCCTTTGTTTACCTTAGGGTAAGGGGCAGTTTGCATTGGTAACGGGCACAGGGTACTGCGCAGCTAGTTTTCACCATTCAAAGCGGCCGGCTTTGTTCCACCTGGGTACGCTGTCCTCGGTATTGTCCTCTTATTGTACGCTAAAATAAGTGCTTGGAACGTCAAGTGGCAATGAAATTCAATGTGAATAAATGCCATATTATTGAATGTGGATTCGGAGAAAATAGACCACACACAACTTACAAATTATGTGGAAAGGAATTACAGAAATCTAACAAACAACAAGACCTAGGGGTGCTTTCGGATAGTAAGCTGTAGCCAGAAGGAACACACAAGGAACATTGTGAGAGGAGCATAGGCGTCGCTTTCCAACTTCAGATTTGCTTTTAATTATATGGCTGGTGAAATACTAAAGAAACTTTTCATGATTTTTGTGAGACCAAAATTGGAATATGCAGTAGTTGTACTGTGCCCAAATCTCAAGAAGCACATAATTAAACTGAAAAAGGTGCAACAGCATGCTACAAAATGGCTTCTGGAACTGAGAAACTGAGTTACGAGGAGAGACTAAGAGGCGTTAAACATGCCAAAACTAGAAGATAGAAGAAAAAGAGGTTATATGATCACCACTTACAAAGTACTAACAGGATTCGACCAAATTGACAAAGAAGAATTCTTGAAACAAACGACTTAACAAACAAGAGAACACAGATTCAAATCAAGGATAGAAAGGTGCCAAAAGGTATTAGAAACTTTTCTTTTACAGAGTGGTAGATGGTTGGATCAAGCAAAGTGAGAAGGTGGTGGAGGCCAAAACTGTCGGTAATTTCAAAAGAGTTATACGACAGAGTGCTGGGAAGACGGGACACCACGAGTGTAGCTCTCATCTTGTAACTACACTTAATCCTATAACCACACTTTGGTAATTACACACAAGTTAGAAACAATAGTAGTTAGAAACAGTTAATTGACAGTTGAGAGGCGGGCCGAAAGAGATCAAGCAAAGGCTCAACCCCCGCAAACACAACTAGGTGAAAACACAACTAGGTGAATACACACAAAGCAAAAGGAAAAAAATTAGCTTTCATGCTCACATGTGTGTGTTTCTCCAGTGAAAAAAATACAAATGCAGTTATCAGAGCAAATACAAATACAAACTCACGAACTCAGTGTGACTGTCAATAAAATGACACCTACATTGGACACTAATTATCACACCTTGAAGTTAATCCAGTAATATATCCCTTGGGTCAGATTCTCTCTCTTTCACATCTTAGTAATTTCCTTTAAATACTCCTCTGGGAGTAGTGATCAACTGTGTGATTACTATCTTTACAAGATTTATTTATGTCTTTTTGGAGGAGGAAGAGAGATGTATGTATTGTTGGAGAGTGTAAAGAGATGTATATTGTCGGAGAGAGAAGATAAATGTATACTGTACAGTATTGTATTGTTAGAGGTTGGAGAGAGAAGTATGTATTACTGGAAATGTATACTGTATATTGTTGGAGGTTTGGAGAGAGATGTATGCATTTTTGAAGGGGCGGAAAGAGATGTACGAGTTGGTGGGTGGAATGAGATGTATATTGTCTGTGTGGAGATAAATGTATATTTATCACCACTCAACATATGTAGATGGTAAGGTGTAAGTCTCGTCCTCACCACACACTCAGACCTTGACAAAGCACTCAGGAATGTGTGAAAGACTTGGTGTAAATTCCTTACATAAATTTCACAAATACACAAGTGTTGGTTTTTATCGAATGTTGCTATGTCTGTGAGAAGACATTACTATTACTAATAAATGTATTTTGTTGGAGGTTGTTGAGAGATGTATTATCATACTGTACATACGGCCTGGTCGACGACCAGGCCGCGGGGACGCTAAGCCCCGGAAGAAGCACCTCAAGGTATTATTGGAGATGTGTATATTGTTGGAGGGGTGGAGAGAGATGTATATTGTTGGTGGGTGGAAGAGAGATTTATGTATTGTTGGAGAGAGAGAGATAGAGAAAGAGAGAGAGAGAGAGAGGGAGGGAGGGAGGGAGAGAGGGCGGGAGGGGGTGAGAGAGAGGGGAGGGAGGATGAGAGGAAGGGGAGAGAGAGAGAGAGGGGAGGAGGGAGGAAAAGGGGAAGGAGAGAGAGGTGAGGGAGGCGAGGGGGAGGAGGGGTGGAGAGAGAGGGGAGGAGGGGGAAGGGGGAGTAGAGAGAGGGGCGGGGAGAGGAGGAAGGGGAGGGGGGAGGGAGGGAAGGGGTGGAGAGAGAGGGGAGGGCGGGAGAAGGGGGGAGGAGGAGAGAGAGGGGAAAAAAAAAGGAGGGAGGAAGGGGGAGAGAGAGAGGGGAGGGAGGGAAGGGAGGAAGGGGAGAGAGAGGGGGGAGGGAGGAAGAGAGGGAGGGAGGAAGGGGACGAGAGAGGGGGAGGTAGATACAATCTATGTATGTATTGTTGGCGGGTGGAGAGAGATGTATGTATTGTTGGAGGATGGAGAGAGATGTACTGTTGGCGGGCGGAGAGAGATGAAATTGTTGGAGAGTGGGAGAGAGAGAAAGGTGTATATATTGCTGGAGGGAAAGGCAAATGCTCAGTAGTGAAGGACACAGTCATTTGTGGTTGGGGAAGACAGATACAGTTAGTGTGGTGTAACAGGTACACAACGTATGGGTCTGCTTTGGCATTAAAAAGTGTGAGACACCTGCACAATGATGTTCACTTCTTATGTATTACATCTTCATTATTCAGCTGTGGTTGGGCCTCTGTCGTATGCTTTTTTGTATTTGGTCCTAGAATCTATAGCCTCAAAATTTGATATGAATTTCTTTAATAATGGATTAAATCTGATTATTTTACTAAATTACTTAAAGGTAAAGTTCTTGCAACTTGCCCCTTACTCACTTGGAAGATTAAACCCTGACATAGCTAACAGAAATTAGTTATTAAGCCACTCACAGGTTGGCTACTATTAAAGCTATTATACTGTAAGCTACTGTATATATATATCTAATAAATACTATATATTATATATATATATATATAGTATATATACGGTAATATATATCTATGTATTAATATATACTATATATTATATATATATATATGTAGTATACTGTATATATATATATATGTGTACCTAGTAGCCAGACGTCGTACTCGGCCTACTATGCAAGGCCCGATTTGCCTAAGAAGCCAAGTTTTCCTGAAGTAATATATTTTCTCTAAGTTTTTCTCAATGAAATGATAAAGCTACCACATTTCATTTTGTATGAGAATACAAAAAAATTTATTGGATGTAAAATTAACGTAGTTATATGACCGAACCTACCACCCCAAACCTAAACCTAACCTATCTTTATAGGTTAGGTTAGGTTAGGTAGCCGGAAAAAGTTAGGTTGGTTAGGTAGGTTAGGTAATGCGGAAAAAACAATTGTGATCATGAAAACTTGGGCTTATTAGGCATAATCGGGCCTTGCATAGTAGGTATGAGAAGTGCGTTGCATAGTAGGCTGAGAAGTGGGATCTGGCTACTAGGTAAGAAATCTCCTACATGGTGAGCTGCTACAGCTCTACGTCAGGCAGTGTCATGTGGTCTTGTCGCAGCTTCTAGCAAAGTCGGCAGCTTCTTGGTCGGCAATTGGGCGATCCCAGCTGGATTGCTTATGGGCATCTTCAGGAAGGCAGGGTGGGTGATGTGTGGGGTGTGGGGGTGTGTCGATGGGGGGGGGGGGGGGGGTTGCTGTGGTGGTCCCTGCAAGAGATGAGACCCCATAATTTTGGCTTGGGCAGTCTGTGTGGAGAAGCGTGGGGACTCATGTACACCCTCCCGGCCACCCCACTAACGTTGAAACAGAGGGGTGCTCAGGTAGGATTTTCTTCACCAGGTTGTCAGACCCCACTGAAGAGGACAGGAACGCTGTACAGCAATTTGTGTTGCGGTGCGCACGCCAAGGCCCCCGAATCTGACAGGAAGGGAGGCTTTTTTCCACTGCAAGTTGCTGAGGGAAAGATTGAGGGGCTTTTTCTAGTGTTTGATTTCAGCAAGCTGATCGGTACTCTTCTAATTTAATATGTTGAAAGATGGCGAACATCTTAGAAAAGTAGGTCAGCCTGGGGGAGGGACAAGCATCTGGTGATGAGGTAAAGTACGTCATGGGCATCGATGTCTTCAATCCTCTCGGTCATTCTCTTCAGGTCAGTGGATCTTCTTACCAAGGATCTCGTGTGTGTATATATATATATATAGTATATATCTATA
>WNGS01066681.1:2454999-2465538 GCA_020271785.1 Procambarus virginalis | reverse complement strand
CTCTTCTTCCATTCCTCATTTCTCTTCTTCCATTCCTCATTTCTCTCCTTGCATTCCTCAGCTTCCTTCCGTCTCGGCAGAATGCGTACTTAGTACTATACAAGACAGAAAATATATGCACGAACTATTAATTTATTTCAAACTTCAAAGAGATTGAAAAACTATAACTTGCGGCGACATTCAACCTCAAAGTTTGTGACAGCCGTCCACACACTTGTCAAGACTGGCAGACAGTGTGTCACTCGACCCTGGCTTTACAAGAAACAACTTGCTCGTGAAATGACGGTGGTCATCAACCAGGAGGCTGTCCAACAATCTGGTTGACCAACCACCAACCAGGAGGCCTGGTCAACAATCTGGTTGACCAGACCACCAACCAGGAGGCCTGGTCAGAGACCGGGTCGCGGGGACGCTGATCCCCGGACCTAACACAGGTAGTCACATGTAGGTTCCGCTAGGCGACTACTGTGCCACTGGGCGACTACTGTGCCACTGGGTGACTACTGTGCCACTGGGCGACTACTGTGCCACTGGGTGACTACTGTGCCACTGGGCGACTACTGTGCCGCTGGGCGACTACTGTGCCACTGGCGACTACTGTGCCCTGGGCGACTACTGTGCCGCTGGGCGACTACTGTGCCACTGGGCGACTACTGTGCCACTGGGCGACTACTGTGCCACTGGGTGACTACTGTGCCACTGGGCGACTACTGTGCCACTGGGCGACTACTGTGCCACTGGGTGACTACTGTGCCACTGGGCGACTACTGTGCCACTGGGTGACTACTGTGCCACTGGGCGACTACTGTGCCACTGGGTGACTACTGTGCCACTGGGCGACTACTGTGCCACTGGGCGACTACTGTGCCACTGGGCGACTACTGTGCCGCTGGGCGACTACTGTACCACTGGACGACTACTGTACCTCTGGGCGACTACTGTGCCGCTGGGTGACTACTGTGCCGCTGGGTGACTACTGTGCCACTGGGCGACTACTGTGCCACTGGGTGACTACTGTGCCACTGGGCGACTACTGTGCCACTGGGCGACTACTGTGCCACTGGGTGACTACTGTGCCGCTGGGCGACTACTGTGCCACTGGGCGACTACTGTGCCACTGGGTGACTACTGTGCTGCTGGACGACTACTGTGCCTCTGGGCGACTACTGTGCCGCTGGGACTACTGTGCCGCTGGGTGACTACTGTGCCGCTGGGCGACTACTGTGCCGCTGGGCGACTACTGTACCTCTGGGCGACTACTGTACCTCTGGGCGACTACTGTGCCGCTGGGTGACTGCTGTGCCACTGGGCGACTGCTGTGCCACTGGGCGACTACTGTGCCACTGGGCGACTACTGTGCCGCTGGACGACTACTGTACCTCTGGGCGACTACTGTGCCACTGGGCGACTCTACCGCTGGACGACTACTGTGCCGCTGGGCGACTATGTACCTCTGGGCGACTACTGTCCACTGGGCGACTACTGTACCACTGGACGACTACTGTACCGCTGGGCGACTAATGTACGCTGGGCGACTACTGTACCGCTGGACGACTACTGTACCGCTGGGACGACTACTGTGCCGCTGGGCGACTACTGTACCGCTGGGCAACTGCTGTACGCTGGGCAACTACTGTGCCGCTGGGCGACTACTGTACCGCTGGACGACTACTGTACCGCTGGGCGACTACTGTACCGCTGGACGACTACTGTGCGCTGGGCGACTACTGTGCGCTGGGCGACTACTGTACCGCTGGGCGACTACTGTACCGCTGGGCGACTACTGTACCGCTGGGCGACTACTGTGCCACTGGGGACTACTGTGCCACTGGGCGACTACTGTGCAGCTGGGCGACTACTGTACCGCTGGGCGACTACTGTGCCACTGGGTGACTACTGTGCCACTGGGCGACTACTGTGCCACTGGGTGACTACTGTGCCGCTGGGCGACTACTGTACCGCTGGACGACTACTGTACCTCTGGGCGACTACTGTGCCGCTGGGTGACTACTGTGCCGCTGGGTGACTACTGTGCCACTGGCGACTGCTGTGCCACGGGCGACTACTGTGCCGCTGGCGACTACTGTACCTCTGGGCGACTGCTGTGCACTGGGCGACTACTGCCACTGGGCGACTACTGTGCCACTGGGCGACTACTGTACCGCTGGACGACTACTGTACCTCTGGGCGACTACTGTACCTCTGGGCGACTACTGTGCCGCTGGGCGACTACTGTGCCACTGGGCGACTACTGTGCCACTGGGCGACTACTGTGCTGCTGGGCGACTACTGTGCCGCTGGGCGACTACTGTGCCGCTGGACGACTACTGTACCTCTGGGCGACTACTGTGCCACTGGGCGACTACTGTGCCGCTGGGGAACTACTGTGCCGCTGGACGACTACTGTACCTTGGGCGACTACTGTACCTCTGGGCGACTACTGTGCACTGGGCGACTACTGTACCACTGGGCGACTACTGTGCCGCTGGGAACTACTGTGCCGCTGGGGAACTACTGTGCCGCTGGACGACTACTGTGCCGCTGGGCGACTACTGTGCCGCTGGCGACTACTGTACTGCTGGGCGACTACTGTGCCGCTGGACGACTACTGTACCTCTGGGCGACTACTGTACCTCTGGGTGACTACTGTACCTCTGGGCGACTACTGTACGCTGGCGACTACTGTACCTCTGGGTGACTACTGTACCTCTGGTGACTACTGTACCTCTGGGTGACTACTGTACCTCTGGGCGACTACTGTGCCGCTGGGCGACTACTGTACCTCTGGGTGACTACTGTACCTCTGGGTGACTACTGTACCTCTGGGTGACTACTGTACCTCTGGGCGACTACTGTGCCGCTGGGCGACTACTGTACCTCTGGTGACTACTGTACCTCTGGGTGACTACTGTGCCGCTGGGTGACTACTGTGCCGCTGGGCGACTACTGTACCTCTGGGCGACTACTGTACCGCTGGGTGACTACTGTGCCGCTGGGCGACTACTGTGCCGCTGGACGACTACTGTACCTCTGGGCGACTACTGTACCTCTGGGTGACTACTGTACCTCTGGGTGACTACTGTGCCGCTGGACGACTACTGTACCTCTGGGTGACTACTGTACCGCTGGGCGACTACTGTACCTCTGGGTGACTACTGTACCTCTGGGTGACTACTGTACCTCTGGGCGACTACTGTGCCGCTGGGCGACTACTGTACCTCTGGGTGACTACTGTACCTCTGGGTGACTACTGTACCTCTGGCGACTACTGTGCCGCTGGGCGACTACTGTACCTCTGGGCGACTACTGTACCTCTGGGTGACTACTGTACCTCTGGGTGACTACTGTACCTCTGGGCGACTACTGTGCCGCTGGGCGACTACTGTGCCGCTGGACGACTACTGTACCTCTGGGCGACTACTGTACCTCTGGGTGACTACTGTACCTCTGGGTGACTACTGTACCTCTGGGTGACTACTGTACCTCTGGGCGACTACTGTACCTCTGGGTGACTACTGTACCTCTGGGCGACTACTGTGCCGCTGGGCGACTACTCTACCGCTGGGCGACTACTCTACCGCTGGGCGACTACTGTCGCACTTGGTGACATGGCCGCCACAACGCCGCCGGCGGGGGGCGCACCTTACCAGGAGTTATGCGGCCATAAACCCAATACGACACATACACACACAACACACACACACACACACACACCACCACACACACACACACACACACAACACCACACACACACACACACACACACAATTTACCAGCGGCTGGCCACAGTATTTACAAGCCGTGCCTGCGCTACTCCTCTCCACGCTGCACCACGGCTGTCTTGAATACCATTAAATGGGCATGTTAATGTGTGCGAGGGTGAGGACGTCTGGCGGGCTTGTGCTGGGTGTATTAAGGAAATAATGCAACCATCGTGGCCTAGATAATATGGAAGTTGATGTCGGCGGAACACCTTGAAGAAGCGAACTCTTCTCGTTTTTCTGGCATAATCGTGATGCCTGTTGCTCACGACGTCTAGTGAGTTTATTGTGTTATTAGTTTAACAGTTTTGTGACAGTCTAGCAGTGGGATGCTCACTATTATCAACATTACATGTTTAACAATTTATATATATATATATATATATATATATATATATATATATATATATATATATATATATATATGTCGTACCTAGTAGCCAGAATGCACTTCTCAGCCTACTATGCAAGACCCGATTGCCTAATAAGCCAAGTTTTTCTGAATTAATATATTTTCTCTAATTTTTTTCTTATGAAATGATAAAGCTACCCATTTCATTATGTATGAGGTCAATTTTTTTTCATTGGAGTTAAAATTAACGTAGATATATGACCGAACCTAACCAACCCTACCTAACCTAACCTAACCTATCTTTATAGGTTAGGTTAGGTTAGGTAGCCGAAAATGTTAGGTTAGGTTAGGTAGGTTAGGTTGTCGAAAAACAATTAATTCATGAAAACTTGGCCTATTAGGCAAATCGGGCCTTGCATAGTAGGCTGACAAGTGCGTTCTGGCTACTAGGTACGACATATATATATATATATATATATATATATATATATATATATATAATATATATATATATATAGATATATATATCGGTGGGTATAATAGTGTTACTTTGTATGTTGTACATGGGCAGAAACTTGCCATAGCTGGTAAATATATGGTGTTTATGGCTGTATACTGGCTGGGGGAGCGGAGGTGTGTGTGTGTGTATTTGTGTAGTGGTTTATGGTGCAGGATGTGTGGTGCGTGGCGTTTGTCCAGCTTATGTACTGACTATTGCTGCCTGCTGGTGTGTGGTGGGGGGGGGGGAGTAGGGGCGGGGCCCTGGACGGGGTGTAGGTGGTGTGTGTGGGGGGCATTGTTGGGATGATGTTTAGTTTGTGTGGAGTGTAGGTGGTAGTGAGGGTTGAGGTGGGATGGAGGTGGGGGTTGTGAAGTTGACAGGAGGGAGAGCAGGATAACACCTCGCCCGGGATTACGGAACAGAGGGCGGGATTTAGACAATACAAAAGTGCGGTGCACGCCATACAAGGCTCAGTGTCATGTTTCTAGTACATGACAGCACAGAATTATGCTGTGTGGTGTTGATGAATGTTAGTCTTGAGGTTACTGTTGCTTGTTAAGGTCATTGGTGCTGATTGAGGACATTGATGACGTGTGCGGTACAAGAACCTGAACCTGGTGTACTTACATAGTTGTACTAACCTAGTGGTGATTGCGGGGGTTGAGCTTTGTCTCTTTGGGTCCGCCTCTCACCGTCAATCAACTTGTGTACAGATTCCTGAGCCTACTGGACTCTTATCATATCTACATTTGAAACTGTGTATGGAGTCAGCCTCCACCACATCACTGCCTAGTGCATTCCACTTGTTAACTACTTGACTGAAAAAATTCTTTCTAATGTCTCTATGGTTCATTTGGGCACTAAGTTTCCACCTGTGTTCCCTTGTTCGTGTCCCACCCGTGCTGAAGAGTTTGTCTTTGTCCACCCTGTCAATTCCCCTGAGAATTTTGTAGGTGGTTATCATGTCTCCCCTTACTCTTCTGTTTTCCAGGGACGTGAGGTTCAGCTCCTTTAACCTTTCCTCGTAGTTCACACCTCTCAGTTCCGGTACGAGTCTGGTGGCATACCGCTGAATCTTCTCAAACTTTGTCTTGTGTTTAACTAGGTATGGACTCAAAGCTGGAGCTGCATATTCCAGGATTGGTCTGACGTACGTGGTAGACAGGGTCCTGAACGATTCCTTACACACGTTTCTAAAGGCAGTTCTTATGTTGGCCAGTCTAGCATATGTCGCTGATGATATTCTTTTGATGTGGGCCTCTGGAGACAGGTTTGGTGTGATATCAACCCCCAGATCTTTCTCTCTATTTGACTCTTGCAGGATTTCACCTCCCAGATGATGCCTTGTGTTCAGCCTTCTGCTCCCTTCGCCAATTTCATTACTTTACACTTTCCTGAGTTGAACTTTAGTAGCTATTTTCTAGACCATTCCTCCAGTTTGTCCAGGTCATCTTAGAGTCTCTGTCTATCTTCATCTGTCTTGATTCTTCTCATAATTTTTGCATTATCAACAAACATTGAGAGGAATGGGTCTACACCATCTTTACGACCGTTTATTAGAAACAGGAAGGGTCCAAGTACAGAGCCCTGTGGGACTCCGCTGGTGACATCTCGCCACTCTGATGTCTCCTCCCTCACAGTTATTCGATGTTTCCTGTTGCTTAGATACTCCCTTATCCACTGGAGCACCTTACCTCTTACTCCTGCCTGTTGCTCCAACTTTTGTAACAGCCTATTATGGGGTACTGTGTCAAAGGCTTTCTGACAGTCCAAGAAAATGCAGTCTGCCCACTCCTCTTTCTTGCCTAATTTTTGTTGCATGGTCATATAATTCTATTAAACCTGTGAGGCACTATTTACCATCTCTGAACCCATGCTGGTGGTGTTACAAAGCTATTTCCCCCCAGATGCTCTACGAGCCTTTTCCTCCCGATCTTCTGCATCACCTTGCATGGTATACAAGTTAGGGAAACTGGCCTGTCGTTCAGTGCCTCTTGCCTTTCACCCTTCTTGTATATTGGGACTGCATTAGCTGTCTTTCTTGTTTGAGGAGCTGTTCACTTGAGACAGTTAAGCAAGTCCCAGCTGTATCCGGGTACAGGTGACAGGATGAACAACCCAGCGGGTTTTCTTCCTATTGGGAAGTGTTGTATATGCTGCTATGGCGATATGTCCACTCACGAGATGAGTGGCGCTGCCCAGTAAACTCGCCCTTTGGGGCAAAATGTAATTTTTTTTTAATTTAGCTGTCTTCCAACTTTCCGGTAGGTGTCCTGTTTCCAGTATAGACCTTGTGTACAAGGTACGTGACATACGGGCTGGCGGTTCAGATTGGTTATTAGAGTTGAGCTGCTCCTGCCTGGACTGTGGCAGTGACAGTCTGGTGTGATTAATGCTGCCGGGGGTGGCTACCTTGTTGTGCACCCATGACTCGTCCTGTGAGTGGTACTGACGTTGGTACTCGCCCCATACAAATGTTATGCTCCACACCCATCACTGTGATTAAAGTAAGTCAGTGTGCTAGTTCCTGTCGCGACCCTTCTACTTTCTTCAAATTCTTCTAAAAGGTGTCGTGTAATGACACTTTCTGGAGACGTTTTTGACACCCACAAGATTACATAGAGCGTTGTCTTTATTCACTGCAAGCTTGGTCAGTGACATAAGCAGTAGTGCGTGGGGGAATCCTCACCAGATAATAACTCGATATTATCGTGGAAATTACAGGTAATAACTCGAATATTATTCAGTATTCATATTCATATATATATATATATATATATATATAGGTCATATTCATATATATATATATATATATATTAGAGGCTGGTCCTTGATATATATATATATATATATATATATATATATATATATATATATATATATATATATATATATATATATATATATATATGTCTGGCTTGCGAGAAGAGTACCTTACTATTTGATTGTACGTTACTTTAGGGTAGTAAAGAGGAAAGGGAGTCTGAAGTGTTCAAAATAATATAATAGAGTTCTTCAGGGCTAGCCAATAGTTCACCCTGCATGATGGATGCTCAGGTACTGTCATGCATTCTTTGTCATTGTGTTGGGTCGGACTGATGGGCAGTGGCGGTACTTCCCGCCCTCCCTCGTGCCCCGGCGGTACTTCCCGCCCTCCCTCGTGCCCCGGCGGTACTTCCCGCCCTCCCTCGTGCCCGGCGGTACTTCCCGCCCTCCCTCGTGCCCGGCGGTACTTCCCGCCCTCCCTCGTGCCGGCGGTACTTCCCGTCCTCCCTCGTGCCCCGGCGGTACTTCCCGTCCTCCCTCGTGCCCCGGCGGTACTTCCCGCCCTCCCTCGTGCCCCGGCGGTACTTCCCGCCCTCCCTCGTGCCCGGCGGTACTTCCCGCCCTCCCTCGTGCCCGGCGGTACTTCCCGCCCTCCCTCGTGCCCGGCGGTACTTCCCGCCCTCCCTCGTGCCCGGCGGTACTTCCCGCCCTCCCTCGTGCCCGGCGGTACTTCCCGCCCTCCCTCGTGCCCGGCGGTACTTCCCGCCCTCCCTCGTGCCCGGCGGTACTTCCCGTCCTCCCTCGTGCCCCGGCGGTACTTCCCGTCCTCCCTCGTGCCCGGCGGTACTTCCCGCCCTCCCTCGTGCCCGGCGGTACTTCCCGCCCTCCCTCGTGCCCGGCGGTACTTCCCGTCCTCCCTCGTGCCCCGGCGGTACTTCCCGTCCTCCCTCGTGCCCCGGCGGTACTTCCCGCCCTCCCTCGTGCCCGGCGGTACTTCCCGCCCTCCCTCGTGCCCGGCGGTACTTCCCGCCCTCCCTCGTGCCCGGCGGTACTTCCCGCCCTCCCTCGTGCCCGGCGGTACTTCCCGCCCTCCCTCGTGCCCGGCGGTACTTCCCGCCCTCCCTCGTGCCCGGCGGTACTTCCCGCCCTCCCTCGTGCCCGGCGGTACTTCCCGCCCTCCCTCGTGCCCGGCGGTACTTCCCGCCCTCCCTCGTGCCCGGCGGTACTTCCCGTCCTCCCTCGTGCCCCGGCGGTACTTCCCGCCCTCCCTCGTGCCCCGGCGGTACTTCCCGCCCTCCCTCGTGCCCGGCGGTACTTCCCGCCCTCCCTCGTGCCCGGCGGTACTTCCCGCCCTCCCTCGTGCCCGGCGGTACTTCCCGCCCTCCCTCGTGCCCGGCGGTACTTCCCGCCCTCCCTCGTGCCCGGCGGTACTTCCCGCCCTCCCTCGTGCCCGGCGGTACTTCCCTCCCTCCCTCGTGCCCGGCGGTACTTCCCTCCCTCCCTCGTGCCCGGCGGTACTTCCCGCCCTCCCTCGTGCCCGGCGGTACTTCCCGCCCTCCCTCGTGCCCGGCGGTACTTCCCGCCCTCCCTCGTGCCCGGCGGTACTTCCCGCCCTCCCTCGTGCCCGGCGGTACTTCCCGCCCTCCCTCGTGCCCGGCGGTACTTCCCGTCCTCCCTCGTGCCCGGCGGTACTTCCCGTCCTCCCTCGTGCCCGGCGGTACTTCCCGCCCTCCCTCGTGCCCGGCGGTACTTCCCGTCCTCCCTCGTGCCCGGCGGTACTTCCCGTCCTCCCTCGTGCCCCGGCGGTACTTCCCGTCCTCCCTCGTGCCCGGCGGTACTTCCCGCCCTCCCTCGTGCCCGGCGGTACTTCCCGCCCTCCCTCGTGCCCGGCGGTACTTCCCGCCCTCCCTCGTGCCCCGGCGGTACTTCCCTCCCTCCCTCGTGCCCGGCGGTACTTCCCGCCCTCCCTCGTGCCCGGCGGTACTTCCCGCCCTCCCTCGTGCCCGGCGGTACTTCCCGCCCTCCCTCGTGCCCGGCGGTACTTCCCGCCCTCCCTCGTGCCCGGCGGTACTTCCCTCCCTCCCTCGTGCCCGGCGGTACTTCCCGCCCTCCCTCGTGCCCGGCGGTACTTCCCGCCCTCCCTCGTGCCCGGCGGTACTTCCCGCCCTCCCTCGTGCCCGGTGGTACTTCCCGCCCTCCCTCGTGCCCGGCGATGTGACTGGTCTCTGTCATGTGACTTTCACTTGAATTTTTTAAATGATGTCTTGAAGGGTATTTAATATAGGAGGAGGCCGAGGATGAGGGGCGAGTGTGGTGAGGCAGGTGTCATAGGTCACCAGGGGTGTTGTTGTCTGCCAGAGGCCGAGGATGAGGGGCGAGTGTGGTGAGGCAGGTGTCATAGGTCACCAGGGGTGTTGTTGTCTACCAGAGTGGCAGGAAGTGATCCACGTGTTCATCTTTACTCTCCTTAACATTCTCTTAACATGTTAATATTAGAGGCTGGTCCTTGACTCCCTACACAATCACCAGTTCCACGGCGGACGTTTTCTGACGGTTTACCTCATGTTATTTTCCAACCCGTCCTCGCAAATTCGTATAGTCAATATTGACTTATTAGTTACGTGCATAGGTGACATACTAAACATAATAGTTTCCCTTGAAAAGCTTCATAAAAAACACCGCCCTTACCTAACCTACTTAGTATGTTAAAATAAGCATCTCATAGCTTCGTAATTACAATTGTTACTTAACCTATTATAGGTATAGGTTAGGTAATATTGTAATTACGAAGCAATAAGATGCTTATCTTAACATACAAAGTAGGTTAGGTAAGATCGGTGTTTTCTATGAAGATTTTCAAGGGAAACTATTATGTTAAGTATGTCACCTATGCACATATTTAATAGTCAATATTGACTATACGAATTTGCGAGGACGGGTTGTATTTTCGGTGCTTCGGGTGAAAAGTTGGTAACCTTTGCTATCTGAAATGTTAACCGTTACTTGGGAAAGTCAAGCTGCAGCTTGGCGAGTTGCGGAATTTACCGAGCCATAGTAACTAACGAAAGTACAAGAAGATTTGATAGAACTGTCTACTAATATTTTCGACAATGGGAGAAATTATTGCTAAATAGAGATGTAGAGGAGTGTGATTTTGG
>WNGS01066681.1:2399734-2427100 GCA_020271785.1 Procambarus virginalis | reverse complement strand
TGACGTAATTTGTCAAGAGGACGTGTTGGCCAGGTCACCGTCAACTCTCCCGCACCAACATCCACAAGTTGTCCACCGCTCAGCAGCTATCCAGCTCTCAGCTCCATCAACCATGCAAATCATCGTATCTGGCACACTTTCAGTATTACTGTCCTAGGCGTACAAAAATTCTTTCCCATCATCATGGACAGAGTCTGAGCGCACGGCGTCGCCCCCAGAATTACCGTCCCCATCAGCAGCCTCGCCGCCTGCACCAGCTTCACCGTCTCGCAACAATACTGGTGCCTGTGGCTGTGGCTATCTAGTGCTCTACTGCTCATTTGCTGATGGCACCAGAATAGATGACATTTACCCAACATTGGCTCGAAGAAGGTAAGAGATTTTGAGTAGTTTGTCATTGTCAGAGATTAATTGTTGTTCACTTCAGCTACAAGTCAACATTGATTATGTATCAGACCCAAGATATGTGTACTAATAGAACTATTAAATATTAAAACTTTTTGACGTTATTAATGAAGTTTCAATGCATAACTTACCATTCTGCTACTTACTAAACTATTATTTGATGGCTGCATGTACAGCCTGATATGCTGTGCCCGACCCAGCCATACACAGAGATTTAAAATTAAGCGTTTATGGTCTGTTGTTGACTGATCTATATAAAAAAAGTTTAAATATAGCCTCATACAGAGTTACTGGTTATGGTAGTATTGATGTATTAATCACACACAATACATGTCCTTTCGCTTCAAGCTCATATTCCGAGGTAAGATGAGGTAATTATCAGGAGGAAGTACTAAGCCATTACTATATAGCTCTTAGAAGGGATATGAAGATATGATTTAGGATAATTTGAAGGACAGGAATGATGCCCAACCACTTGGACGGTTTTACCTATTCTCATATGTAACCAACGTATACCGCGGTTGTTGACTATTGGTCTTACCCAGTGACGGATTAACAAGCCGCTAATCGTTAGGTGATGTCATAGTTGATACTAACATCCTCCTTTCGTTTGCATTTAACCTTAGTTTTGTAAGTTGTTTATTGTATGTTAGAACCAGTCAACAGTAAGTAATTGTGTTTCCCGTCATGCTCATTTTCTTAAGCTAATTTTTGTTCCTGTTCTGATGTACCTCTGTCACCTATTGAAATATAATGTATATAGGCATATGTATACATATATAAAAATATAATGAAATACAATGCTAGGTGTTAAATATGCTTGGGTTGTATGAATGAGGCTTTGACTCCTCCGCAGGTGATAAGTCTCTGAAGGCTGTGGGCAGCGAGGTCTTCCTCCGCCGACAAGGTCAGTTATTATATATTATTTTCTACCAAAAACATAGCCATTAAGTAACAATGGTAACCAGCACACAATGTATACAGCCTCGTCTCTCCCGAGGATACAGCTAGAGAGCTGCTACAGGACATTGTGGGCTATTGAGCATAAAGTCACGTGAGGCGAGTAAAGTTCTTTTACAGGCTCAACCTGTAATGCATCACAGATATTACAATCTACTGTGGAATATTGTTGGACTTGTTTGGGCATGAGGCCATCAGGGCTCAACACTGCTGACTCCACGCGGGCCAATGCTCTTCTAGCCTTAAATTTTTAAACGAATTTGTTGACTTACTCGCAGGCATCAGGTGTGAGTTTGTCTCTGGATCAACAGAGTTGGATCAATGGAGTTGGTATTTGGTCACCAATGTACCCGTGAAGGAGACTGTTGGAATGATGATGGAGAAAGTTCAATAAGATCCAGTTTGTACTTCCCTTGACAGCCTGGAATGTGTACCCGGAATGCGTACTTAAGAAACTACTCGAAACATGTACTAAAGACGCACCCTTTCTGAGCGCTGATGGTCTCCTGTACAAACAAGTAGATGATGTTGCCATAGGTTCCCCTTTTGGTGTCCTATTTGTGAATCTTACATGGGCACTATTGATCAGAAAAACCATGAGCCTAAAACCTGACGTCTACTATAGGCATTTTGATGACATATTCCTGGAGGTACCCGGCACTTGCTACTTGTGCTTGCTACAGCTGAAGGTATTCAAGTGAGGTTCTGTGCTAACTTTCACTTACGAGATGGAGAGTGAAGACAAGCTGCTTCTCCTAGATGTAACAGTCTCCGAAAGGAATGGACGGGCTGAGATGACATCCCGTCCTCGTAAGCAAAGCCAAATGCTCGTTAACCCAGGCACCAAATCCCCAGCTGTTTATGAATGAAAAACTGTTTACACACGACTCACAACTGATGACGTTCGAACACTTCCGGTACAAGTGCTTCACTGACGAATTTTGTTCGAACCACAACGCTGTAAATGCTTCACCCACGTACTACAAATATAAATAATCGCGAACAGAACCTAAACACCTAACCTATGCCTATATATGCACAATATGCTAATATATTATAATATTAATTTATATTTGAGAAAATTCCCGTTTTGAATGAACAGCATGTAAAAAATTATGAATGCGTCTGTGGGGTCGACCGCTGGATGGAATGGAGTCTAGTCGAAGACGAGTTGTAAATGCTTCACCTACGTACTACAAATACAAATAATCGCCAACAGAGCCTAAACACCTAACCTAACCAGGGCCTAAATATGTATAATACGGTAATATAAAATAACATTAATTTATATTTAAGACAATTCCTGTTTTAATGAACAGCATGTTAAAATTGATGAATGTGTCTTTGGCGTCGACCACTAGAGGGAATGGACTTGGTCTGACGACGGGTTGCAACTTAAGATAATTTGCCCCGTGGGAAAGACGAAATTTGCTACCCGACCTTTAGTGCATATCTAGACGGTATTATTCATTCTTAATAATCTTTAAATTATACGAATAATTGATAAAACGTTGAAAACTAACTTGCTTTGGTAATATTTGTTCACAATAATTGTATACCAGTTACTGACTGTTGGTAAACTCGTAACAAGCACCAACCACTGTCGTTGTGGCCACAGGGTAGTCCGAGGCCAGGGGTGTCCCACGGCAGTGTGGTGACTGGTGCAGGTGTGGTGACTGGTGCAGGTGTGGTGTGACCCGTCTTTTGGTCCCGCGCTCTCGGACATCGTGGAAGGTCCACAGGGACCTTCCACGAGGCCCCTGTATTCACCTAGTTGTGCTTGCGGGGGTTGAGCTCTGCTCGAGCCCGCCTCTTAACTGTCAATCAACTGTTACTACTAACAAATTTTTTTCACACACACCCCCAGGAAGCAGCCAGTAACAGCTAACTCCCAGGTACCTATTTACTGCTGGATAACAGGGGCATCAGGGTGAGAGAAACTGCCCATTTGTTTCTGCCGGAAGCCGGGATCGAACCCAGACCCTGGGATTAAGAGTACCAAGCACTGGCTATTCAGTCACGGCCCCCCCACTCCCTGAAGGGGGGTGTGTGTGTGTGTGAGTGAGCGAGTTATTATCGAGATATGATTCCCAGTTTGTTAGGGTGATAACAAGTGTGAGTGTGACGGGTTAAGAGCAGGTGTGATAACGCAGAGTGAGGGTGTGTGGAGTGCGGGTCCTCACACTGCCTCTCCTTCCACAGTGCTCGCCTCCAACACCATCATCGTCGAGGTCATGGTCGACGCTCTCACCATCCAAGTCACCGTCGACGGCAAACAGGTGAGGCTACGTCCATCTTATTCTCTCACACCTCGGAGTTATGATGCCACAGGTGACGAATTCATTCAAGCTATGCACATATATTAGTCTAAACACTTGATACGCTCCCTGCAGACACACTCGTCCATCCCCCCCCCCACAAGACTAAAAACCATAAAAGCTTGAGAGGAATTTTGTTTTCATTTGTTTTGTTCTTGTAATTTTTCTTGTTCTATATAGAAACTCTGAAACGACAAATTACTGTACTAATGCTGTATGTGTTATAATAATGATAAAAAGGGTCGTATCTTGATACATTAGATAGCCTGGACGAGATGCAGGTGGAATAGGCTAGTGACTTGTTGTAAGTAGAGGAGAGGGGGCAGTGACTAGAGCACTGAGTGGAAGACATTGTTTAGATCATAAATGACTGCAAATTGCTCTCTCAGTTCACGTGGACTACTCGATAGTTCCTGTAGTTAATATTTAAATATACCTATTTAAATATTTTGATAGAATGAGTCGGTGCTTGTTCCTGAGTTGGTTCCCTGTAGTATTTTGCCATTCACGCTGTATCAACTCTAGCCCTACAATGAGAAACATGGCAGCGATGAGGATTCCGGCCATTCTTACCAGCTCTTTCGGTATTCTTTACAATTTCTAAGTTTTTTCGCAAGTCTCCCCCCTGGTGGTATTGCATGCTTTCTGCTTGCTTCGCACCATTTGATGTCCTCAACTTAGAATGCCTCTTCCCAGAAGAGTAGCACAAATGCTCCGTGAATTATGGCGATAGAAGCATCAAGTTTGACTCTTATCTAGAGAATGTCCCCCCCAAAAAAATTCTAATATTGGGCCATCGCCGTTTTTTCTTGTTGCTGACCGCCACCAGATCTTAAATTGTCCACAATCTGGTAGACAAGATCCAGCCGTGGAATTTATAACTTTAATCGGAAGTACCATTTCAACTACAGGGTATTTACAATTATAATGTAAGGAGTGTCGTACTTTATCATTATAATTCCATCTCATCGGTTTCTGAATTAAGGAAATTGTCAGGAGAGAACGCTAAGCCAGTATAGCTAAGTAAGGTTTTATTCACTGTAAGGAGATGAATTATTGTTGATAAATGTTGCACTGTTGATACGGGGTCACATGCAACACTGTTAGAGGGGTCGACCCCACCAGCCTTCGTGCTCTGGTCAGGACCTTGTCCTATAGACTTACCGTTCCTGGTGAATGGCTTGGCTCCTGTGTCACCAACACAAGTTGAAATAAGTTTGTCTACCTAAAACACATATTAATGTTTAAATAAAACATATCTGGAGCTTAGTGATAGATATATAACAAAGCATTTAATGATCGTCTTTTCGCGAGTCATATTTTTATATATACATTGGATAGTCCTAATTGATAGTGACACACTAGGTTTCTTCAGAATATTGCAGAGTCCTGGTCATTTATTTACGCATAATTTCATCTGCTTGGGAAATGTAGCTTTAGTTTGTTAATATTAACATGGGTGGGCGAGAGGTATTGCCACCAGGTGATCCTTAAGCAGTTAAGGAAGTGCATTGTCACTCCCTCCAGACTTTCCTTTTAGTGCGCTGCTAATGTGTGACAAACCATGTTGCCCCCACGCCGCGCGGCGTGAGGGCAACATGGCGGCCGAGGCGGCGTCATCCCTAGTTGGCTTGTCTGCCTAGTCTGCTCCTCCAGGCACCAACAATGTGTATTTTGTGACATACATGTGTGTGTGTGTGTTTAATGTATCGCAGGTGTGGTGCTCGAGCAACGGGCAGTGTTGCAGGTGTGGTGCTCGAGCAACGGGCAGATGTGTAACTAAGCCATGTATATTGAGAGAGGAGTACCGAGACGGGCCATCACGCACCGCTCCTGTGCCAAGTAAGTCCACTACGGGCTCACCTGCATAGCCCGTTCTACTTGCCCCGGTCCTGTGCCAGGTAAGTTACGGGCTCACCATAGCCCGTGCTACTTGGAGCTTGTTCCGAGTAGCTGAATCTATGACAACAACATGAGACGGGCCAGAGGGCTGAGCAGCAGGCGGCGGCCCCACCGCCCCAACACCTTGTACTTCACCAAGAGTTAAAATGAACCCGGTCTCTCCTCGCCCTCATGTTCCCTTCCGTGGTCTTGGTAACACAGCTTCTGTAGCCGTCTGCACCTTCGTGCAAATATCCTCATGATGGACAAATAGAAAGTAGAATTTGATTTTTTTTTTTAGTCCGGAAAAAGTAAAGGTAAAACTAAACTTAAATATTCTTAGGTCTAGTATAACCTAAATACTCACCTAATTGTGCTTGCGGGGGTTGAGCTTTGGCTCTTTAATATGTACTTTATTAGGCCTCAGCGTTTATTAGACTTCGGATGGTTAGGCTAGGCTTCACTGACAACATAAATAGGAAAACTGTTTCGGTTTGTCAAAATTTAGGAATACAGAAACCTCCTTTCTACTGGTCCGTCACGTCCATATTTGTATGATGGACCACATCGTTCCTATAAGTACTCTCATTTTAACTCGGTCTAACTCGTGCACTTTTTTTACATTTCTAACATTGAAGAGGATCTTTTTGAGATCTGTGATTCCTTTGTAGCTCGCAGTTTGCTTTCATGACCACTCTTACTGCTGTTTCCAGTTTTGAATATTGCTTAGTCAATTATTGTCTAAATTGTCAATTCTTCATAAAATCTAAAAAGTCGCTATTATGTTCTTCCTATTCCTTATCTCCTCCAGTATGAGGTCTAGCTCCCCAAGTCATTCCTTGTAGTTCAGGCCCTTCAGGTCAGGAACTAGTCTTGTTTGAATAACTGTCGACCTTTCTTTGTCTTGCTTTATGCTCTTCCAGACAGGGATTCCATGCCAGGGGTGCGTAGTAAAGACTAAAGAGTTTCACATAGGCATACGACCTAAAAGTCTGTTTATATCCCTGAAGGCTACTCTGGCGTTGGTCAGTTTGATATATGCCACTGACATTTTTCTTCTAGTGTGCATCTGGCATTAGCTTTGGTGTTCTGTTGACACCTTCTCCTATTGTCCTATTGACACCTTCTCCTATTGTCCTATTGAACCTATTCCGATGCAAGAATCTGTCATCCCTCCATTTGATACTGCTGTATAGGTCTTCCTTCTATTTAAAAGGTACCTTTTAATACCTTTTGATTTGTCTGGGTTAAAATGTTGCAGCAACATCTCAGTTCATGGGATTTAATAAAGATCCGTGTGCAGGGTATCAGAGTACCCCTTTGTTCCGAAACTGTCTTGCGTCATCAGCAAACATTGATGTAACTCGGCAAATTTCTTGTCATGTCGTTGACTTAAACTATAAATATGATGGGACTCGGCACCGCCGCTTGTAGTACTCCCCTCGTTATTTTTAGATAAATATTTAGTTATATTTTGTTAAATTAATTATGGATACTTTAGGTTCCACTTGTTACTTTAATTTACATGATTCGAAATCTGGTTGATATTATAGGTTTAACCTAGAGATAGTTTACATAGTTTGGGTTAGGCAGAGTTTGGACAGATTAAGCAAAGATGAATAGCATGACACTGCTTCTTTGTTGAGAAGTGCTCCTTCACCCACCTCGGCGCTCCTTCAGATACACGGGCCTGCTTCTCCAGCATGAGAGGATCGCTTGTCTAATCCGTTTGCAACCCCCCCCTCTCTCTCTCTCATATTTGATGTCTAATATTTGGTTGTAGAGCTGCAATATGTTTGTCAAGCAGGATTCAACGTTGTAAACTCCGTGTTGGTGCAGGTGCTGCGGCAGTACAACGTGACGACCCAGGTGTCGCCGGGGACATATTCTACAGCCCACCGCGGAGTTCACGTAATCACTCTCCACCCAAACCGTGGCACGACCACCTTCACCGCCTACTACCGCACCTGGCAGCCTCGAGCCACCAAGGGCCTCGTCCACACCCTCCTCAGCCTCCAGCCTGGCACTCTGCTCGTCCTGGCCGCCCCCGTGAGTACATTACAGCGTCTGCCCCCTCTGTATGGCAGTCAAGGCAAGCCTCCCTAATTATGATTGCTTCTGACGTCACACCTCGGCAATCCTCAGAGTGGTTTTGTGTTATGAACAGCACCCCTCGGCGTCTGTTGCAACCAGTTGGTTGCTCTGGCATTAGGCTTAAGGCCTAACCCTATTTCTGCAGGGTTATTAAGGCCGCTATAACAGGTTATTGGCCTGCTAGTATACTCTTGTCCTGAACATTGTCCAGGACCAGAGTAAACTGTGTATACACCGAGAAGTCGGGCCACACCTCTCCCTGTGTGTGCGGCTGTGTTGCTTGTGAGTGGCTTAGCCACAGTATGGAATAAAACACAGTCGTGGTTTTGGCCGTTTATAGAAGTTCAGTAATTGTTTCTTCAGTTGATTTTCACACCAGTTTTGTGGGATTTTAACAATGAATATTATGCAAATAAATAAAATTACTATTGAACATAACGATATATTCAGTAGTTATAATGCAGAACATTGTCATAAACTGTAAGCAGTTCCAATAAGAATGGTAGTCGTGACTACGACCCTTGTCTCTAGGGCGACTGGCGATACTTCTTCGATGACGACACCAACGACTTCCTGGAGAAGTTCTTGCGAGGCTGGTGGGTGGGCGAAGTGTGTAGTGGAGAGATGTGGGCGGCGGTGGCCACGGTGGGCGGGAGCCTCTGGGCGGAGGCGGCCACCACCCTCAGGAAGTATACCAGCAGCGCCTCCTCGCCTCTCTGGCTGACGGCCTCCGTGCCCAGAGCACCGCCAGGTGGGTCCTCGACTGTGTTTAGTTTCTAATTTTATGTATGAATACTATAGGACTGTATTTAGAATCTATTCTGCTCCTCGTTAGCTTTGTGTCACCAGATGTCCACATGAAGCCTATTACAGCTTCGAAATTCAATGTCTTTCTTTATTATGCACCCCATACTCATACCGTGGGCGGTGGTGTGAAAGATTACACAGGCACATAATCGGTTCAGGAACTGAACCCTCTAGTTCGTTTAGCTAAGCAAATAATTTTTTTGACGCTAGTTACACAATTATTAATGTTATATATACATGTGCACATACTCGTACATACATGTACATATATATATACATACACACACACACATATATATATATATATATATATATATATATATATATATATATATATATATATATATATATATATATATATATATATATATATATATATGTGAGAAAGCTGCATAAACGCGCAAGCCATATATCACTAAGAACTCTTTGACCCGGCCAGATTCGAACCCATGCCGTCCAGGATCACCCCTAAACGTACACAGTACCGTGACCACCGCACCAATGATCGTCTATAAGGCTTGGTCAGTCTTGGCGCTTATTAACTAAGCTCCCTGACTGACCAACCCCCGACGACACTCATGGTTCCATTTGGGTACAGTTTTTCATCAAATTCTGGCGCATGCACGGGCCGCACTGAGTCTATCATGTGTAGCGCCAAGACTGACCAAGCCTTATAGACGATCATTGGTGCGGTGGTCACGGTACTGTGTACGTTTAGGGGTGATCCTGGACGGCATGGGTTCGAATCCTGGCCGGGTCAAAGAGTTCTTAGTGATATATATATATATATATATATATATATATATATATATATATATATATATATATATATATATATATATATATATATACGTATTTAATCACCTACACAAACACACATCAATAATCTTTTGTATCACTGATTCAACAAGAGGCTCAAAAGTCACTATACAAGGCACTTTACATCTATGGTGAGTCACACAGTTACTAGTCTTGCTCCACACCCACCCAACTGGGCGGCAGCTTTAGTCATGTGCATGCATTACCTACAGTAAGCAAATTTTGGATACTTTGCTAAGATTTCGGGCAGCACATCATAATGAATGAAGTACTTACACATTTCATGGACACAATTAATGGTGATTTGATTTGATTGTTGCCGCCGAAGGCGGCTAGTTTATTGTGCACCCCATACTCATCCTGTGAGCGGTAGCGCAAAAGCATTACAGAGGGCACAAAAGGTCTTTATCAGACCTCATCTTAGATTATTACATAAACAATTTCATCTATCCTTCACACCTTATAGTTACAATGTCAGCTAGTTACAGAGAGTGCTATTACAAGAGCTACATATTTACAGTAAGTCATCATACATTAATGGTAGGTCTTATCACTAATACATAATAGTTTGACCAATGGGGATATTACAGAGTCATAGGGGAGCTTCTGTTTATTATTAGTCCTCACAATACACTACTTGTTTCTGAATCTCATATGTCGTTCATCTACTGGAAGCGAAATGTGGATACAGTGCAAGGATTTCGGGTAATTTATCCATGGTAATAAAATAGGTTGCCATATCATACAGAGTGAGCTTAGATTTATCTCTGGCTCAATTTTACTACAATCCAAGATATAGTGTTCGAGTGCGTGTTCCTGTCTTTGTACACACACTTTACTTCATCTAGATCCCTATACAAGCCGAACTGCCAGAGATACTTGTAGCCAAGTCTTATACGAGCTGTGACAGCATCTGTTAGTCTACTGACTTTGTTACTTGCCTCATACACATGTTTTACTTCACACATTTCATTGTGATGAACAATGGACCTGCTAGTTCCAGTTTGCACAGTTCTACTTTCTTCAAATTCATCCAGGAGTTCTCGTCTAAGACACTTTTAAGGGACCTATTTGATAACTCAAGATTCCGTTCAATACTTTATTTATTTACTGCAGCCTTAGCAAAGGCGTCAACTTTGTCATGTTCCTGCAAGCCAATGTGAGAAGGAATCCACAACATTTTTATATTTACCCTCTTGCTAAGTATTCTTATATATCTACGTCTAGCTTCCAAGACAAGCACGTTATTACTTGATTGCAAACTGTTTATTGCTCGTAGTGAGGAAAGGGAGTCAGAAATAATTAAGCTGTCTACTTCAGTGTTGTTAATAATTTAGAGTGCTACCAGTATTGCTACCAACTCGGCTTGCATTGTGGACGCCCAGTTACTAATTCGGATATTCCTTTGAATTGTGCTGCCATCGGGCTGATGAGCAATAACAGCACTTCCTGCCCTCCCTGTAGCTGTACTGAGTGATCCGTCTGTGTATATGGTCTGTTCAATGTTGTTTTCAGCTTGTATATTGTGAATGTGTTCTATGGTGCTAAATTTAGCAGCAAGCTGAGCATGAGGGTTGTTTGTGATTAGTTTCTTGGTGGGGTATGCAGGGGTCAGGATGTCAAAAGGTACTATCTGCCAGGGTGGAAGGAAGTGCTGTACTCTTTCATCTGTATATACATCGTGCAGTCCCATCATTTTAATATGAGTGGCTGTTCTTTGAATCCACTTAGACTCGCTGGTTCCATTTCGTATGTGTTCTAACAGAGCAACTGACACAATGTTGTTTTTATCACGCAGAAGCTTTAGTCCCATCATAAGATTAATTTCAAATATTCTATCTCTAATGCTAAGTATATTTAATTCTTTCTGCATGTTGAGATCTTTGGTAGTTATAGGACAGCCAAGCATAATTCTGAGTGCTTCATTTTGCATTTTTTTCCAGTCTATCAATACTTTTGCCATTTTGCAGGACCAAAGCTGGTGCATGACAGTCTATCAGAGACCTTATATACGCTAAATACATCATTCTTGCTATTCTAATATTAACACCATATTTCGGGCTGTACCCCACTACAGTTCTGAGAGCCTTGAGTCTGTCTCTACATTGTTGATGTAACTTATTGACTGCAGTTGAGGTACAAGGGACAGAGACACCAAGGTATTTGAAAGAAGAGACATAGTCTATTGGTATATTATCTACCTTAAGTTTTCGTGGTCCACTTTTGCGGTTGCCAATTTGTCTGTTAAATACCTTAGTTTTAGCAGCGTTGATTACAAGACCAAGGTTCTCACAAGCTGTATATATACAATTTAAGATTGTTTGCATTTCGCGGTGGGTTTTAGTATGTACAAGGATGTCATCTGCATAGCTGATAGTGATGTTTGCCGGACTAGTTGGGATTGATTTTAGTAAAGCATTAATTAGAACATTAAACAAGGTAGGACTGAGTACTTCCGCGATTTTTTCCGCGATTTTTTCCAAAATTCCACGATTTTTTCACATAACATTATATAATGACGCAAAGTATGCGAATAGTTCTGCTGACAGAGTTTACATTTAGTCAAATCTACATCAGCAGATGTTACAAACTCCCAGAGGTACCTGTAGCCGAGCCTAAGCCTAGCAGTGGTAACATCTAGAAGTCTGCTAACCTTATTGGATGACCCATAGACGTGCGGTTCTTCCTGCATAATTGAATGATGATAGATGGAGGAACTGGTGTCAATTTCACTTTGCCTCGAGCCAACCACTTGGGCTGGACGGTAGATCGACGGTCTCGCTTCATGTAGGCGTTCAGTTCCCGACTGTCCAAGTGGTTTGGCACTATTCCTCCCCCCCCCCCGTCCCATCCCAAATCCTTATCCTGGTACCTTCCATGTGCTATATTGTCATAATGGCTTGGCGCTTTCCGCTGATAGTTCAATTCAAAATTCGTATCGATTTAATTGATGTTCCCGGAATATTACTGTCCTCAGGCTGCTCAAAGACAGTCCAAGTTGGTAATCAATTCCCTCTTTACGAGCAAAAGTCTTGGCTAGCTCATCAGTTCTAACACAACATTATTTACACAAAATATCGCATAAATTAACTGATTTTGTATGTTTTAAATTAATATACGTAATGTATTGAGATTTCTTGAGCTTTATGAAATATTCGTTAATTTATCTTAAATTGTGAATAATTTATACTGTGATTCGAAGCTCCATTAAGGCTTTGCCCGGACACCCTCTGTATAAACTGTCTCCATCTATCACATTGAAAGGATATATTGCATTAAATTATAAAACATTATGTAAAGTTCTTGTAGAAATTTGCGTCAAAGTAAAGAAATTTAATATGTATATACACTAGGACGGGTATCCTGCAGTGCCCGGGGAGTCTCCCTCCCCCCACCCCTCCGTCCCTACCCTCCACTCTCGCCCCTTCAACCTCGAGTGGTAACTCGAGGGTATATTATATACCTCGAGTGGTATATTAAGTGGTACTCTCAAGAAATTTATTAGTGTTAAGAAGTACTGAAACAACTGTAAGAGACCCAACAACTGGGCCTCCTACAATTTTTTTTATCAATACATGAGGTACATCTGCATGTGTGCAGCTACCCTAGACTATATGAAGTGGAGTACAGTGTCAAAAAAGCTAACTAGGTGATGCTAAAAAATCCCCATCACACAGGATGGTTAGTCACACAGAGGCATGTGATAGGCAGTCTGCACTGGCAGACTCCGGAAGCATTTTGAGGATATCATCAACACAAGATTGAATAAGGTAGCAGTGGTAATAAAGGTCCCCATCTCGCAGGATGGTTAGTCATACAGGGCCATGTGTTTAGTAGCCTGCACTGGCAAATTTTGGGTACACTGTGAAGATATCTTCAAGAATACGAGAGTGAGTAAAGTAATTGCAAAGCTCCAGGTACCTCGTGCCAACTGGTTTGAAAGGTTTAATAACTGGGCATTCGGTGATGTAGTGCGGGAGATTGTGCCGTAGTTCCTGCTCAGAGTTTGCACCTGGAGTGGTCAGGATTGGAAGATCCATCACCTGTAGCCACCTGCCACAGGTAATGGTAACCCAACCTGATCCTTGCAACCACTGTGTCGCACAGTCTAGAAGTAGTTTTGTGCTGCCCATAGATATAGGTTTCAGATCTGAACAAATCATAGCTTTTTATACTAGTACTTTCAGGTCGTTGGGAGTCAGTAATTTCTTTCCTATCGGACTTGAGTGTTTGGACCAATACAGTTTTGACAGCAGAGATGGGGATACCTAGATCTAATACACAAAATATATTACAACCACTAAAAACTTTAAGGGAATCACACGTCTTTCACACTTGGTTCCGTCAGAATTGAAGTCCCCGTGGCGTAGTGGTAACTTACTCGCCTGGCGTTTCGCGAGCGATTTGGCCTGGGTTCGTATCCTGGTCGGGGAGGATTTAAATGGCGCCAATCCTTAACTGTAGCCTCTGTTCACCCAGAAGTGAATGGGTACCTGGTTGTTAAACGATTTGGCGGGTCGAATTCAGAGGAACAATTCAAATAAAATGTTCATTCAGGTAAAAGTACAAGATGAGTTATAAACATATTGTTGGATTTCTAGATAGAAATAGTACATACAATGCCTAAATCCACTAATACCCACAGCGTTTCGGGCAATTAGGGTTAAGGACTTAACCGAAACGCTATGAGTGCTAGTGGCTGTACAAGAATGTAAGAACTCTTGTATATATAAATAAACAAACTTTGAACAGACAGACAAGTTACCATATTTCTTGCCCGAAACGCTTTGCGTAATAGTGGCTTTAGGCATTGTATGTACTAGCTCTATCTATAAATCCATAAATCTTTGTAAAGTCTCTTGTATGTATGTACCTTACCTAAATAAACATTTATTTATATATTTATTTATATATTGATACGTCATCTTCGTTATATCCACTACGGGCTCGCCATAGCCCGTGCTACTTGGAACTTCTTGTTCCAGGTAGCGAATCTTTAACAACAACTTGTTATAATTGGTCCTTGTATGTAATTACTGTTCTATATTTTCTGGGTACTTATTGCATGTAGTACAAGGTAACGCACCGTTCTGTTCCCAAGTAGGTCCCCAATTAGATGCAATGTTTATAGCTTCCATGGCTACCATAACTGGAAGAGCGAAATACTCGAGTTTGTCCAATAAAAAAAATTAGTTTCATTTTCTGTTTGTAGATCCCAATTCGTTTTCATATCTATAGGATAACTAATTTACTTATTTATTTATATACAAGAAGGTACATTGGGATTGTGAGGATACATAGTATAGTAATTACAATCTTGTAAAGCCACTAGTACGCGCAGCGTTTCGGGCAGGGATTTCCATTTTTTGGAGGCGACGAGTCACAATAACGTGCCTGAAGTATGTTGACCAGACCACACACTAGGTGAAGGGACGACGACGTTTCGGTCCTTCCTGGACCATTCTCAAGTCGATTGACACAATCGACTTGAGAATGGTCCAGGACGGACCGAAACGTCGTCGTCCCTTCACCTTCTAGTGTGTGGTCTGCTAAACATTGACATTTTTATTAAAAGGATTGTCATTTGAAGATTTTTTCATACTTTATTTTCCCCACATTGTGATAATGTATTTCCTTGCTGTTAATTCTTTGTACTCTTCTTCCACTCTTTAATTCTTGCTTCTGGCCGTATGTGTGTGTTTTTGACACACACATACGATGTGTGTGTTTTTGACACACACATACGATGTGTTAGTTAGTTTAGTTTATTTATTATGCACTCCATACCCATGTTGTGGGCGGTAGTGGAAAGGGTTACAGAGGCACATAATGGGCTCAGGGACTGAACCCCACAATTCATTTAGCTAAGCAAGTTACAATCTTGATGAGCTAGTTACAAAATTCAATATAAGTCGTCACATCAACAATGGGTTCGAGTGTGTGTCAACTCCTGTGTCATCCTGCTCCTGTGAAGGAGCAGGATGACTGCTCCTTCCATCTCGCCACCTGCCCCCTTCGTATTTCCTCTTCCCACGCCTTGCCCTTTATATATAATATTTATCCCCTTCATATTCTGGCATTTGGTCGTGACACTGGACATGTATATGCTACATGTCTGTATTTAAAATCTAACACAACACTTCTATATTTTGAGGCAACAAGGAACTGTTGACATCATGTTAAATACGTTAGGTTATTCATACGTATATTTCTAAGTACATCTGTACGCTTTGTAAGCATGTTCACCCTTGTATGGGCTGAATGATATATGAAGAACGTAAACGATCAACAAAGTACTGAAATTTAACCTACAATACTACTGGATTACCTACTACTATTACCTACAAACCTACTAGTTACTGTTTTCAATAATGCACAATATATTGCTTGGATGGGTTCAGAAATGCAAGAGTTAAGCTACATATGGAGTGTGGGGTTGGAGAAGACTTTGCGGCCCATTAATGTCGAGTTAAGGATGACATCTCTTTGCTGTTCAACTGGGTCATGTAAATTCCTGAGGAGCTAACACCCAGCGGGCGAGGCTTGACGGATGACAGGGAATTAGCGAGCGCACGCTACAACGGACCACGGGACTGTAGTATGTGTTTAGTACATGTCGTCAAGCTTTAGTTGTCCACGGTTATGTTCCATGGTAAGACGTTTGTAGTTCTTGGCATAGCGGAGGAAAGATAAAAAGAGCGAGACAACATAGATATGTGTTAAAAGTAACAAGTTACTTTGACATGAAAAAGTTGCTTCAGTCAGCCTAAAGAATAGCGCAGACAAAACCACATTTATTAAGGAAATGATGACCAAATCACACACCAGAAAATAAAGAAACGATGACATTTTGAACCATCCTGGACCCCTTATCAAGTAGTATGTGCTGGGAGAGAGTTGTTGTTATAGATTCAGCTACTGGGAACAAAAACTTCCAAGTAGCACGGGCTATGGTGAGCTCGTAGTGTACTCACCTGGCACAAGAGCGGTGCCGTCTGGTGAAGTTGATTGTTGTTATAGATTCAGCAACTCCTAACAAGTTCCAAGTAGCACGGGCTATGGTGAGCCCGTAACTTACCTGGCACAGGAGCTGGGCAAGAAGCACGGGCTATGGTGAGCCCGTAACTTACCTGGCACAGGAGCTGGGCAAGAAGCATGGGCTATGGTGAGCCCGTAACTTACCTGGCACAGGAGCTGGGCAAGAAGCACGGGCTATGGTGAGCCCGTAACTTACCTGGCACAGGAGCTGGGCAAGAAGCACGGGCTATGGTGAGCCCGTAACTTACCTGGCACAGGAGCTGGGCAAGAAGCACGGGCTATGGTGAGCCCGTAACTTACCTGGCACAGGAGCTGGGCAAGAAGCACGGGCTATGGTGAGCCTCGTGGACAGGAGATGTCTCCCGTCGTTGATGATTGATGGAGAGGTGATTAAATAAGGAGAGAGAGGTGAGGAGTAGGTCAGGTGTGGAGCAGGAAGGTCAACGCTTGACCCCCAGGCCAGGGGGGGCAGGTCAACGCTTGACCTCCAGGCCAGGGGGGGGCAGGTCAACGCTTGACCTCCAGGCCAGGGGGGGGGGCAGGTCAACGCTTGACCTCCAGGCCAGGGGGGGGGGGGGCAGGTCAACGCTTGACCTCCAGGCCAGGGGGGGCAGGTCAACGCTTGACCTCCAGGCCAGGGGGGGGGGGCAGGTCAACGCTTGCCTACACACATTACATGTGCACAGAAAACAATTTTTTTAACATGCACATAAATTAGCACTTTTTGTACCTAATATTTGTTAATTTATTTCGCGACAGAGGTAAGCGCATTAGCCAATTACGTATTGATATATATATATATATATATATATATATATATATATATATATATATATATATATATATATATATATACGTTTAATCGTTTACGTTTTAATCGTTGTCATCGTTTAATATATATGTACGTACGTATGTACGTTTATATATATATATATATATATATATATATATATATATATATATATATATATATATATATATATATATATATATATATATATATATATATATACACACACACACACACACACACACATTGTAAACCAGGATTTAGCTACGATGTATTGTTAGTGCGAGCCCCAGCGTTAGACCTGTAGCTTCTCTCTCATTACACAGCAAGGCCATTACAAATAAACTATATAAATTGTTTGCCTTCACAGATGTAGTAATAAATTAAGTAAATAAATTAAATATTTGTAGACGAATGCATTTCAATTTACAAATTAATAAATATATTACTATATCAACTATGAGAGGTTACATATTGTTGTTGGATATATGGTAACTCCACTTCGTCTTGCTGGGTCCATACTGGAGCGCTAAGTTACGGCGGCCAATAGGCTTCTTATCTTGCCCACTTGCTGATTGCTCTACTCCACACTATTTATTACCTCAATAACAATAAATTTTGTTGAACACGGTATATTGGGTGTACGGTGTGTGTATCGCAGGTGGAGGGTGCCCCTGGTCCCGCCTGCCGCACCTGCAGGAGCGAGCTGCCTTCTGCGACACGTACGAGGGGTACGGCGCCTGGTGCAGCTGTCGCCACCCGACCTCCCTCTCTCCTGATCTAGCGGTACGTCCATGCAGCCTGGTCTGAGTCACTATATTATGTGTCACTATACACTGAGAGCCGACTGTGTCACTATACACTGTGAGCCGACTGTCACTATACACTGTGTGAGCTTTTCCTGGCTTCAAGAGTCAGTTTTCCACCCCTTGTACATACTATATATCCCAGAGAACACTTTTATTTGCTACTGGAAGGCTGAGAGTTGCAGCAGGTTTGAGAAATTAAAGTTTTTACTCTCAAGAGGGTAAAAGCCTAGTGACATATCTCAAGATGGCGATGATAGACGCTGAGTGACCAGGATGAGATGAGGAAAGATGAGATGAGGAAAGATGATTGCAGTTACTTGAAAGCCTATCAACAGGTAGCTAAAGGTTACCTCATCAGTGAGTGTAGTCGGACTGGCTTCTCATTGGCAGTGCTGGTAATCTGTATATTTCACATCTACATCTAGATAATTTATATTATATGAATTGCATTTTATATCGTCTAGATATATTATTTGCAAATCTAGTTGGATTTGATAGAATTATGAATATTTTTAGATTTTACCAAATTTGTAACGAAACATATATTTGCAATTTTCCGAGCGTGCCGTCGTACGTTTATATGTATATACAGTACTAGCTGTACCCGGCCACGCGTTGCTGAGCCACAGCAACCTTCCCCGTCTCCCAGTTCTTCCCCGCCATTCCCCCCGTCCCCTCGTCTCCCCACCATCCTCCACTTCACCGTCCCCTCGTCCTAACCATTTCCCACTTCACCGTCCCATCGTTCTCCACAACATTCCGCCGACTCTTGTCCCCTTGTCCTCCCCACCATTCTCCATTCCCCTGTCATCTCGTCCCCACCATCCCCAACTCCCCCGCCCCCTCGTCCTCCCCACCATTCCCCACTCCCTCGTCCGATGCATTCCCAAAATGATCTGATGTTCCCATCATAAAACTGGGAACATCAAATGATCTGGTGTTCTGGTTACTGACGAAATGAACGGTATGGTAAACACAGCTCAATTCCAACGCAATGTCACAAAATAATTAAAATGAAAATGAAAATAAATCGAAATCTATGAAAATTCAATTTATCAATGCAATCGGAAACATTGAAATGGAATTTGTAACATATTTAGTACAGCGTGTGTTGCTCTTATGTGCAACACAGCTCTGTTTTTTAAAATAGCATGTTTTTAACTGTCATAGGTGTTGCATCTATATAGTAGGTATATAAAAACACGTGCATATTCGAATAGAACGTTGTCAAAATTTTGAAGCAATCGGTGAAAAACTTTGAGATTACAACGTGTTGCTCTTACGTCCACCAGATGGCGCTGTTTTTTTTTTTAAAGCATGTTTTTTTCCTGTCACAGGTGAGGCATGTATATAGTAGGTACAGTATATAAAAACACACGCCTATTCGAATGCAATGTTGTCAAAATTTCAAAGCAATCAGTAAAGAGGTTTTGAAGATTTCCCTCACACGAAAACGTTTTTCAAAAGCGTGTTTTTTTCAGTCATAGACGTGACATTAATATAGTATGTATATAAAAACCCGCTCGGATGCGAATGGAACGCTGTGTGAAAATTTCAAAGCAATCGGTGAAGAACTTTCTGAGATTAGCGATTTTGAACAAACGAACATTTGCATTATATATAATATATATATATATATAATTGCTGAGCTGCTGAGCCACAGTAACCTTCCCTGTCCCCCAGTCCTCCCCACCATTGTCCCCCTCACCCATCTCCTCGGCCTCTCAACCATTCCCTACTCCACCATCTCCTCTTCCTTCCCACCATGCCCCACTCCCCTGTCCCTATGTCCTCCCCATCATCTCTCACTTCCGTCCCCCCTCGTCACCCCCACCATTCCCCACTCCCTCGTCTGATGCCTTCCCAAATGGTCTGATGTTCCCGTCAGAAAATTGGCAATATCAAGTGATCTGATGTTCCCATCACTGAAATATAAGAAAGTTAAAAAATGAAATGAATATATGAAAAATAAAAAAATAAACTATACTCGCAAAATGAATGGTATGATACAGCTCAATTCCAGCACAATGTCATACAAAATAATTCAATAAAAAATAAAATAAATCGAAATCTATGAAAATATAATTTATCAATGCAATCAGAAACATTGAAATGGAATTCGTGACATATTTAGTATAGCATGCATGTTGCTATTATGTGCAACAGGCCGGCCTAGCGGACAGCACGCTGGACTTGTGATCCTGGGTTCGATCCCAGGCGCCGGCGAGAAACAATGGGCAGAGTTTCTTTCACCCTATGCCCCTGTTACCTAACAGTAAAATAGGTACCTGGGTGTTAGTCAGCTGTCATGGGCTGCTTCATGGGGGTGGAGGCCTGGTCGAGGACCGGGCCGCGGGGACACTAAAAGCCCCGAAATCATCTCAAGATAACCTCAAGATAACAGATGGGGTTGTTTTTCAAAAGCATGTTTTTTTTCCTGTCACAGATAAGGCATGTATATAGTAGGTATACAAAAACACGCACCAATTCGAATGCAATGTCGTGTCACAATTTCAAAGCAATCGGTAAAGAGGTTTCAAAGATTTCTCACATGAAAAACACAGTTTAAAAAAAAAGTTTTTTCTGTTACATACGTGACATCAATATAGTATGTATATAAAAACCTGCTCGGATGCGAATGGAACATTATGTGAAAATTTCAAAGCAATCGGCGAAGAACTTTCTGAGATTAACGATTTTGAACAAACAAACATTTCCATTTTTATTTATATAGATTGTGTATATATATATATATATATATATATATATATTTAATTATTATTATAGTATATTTTGGTAGCAGTCTTTCTTGTAAACGTATGTTGTTAAATATGACTGAAAAGGTAAGATTAATAATTCTAACACGAATTTTCTTAATATTTCTTACGTTACTTTTCACTGTCGATGGTAATTGGAAAAATCAATTCTCCAAAATTCACTTTTATTTCTAGTCTGACGCAACGCCTGAACGCGTTTCGTAATAACTTATTACATTTTCAAAGACTTTAGTTTACACACACAACTGTAACCTGTAAACACGCTAATCCGTCATACATATACTCGCATTTGGGTGAAGTGTTATGGTACAACAGTTTTGGATGAGGTGAATAAACTTGTAACAAATACAAGACAAAGCACGAAACTATGGGTATTAATTGGATATGAGAACATAAGAATGGAAGTAACTGCAGAGGCCCTATTGGACCATACTTCCTATTGATGCTTCTATATTTATTCAGTCTTGAAGGGGTAGAATATAGTTGTGCATTAATTGGCTGTTGATTGCTGGTGTTGACTTTTTGATGTGTAGTGCCTCGCTGATGTCGAACTGCCTGCTATCGCTGTATCTATTGATGATTTCTGTGTTTAAGATTTCTCTGGTGATGGTCTAGTTGTGAAAGGAGATTATATGTTCCTTTATGGAGCCCTGTTGTTTATGCTTTGTTAGTCGCCTGGAAAGAGACGTTGTTGTTGTCTTGCCTTGTATACAGAGTTCTTTGGGGCTTACAGTCCCCAAGTGGCCATTTGAAGGCATAGACGACGTTGGTTTCCTTCAAGGCGTTCTGCTTTGTGTCTGGGGATTTTTTCATGAGTAGGTTGGCAGTTTTTTTGGTTGTATAGTAAATCGTCAATTAGCGATTTACCAAGAGAGCTTGGCACAAAAGGATTAAGAATGGGGAGGTCAGTTTAGAACAAGAATTCGCACAACTGGTTAGAAATGTTAAAAAAAGAGATAAGGAGAGCAAAAAGAAACTATAAAGTTCGTATAGCAGGCCAAGCAAAAGCAAATCCTAAAGTTTTTTTCAGTTATATCGAACAAAGGCTAGGGAAAGGATATGTCCATTAAAAACCGAGGCAGGTCAGATAAGGGATAATGACGAAGAGATGTAGTATTTTTAATAAATATTTTGTCTATTTACAAAATAGACTATTTTGTCTATTTACTATTTACAAAATCGTATATTAATCGAAGCATTAGTAACAAGACACCTGGTGTTGTTCTTCAGCTATATCTTGCTCTGGTTAGGGCCCCATTTAGATTTTGCAGTTCAGCTTTGGTCACCGTACTATAGAATGGATATAAATTTACTTGAACGTGTCCAGCGTAGGATGACAGTTAATTTTCCAAATTAGAAATCTTTCATATGAAGAAAGATTAACGAAGCTTAAATTGCATTCACTGGAAAGGCGAAGTTAGGGGTGACATGATAAAGGTTTAAAAGTCGATGAATGGACATAACAAAGGGGATATTAATAGAGTATTAAAAGTATCAACACAAGACAGAACGCGAAACAAAGGGTATAAATTGGATAAGTTTAGATTTATGAAAGACTTGGGTAAATACTGGTTCGGTAACAGGGTTGTTGATTTGTGGAATCGATTACCGCGTAACGTGGTGGAGGTGGGAGCCCTCGATTGTTTCAAGCGTGGGTTGGACATGTATATGAGTGGGATTGGGTAGTTATAAATATGAGCTGCCTTATATGGGTCAATAGGCCTTCTGCAGTTACCTTTGTTCTTATGTTCTTAAATCTAAACTTATCCAATTTATACCCATTCTTTCGTGTTATATCTTGTGTTGATACTTTTAATACCCAATGCAGATGAAGTCACAATAACGTGGCTGAAAAATGTTGACCAAACTACACACTAGAAATTGAAGAGTCGACGACGTTTTACAATGAAGTTGGTTGTGATGAAATATTGTTGTTTTAGATTTAGCTACTCAGAACGAAATGTTCACGTAACACGGGCTATAGTGAGCCCGTAACTGAGTTCGGTATGAAACAAAGAAGGCAAGGGCAATAAATAGGCAAGAGAGGTGTGAGGAGATTGAAATCTTAGAGAAGAGCAAAGCAAAAGGTGCGGAAGTTAAGGTGTAATAAAGGGTGTAATAATAGGAATAAGAAAAGGGTCGTAAGAGAAAACAAGAAAGAGATAAACGGAAGAGTAGGCTTATGTTATATTAGGCTATATTTATTTCCATTCATCCACTTGTACAGATTGCGAGAAAAATCAGTAGAAGCCACGAGGAGAATTCAATGTATGTTTTATGCTCACTAGTTGATTGGAATAATAGAACAGATAGACAATTTCGGTAAAGAAGTCAACTGAAAGATGCCGCCGGTTCAAATCTATTTGATTTTAAAATGTGTTATCTCCACATTAATATTACCGCATTCAAATTTTGAAATACTCAAGCTTTAGAGTAATCAGCTTGATGAATTACATACAAAATCCAAACTGAGAAATAAAATTAAATTAGAACTGCTAAATGTTATTTTGATGCTCAAATTCAGTTTATCCAAATTAGAAAATTGTTGCAAATATTACGAACTTCCATCCGAGGTGTTGGACATGGGAACAATCTTGAAGATACAAAAGATCTTGAAGTTTCTTCTCATCTAGACCCGTCTAGTGCAGAAGGTGAAGTTGAAGACGATGTTTTTTTGTTTTGCTTAATGTAGTAATATCAAGGCAAGTATCATTATTAGTCTTTATTACTTCATTAAATTTATTATATTTCATAACTGTGCTGGATGATAAGTAATAAGTAACATATATTTAGCTTATTTTTAGATGCATATATACAAATATGCAGAATTCAGATCTTTCGAGATGCTTTTATAAATGCAAAACTGAAAATTGAATTGGCAACCCTACTTGTTGGGGGGAAGGTGACAGTGTACTCAGAAACATGGTAGAAGGCTGACGCTCATGCTCAGCTCAGTGATTTTATTTGAAATAGCGATTTATGAGAGAAGCCGAAACCTAGAGTTCTGCGGATCTTGTACCATCATAAGGAGCAGCCTGGGTAACCTCAGGGAGGTTATTTCGACTTTTTACTAATGAGAAAAACGTAGTAACATTAGACGCCAACTGAGCAGACTACATCGTGCAGAGGACCTAAGTGAGGGGGTCACACTTCAGTTATGTTGAGTGTACCACTTTTTTTTAGGGCATTCCCAGCCTAGAAAGTCCGGTATCGTTGAGGTAAGAAGTGCAATGTTGTTGCATGCAGCGGCAGCCTTGACAGTGATAACCCAATGAAAGGCAACGAAACAGTAGAGCAGTGTGATAGCCTACCTCACTTGAGAGATATTTATGTGAGCAATGAGAAACTGCGATTTGTTTCGCCAGGAACATTTGCAGTTTTGAACTGGACAGTGTGCAGTAGACCAAGTGAGCAGAGACGGTTCCAGTGATGTGGTAGTCCTCTGGGAAGAACCATGGTATCCATCTACGAATGTTTGAAACGCTATGCGTGTTAATGGCTTTGGAAGAATGTAAAAATAACAATCTTGTGTAATCTCACCAACCCACTGTACTTTCTAGTGAATAAATTAATATTGGTAGTGTGGTGGGGCGAGCCAGGCTGGGCCAGTGCCAGGCACGGCGAGGTCCACAGGGTCGTCATTAAGTCACTTGCGTACCTCCAGTTACGGGGTAATTAGAACCAAAACTCGGCCCCCAACTAAAACGCAGGCGTCATCCAGTGTCCTCCGGCAGAGCAGAAGCCAGCCGGCCATCACGACTGAGAGCACACCAGGAGCCCATCAAGACCTACCCACCCCCGGCACCTCTCGGTCAAGCCGGCCCCCGAACACCGTCACCCCGCCAAGAGAACCAACCAGAACACGTCAAAAAAAATCTATCAACAATCCCGTGACCCAAGGCGATATGTGCGCCAGGCGTTGTACAACCGGACCGTTGAAGAATGATGCCAAACGGCAGTAGCAAAGCCATAACGCGAAAACAGAACGTGATCAAGCGGAGGTGTCCAGACGTCCGCTCGTCGTCAAGGTTGAACCAGGAGTACGGGGTAATTAGTGTGGATGACGTCCAGCCTGCAGTGAACACACCCGCCAGTAACAGGACCGCTGACAACAGTACTGACGACGAGTCGGGGCGAGAAGGGCGTGGTGGACAGTTTGGTGACCGGCGCCAAGGTTATATTCAGTTAAGCAACATTTCCACCCCATTCCCCTTTGAGGTACTGCAGCATGGTTTCACGGAACACATATAAGGATTTTAATATTTAATATTGTGTTTATTGACTTTTACGATTATTTTGCCTAATATTGTTGTATGATTTCTGACACGACTAGCAAAGCTTAGTGATTGATTTATTTGCTTTTAATTTTTAAATATTTACCAAGTGAAGTAGGCCTCATTAATTTTGATCCAGAGTTATGCTCTTTCATTACTTTCTCAAGACTAACGCAAGAATTTTTCAAAGGGCCAGAGGCAGCCTAGTGAGTACTGAGGTGACTTCTGGACTTTTTAAATTCAATTTTGAAAAGAGGCTACTAACGTAACATATGTTCTTCATTTAATTGTCTTATTTTACGAATTTTGTGTTTCTGCGCACTCCTTGCTCTGTTACTTATCGATTGACCCTGTAGAGGCAGAGTTACGAGTCACTGACCCTGCAAAGACTGAGGGACATAAAACTAGCTACAGTACTCTGCGGGACATATTGACGCGCTAGGCTTGTGCATGTTTTGCAAATGCTGAGAGACATTGGATGTCATTCAGGAGTTGTCAATTCCGGACATCAGGCCAATTGTCCAGAACATGAGATCTTGCAGTGACACTCACCATAGTGCCATGGCCGAGGTTTCTGAGTAAGCCTGTTAGTAGGAAGGGGGCATCCTACTTTCGCATATTTAGGCTTGTGCAGTTGCATGGGTTGCGACCGGAGTGAGTATAGAGTGGAGTACACAGTGTATCTGAGCTCATTTACCTTGAATGAAGAGCTGCAGACGGCTTGCTGAGAAAGAAGACGCCTTGTGAAGACGAGAAGCCGGCTGAGTGTGAATGAGCTATTTGCAGAGGCCTGTCTTTTGAGCTCCACACTGTCCCACTACCCGTTGGTAACGTCTGGGGAGGTGGGGAGGTGGAACAGAACCTCTGGGGAGTTGTTGGGTTCCCTGTTGTCAGAGTCTGGCAGTTAGGGGAAACGTGCAACATGCGAGTCACTATACGTAGTGAGGGTCACTATATACGCGTCGCTATACTCTAAGCACTTGTCTATTCACAGCCCAAGCTGCAGATGAAGGAACACATCCCGGTCGTCATCGTTACCTCCCGACACCAGCATAAGGTCCTCAGGTGTGTAATTATTAAAGTGTAGTTACAGGATGAGAGTTACGCGTGCTGGATTATATGACAATGCTGGGAAGACGGTGTCCCGTCTTCCCAATACTGTTATATAACGCTTTGAAACTATTGATGGCTTTGGTCTCTACCACCTTCTCACCTAACTTGTTCCAACAGTCTTCCACTGCAAAACTGAACTTTCTAATTTACTTTCGGCAGCTTTGTTTAGTTAGCTTAAACCCATGACTTCTTGTTCTTAAGGTTCCAGGCTTCAAGATTCTTTTAGTTTTGTCGATCCCCTTTACTATGTTGTATGTATTGATTATATCGCGTCTTTTTCTTCTCTCTTCTAGCTCTGACATATTTAACGCCTCTAACCCCTCCTCGTAGCTCTTGTCTTTCAATTCTGGAAGCATTTTGTTGCATGTCTTTGCATCTTTTCCAGTTTGTTGATGTGCTTAATGAGATATGGGCACCATACAACAGCTGCATATTCCAACTTTGGTAAAGTCGTGAACAATGTCTAATATTTCACCGCTCTGTATTTAAAAACGATTCTGAAGATGGAAAATGCGTAGCATATGCCCCTCGCACAGTGTTCTTTGTGGTACCCAGGTGATAGTCTACTAACCAGAACCATTTCCTTGGTCTATCTTTATCAAAATTCTTTAATGTCTTTCTACACAATTTGCATGTTGTGTGTGTGGCTTATTTTCTCCTATTCTACATTCCATAACATGGCATTTATTCTCAATAAACTGCATTCGCAAGTGTTGCTCCATACTTATTTTGTCCAGGTCATATTGAAGGGCATGACAATCGCCGAAGTCCCTTATCTTCCCTAGTCGCGCACCATCATCAGCAAACATGTTCATATAAGTCTGCATTCCTTCTGATAGATCGCTTATATAGACAATGAACAGTACTGGTGCAGGAACTGAGCCCTGTGGTACTACACTAGTTCACTTCTCTGGTCTGATACATTGCATCTGACTACCGCCCTCATCTTTCCGTAAGTTAGAAAATTTTTCATCCATATCAGCAGTCGCTTCTCTTGCAAGTTTGTTTCCAGAACTACCTTTTGTGTGGGACTCTGTCAAAAAAATGTTCTTCTTAGGTCGTGATACAATTAACCCAACCATGTCTCCTGTAAAATCTGTGGATGTATCTGAAATTAAGCAGATTTGTTACTCCATATCTTGCTGTTCGAAGCTCTACTATCCGTCTGTTAATGCATTATCGGCCGCTCTCCAAGAATTCAACACATTTGATATTAAATATTTGTTCTAGTGTTTTGACTGTTACACTTGTCAACGATGGAATTCACATGAATTAGACTCG
>WNGS01066681.1:2372666-2392783 GCA_020271785.1 Procambarus virginalis | reverse complement strand
GCGAATAACAGAACTCAATTACGAGCTCACCATTGCCCGTGCTACTTGGAACTTTTTGTTCTGAGTAGCTGAGTTCCGGTGGAGGCGAAAACAAATGGGCAGTTTCCTTCACCCTGATGCCCCTGTTACCTAGCAGTAAATAGGTACCTGAGAGTTAGTCAGCTGCTGCGGGCTGCTTCTTTGGGGTAACAAAAAATGAGGCCTGGTCGAGGACCGGGCCGCGGGGACGCTAAGCCTCAAGATAACCCCGAAGTAGCAAGGGGAGGAAGGGAACATGAATAATAACTAGCAAATTCACTTTGCGTTAGGGCTGTTTAAGCTTACGGTGATTTATTTAATAAATTGTGAAGATACCGTTGATTTATTTATATTAACTATGTAAATAGCTCATCAGTGCTATACCTAATTTAGTAAAATGAATTTTGGGGGTTCAGTTCTTGAGCCCAATAAATGCGTGTGTAACCATATGTACTACCACTCCCAGGTTAGGTATGGGGTACACTTACATTACTAAACTACAACTCTTGTTTTCAGTTACTTCCACCAGACTGCACCACTGCTGGATACAGACAGTACCATTTTCTGTGTGAATGCCTTCAACTACAACAGTTTCGTGCCGACGGCCATAGACACAAGCCGCCTCTACCGTGAGCAGATCCTGCCAGCTTATGGCTGGATGGTGAACCGGCGCTGGGCTCTCCAGGTCCTCCCACTCTGGCCTAAGACCAGCCACGTAAGACATTCTGGTTTACAAATAGTTTACTCATTACATACAATGTCTCCCATTTTTCGCGCCTTTTGATAATTACTTGCTTATTACATACGATGTTTCGAATCATAGCCTTATTTATTAGCCCGTTCTCATAAAAAAATTGCAAAAAATATCTTTAATCCAGCTGCCAAACCCATTGTTTATTATTAAAGTCCCTGTGGCGCAGTGGTAAAGCATTCGCCCGGCGCTTGGCAAGTGTTTTGATTTGATTGTTACCGCCGGAGGCGGCTAGTTTATTGTGCACCCCATACCCATCCTGCGAGCTGTAGCGCAAAAAATCATTACAGAGGGCACAAAGGTCTTTATCAGACCTCAACGTAGATTATTACATAAACAATTTCATCTATCTTTCACACCTTAGTTACGTGTCAGCTAGTTACAAGAGATTAATGTTCTATTTCAAAGACTATATATTAAGTGTCATTATACATACATGGTAGGTCTTATCGATAATACACAATTGTTTGAGCAATAGAGATAGCAGCTCCACTATGACTAATGTTGTTATTAGACTTCACAATACACTACTTGTTTCTTAACCTCATATGTCGTTTATCTACTTGAAGCGTAATATGGATACAGTGTAAGGATTTCAGGTATTTTATCCTAGGTAATAAGATATTTTGCCGTATCATACAGCGTGAGCTTAGATTTATCTCTAAATGGCTCAATTTGCGTGGGTTCATATCCGGTCCGGGGAGGATTGACTGGATGCCAATCCTTAACTGAAGCCTCTGTTCACCCAGCAGTGAATGGGTACCTGGTTGTTAAACGATTTGACGGGTCGTATTCTGGTGAAAATTAGGATTAAGGACCTGCCCGAAACGCTATGCGTGCTAGTGACTACATTTCCCGCCCTCCATATACTAGAATTGACTGATCCGTCGGCGTATTTGGACAGCTGTTGTAGGGTTGCATCCTGGGGAGGATCAGTAGTTCCACCTTGGAGGGGGAGGGGTGGGGAAAGTGGATACAAGCCTAACATACATACACAGGCTGCCTGTCCCCGACAAAATAAGATTAAGAATCTTATAATTTATCACTTGTATTGTGGAACTGTCTTAATGATCTAAAATAATAAATGTTGTTAATAAAACTAAACTAATGTAGCCATTATACTTGTTTTCTGTATTCAGTTTTGACAATAACTTTGATCGTTTTAAATGCCAGTACTAAATCACCTCTATAATCTCTTGGTGAATAAATTTTGCCCGAAACGCTATGCTTATTAGTAAGATTAGGCTTTAGGTATTATGTACTAGCTCTATCTATAAATAGATTAGATTTAGATTTTAGATTTTTTACTCAGGTAAAGGTACATACATTGAAGATGAGTTACAAACAGTAGTAGTTTAGTTCATTTATTATGCACCCCATACCCATCTTGTGGGCGGTAGTGGAAAGGGTTACAGAGGCACATAATGGGCTCAGGGACTGAACCCCACAATTCATTTAGCTAAGCAAGTTACAATCTTGATGAGCTAGTTACAAAATTCAATATAAGTCGTCACATCAACAATGGGTTCGAGATCGACCAATGTTGGATTTAATGATAGAGATAAAACGTACAATACCTAAAGCCACTAGTACGCATAGCGTTTCGGGCAAGATGTGGGGGGGGGGGGATGAACCACTTAGACTAAACTTAATAGTAATTGAGCTTAGTCTAAATTGTATTAAAAAATAAAATTAAAAAAAGGAAGGGGGGAACAAAGCAGAGAATAGCAATTATGCAAGTTGGTCAATAAACAGCATTGGTGACAATAGTAAGACATGGGTTGACATTCAGGAGTAAGGTAGGTTACATGGAGTTTATTAGGTAATACTTGGTATTTATCTTAAACTGGTTGAGAGAGGTATAGTCTTTGACACGATTGGGAAGGTCATTCCACATTATCGGTCCTTTAATTTGTAGAGCATTTCTAGTTTAAGTCGTACTCTCGGGATATCAAATAGATATTTGTTTCTGGTGCAGTGCCCATGGGTTCTGCTATAACCTTCTAAGAAGCTTTGAAGGTAATGATTGACATTACAGTTCAGAGTTTTAAATATATAGTGCACATGAAGATGTGCAGTGACTTAATATCTAACATATTTAGAGATTTGAGTAAGGGTACCGAGTAATGTCTGGGGCCAGAGCTAGATATTATTCTAATAACAGCTTTGTGTTGAGTAATTAGAGGACGTAAATGATTTCGATAAGTAGAACCCCAAGCACAAATACCATAGTTGAGATAAGGATAGATGAGGGAGTAATAGAGCGTCACCAGGGTAGGGCGAGGTACATAATATCTGATCTTAGAAAGAATGCCAACAGTTTTAGAAACTTTATTTTGCTATATTTAGAATGTGTCCCAGGAAATTCAGCTTGCTATCGATGAAGACACCAAGGAATTTACCATCAACTTTGCTACTAATTTGGATAGTGTTTATTCTTGGATTAATTTCATTTGAGGATTTATTACCAAACAAAATATAGAAAGTTTTGTCAATGTTAAGGGTGAGTTTGTTAGCAGTTAACAAAAGTTTAGTTAGTTTAGTTCATTTATTATCCACCCCATACCCATCCCGTGGGCGATAGTGGAAAGGGTTACAGAGGCACATAATGGGCTCAGGGACTGAACCCCATACTTCATTTAACTATGCAAGTTACAATCTTGATGAGCTAGTTACAAAATTCAGTATAAGTCGTCACATCAACAATGGGTTCGAGATCGACCTCAAGTACAGGTTCTAAATTAAGCAACTGACATGTGGAGAGCTAGTGTCACAATTTATATGTTTGTCCTGCACACCGCCCCCCATCCAGTGGGCAGCGGTGGATAGGTTACAATCACTCAGTTACTACCTACAGTTAGCAAACTGGGGATATTTGGCTAAAATTTCTGGTAGCAGATCATCTTGAATTAAATATTTACACATCGCTGGAACATTGGTTATAGAATTGTCTCTAAATTCACGTATCTTTTCGCACTCCATCACATAGTGACGGAGGGTGTGCGAATAATTTTGTTGACACAGTTTACATTAGGTCAGGTCTACATCGGCAGATAATGAGAATTCCCAGAGATACTTGTAACAGAGTCTAAGCCGAGCAGTAGTAACATCTAAAGAAAGAAAGTTAGTTAACGTTAGTTAAGAAAGTTAACTAAAGAAAGTTCATCTTTGGCTTGGTATTTCCTGTGACATTTAGAGCAAGAGGGTCAGGACTGGAGAAAATGAAGGTTGTCATCAACAAATAAGATTGGGTTGAGGTGTTGAGAGGCATTTGGAAGGTCATTAATGTAGATGAGAAAGAGGAGAGTGCCAACTATGCTGCCCTGTTTAACACCAATGATTATGGGTAGGGTGGGAGAAATGGAATTATTCACAAACATAATGGAGCCTGTCAGTAAGGTAAGATTGAAGGTATTGCAGGGAGTGACCTCTGACTCCAAAATTATGTATTTAAGAAGACTTTGGTGGTCGAGTGTCAAAAGCCTTACGCAGGTCCACAAATAACCCAACAGGGAACTCATTTTTATCAAGAGCTGTATGTATCAAGTTATTCATACTAATCAGTGCATCGTTAGTGCCTTTATTGGGTCTGAAGTCATATTGGCAAGAGCCAAGTATATTGTGCTTGGCTAGATAAGAGTAAAGCTGCTTGTAGATAACTTTTCAAATATTTTTTGACAAGGTTGGTAAAGTTGATATAGGTCTGTAATTGATGACATCAGTGAGATCACCACATTTGTGGACTGGGGTTACTCTCGCTTTTTTTTAATATCCGGAAAGGTTTGGAGTTAAGTGATTTGTTGAAGAGCAATGCAATGGCAGGAGGTAGAAATCTGGAGGCTTTTTTGTAAATTAGAGATGGTATCTCATCAAGGGCACTTGACTTAATTTTAAGGGAAAGGATTACCTCATTAACATCAGAGGAGTTAGCAGGAGTTAGGTACAGAGACTCTGGATAGTTACATGTAAGGTAGTCTTTAATATTAGTGAGGGAGGATGGAATATCATGAGGAAGGGATGTTCCAATGGAGGAGAAGAACCTATTGAAATCAATAGCAGTGTCAGAGGCTGAAAGCACACCATCGTCATTGGATAGGAGTATGTTTTTTTTATTCAAGATCTTTTTTGATCCCAATATTTGGGAAATGGTGCGCTATGTTTTCTCAATGTGAAGAAATTATAATTATAGACGAGATTATAGAGGTGACTTAGTACTGGCATTTAAAACGATAAAAGTTAGTCAAAACTTATTACAGAAAAGGTTTAAAGTGTTATACCAACAGTATGTTCGTAACTCTGCATCTATGTATGTACTTTTCCTGAATAAAATATTATTATTATTATTATTATTATTATTATTTATAATAGATTTTTTTATAATTTATTTATATACAAGAAGTTACATTGGGTTTATGAGAGTACATATTATGTGTTTACATTCTTGTAAAGCCACCAGTACGCACAGCGTTTCGGGCAGGTAAGGTAATTGGTAAGTGTTAGTATAATCGAGGCTTATCGCTTAACATTTTCCGATTTGATTATCCTTTCGTGAGACATGGTGACCCAGTCTGCATGCAATAGTCCAGGATAAGACGTAACAGTGGCCTGTAGAGTGAGCGGAACTCTCGGTTAACGCTGCAAGGATCTCCATGCAGAACAGCAGCCCAAGGTTGCTGCAGAAGAGGCGCGCCAATTCCATACTCCCGTGCCTGGCTACCTGGGCTGATAGCTGATCGTACAATACTCATTTACATATTCCCCCAATTCAATATTAAATTGCCACCATGCAGTTCTAAGTATAAATATAACATCCTAGTTTTATAGTACAGATTATCACAGTGTAACTACAAAACTAGAAGCATCAAAAGGCTCTTACGTCTGTCTTTGCAGCGATCGCCCGCCATTTGCAAATTGAGGATCAGTCGTCTGTATAAACTTGCCAGATCAGAACACTCCTCCTTTAACACAAACCTATCTAAAACTCTATAATTTAAATAACACTAATCTCTCACATTCAGGGCCTATCATTAAAATACCTCCATGAGTGAAGGGGGTCTATATCATATGTAAACAAATGCAATACATCCTGAATCCACCTTAAACACTATCGTCTCCAGCCTGAGTACACAGCTTGCTAGGCTTAGATCATTAGGCATTATCATCATCTGGCCTTTTGTATTCATATTTGCTTGCCCTGTGTCTTGTTCATCAGATGGCAAAATTATTTAAACGTGCATTTTCTGATATGTAGTGTAAAATATACTAGTATGATCACGCTCGAGTCATAAGACCTCCTCGTAGCGGCCAAGGCAGGGTGTGGCCTGGGAGTAAGAGTGTGGTGCCAGGGCAGGGTGTGGCCTGGGAGTAAGAGTGTGGTGCCAGGGCAGGGTGTGGCCTGGGAGTAAGAGTGTGGTGCCAGGGCAGGGTGTGGCCTGGGAGTAAGAGTGTGGTGCCAGGGCAGGGTGTGGCCTGGGAGTAAGAGTGTGGTGCCAGGGCAGGGTGTGGCCTGGGAGTAAGAGTGTGGTGCCAGGGCAGGGTGTGGCCTGGGAGTAAGAGTGTGGTGCCAGGGCAGGGTGTGGACTGGGACTGGTACCTGCGGGGGATGGTGCAACATGGCGCGACGTGGTGACGCCGGAGGTGCCCCGGACGAGCATGACGGCAGTGGTGGTGTGCACGTCACTGGGTGGGAGCAGGCCGCCTACTTCGACCGTCGAGCCTTCAACACAGCGCCCACGCCACTCTCAATATATCTTAGTGAGTATAAGTGTAATGTTTGTCCTGTTACAAACGCCTCAAATGGGTGCGTTCGCAAGGTAACTATTTCTAATTATAAATTTATTCAGAAATTAGGAGTATGGGGTCCATAATAAATTAGAATTTATTATGCACCCATACCCATCTTGTGGGCGGTAGTGGAAAGGGTACAGAGGCACATAATGGGCTCGGGAACTGACCCCACAATTCATGTAGCTAAGCAAGTTACAATCTGGATGAGCTAGTTACAAAATTCAGTAAAAGTCGAAATTAGGATAGTTTAATTATTACAATTAAACTAGGAGAGTTTGGTNAAATAAAATAAATGTTTATTTAGGAAGGTACATACATACAAGAGATTTTACAAAGATTGATGGATTTATAGATAGAGCTAGTACATACAATGCCTAAAGCCACTATTACGCAAAGCGTTTCGGGCAGAAAAACATTAATGACTAAAGCTTAATACAATTGAGTATAAAGAATAAAATGTGTTGAGAACAAATAAAATAGAGATAAAAAGGGGGGAACATGGCTGAAAAAGCAGCACAAATACAATTAGGTCGACAAACAGCGTTGTTTAAAAAAAGACATGGATTGACAATAGAGGGGTAAGGTAGGTTACAGGGAATTTATTAGGTAGTGCTTCGTTTTTATCTTAAACTGGTTGAGAGAGGTACAGTCTTTAACATGGTTGGGAAGGTCATTCCACATTCTGGGTCCCTTGATTTGTAGAGCATTTCTAGTTTGAGTCGTACTCTTGGAATATCAAAACTGTATTTATTTCTGGTGTGGTGCTCATGGGTTCTGTTACAACCTTCAATGAAGCTTTTGAGGTCAGGATTGGCATTACAGTTCAGCGTTTTATATATGTATAATACACATGAGAGAATGTGCAGTGACTTAATATCTAACATATTCAGAGATTTGAGTAGGGGTACCGAGTGATGTCTGGGGCCAGAGTTGGATATTGTCCTAATAGCAGCTTTGTGTTGAGTAATTAGAGGACGTAAATGATTTTGGGTAGTAGAACCCCAAGCACAAATACCATAGTTGAGATAGGATAGATGAGAGAATAATAGAGTCACCAGGGCAGGGCGGGGTACATAATATCTGATCTTAGAAAGAATGCCAACAGTTTTTGAAACTTTTTTTGATATATTTAGAATGTGTCCCTGGAAATTCAGCTTGTGGTCAATGAGAACGCCAAGGAATTTGCCATCTAATTTGTTACAAATTTGGGTATTGTTTATTTTGAGATTTATTTGATTAGAGGATTTATTGCCAAACAGAATATAGAAAGTTTTGTCAATGTTAAGGGTGAGTTTGTTGGCAGTTAGCCAAAGATGGACTTTATTTAGCTCAGTATTTACTGTGGCATTTAGAGCAAGGGGGTCAGGACTGGAGTAAATGAAGGTTGTGTCGTCAGCAAATAGAATTGGTTTGAGGTGTTGGGAGGCATTTGGAAGGTCATTAATGTAGATGAGAAAGAGGAGAGGGCCAAGTATGCTGCCCTGAGGAACACCAATGTTGATGGGTAGGGTGGGAGAAATTGAATTATTCACAGAAACATACTGGAGCCTGTCAGTAAGGTAAGATTTGAGGTATTGCAGGGAGTGTCCTCTGACTCCATAATGATGTAATTTAAGAAGGTTTTGGTGGTTGACAGTGTCAAAAGCCTTACGCAGGTCCACAAATAACCCAACAGGGAACTCATTTTTATCAAGAGCTGCATGAATCAAGTTAATCATACTAATAAGTGCATCGTTAGTGCTTTTTTTGGGTCTGAAGCCATATTGACAAGAGCTAAGTATATTGTGTTTGGCTAGATAAGAGTAAAGCTGCTTGTAGATTAGTTTTTCAAATATTTTTGACAAGTTAGGCAGGATTGATATGGGTCTGTAGTTAACATCAGTGAGATCACCACATTTGTGGACAGGGGTTACTCTCGCTTTTTTTTAGAATATCTGGAAAGGTTTGGAGTTCAAGTGACTTGTTGAAGAGCAATGCAATAGCAGGGGCTAAAGATCTGGAGGCTTTTTTGTAAATTAAAGTTGGTATCTCCTCAAGGGCACTAGACTTGGTTTTAAGGGAAAGGATTATGTCAGTAACATCAGTGGAGTTAGTAGGCATTAGGTACAGAGACTGTGGATAGTTTCCTGTAAGATAGTCCTGGACGATGGAATATCATTTGCAAGGGATGACCCAATGGAAGAGAAGAACCTATTGAACTCAAGAGCAGTGTCAGAGGCTGAAAGCAGGCCATCATTATTTGATAGGAGTATTGGTTTGTTATTTATAATCTTCTTTGATCCCAATATTTGAGAAATTGTGCTCCATGTTTTCTTAATATTGCCCTTTGTGTGGGTAAATTTGTCTTCGTAGTATTTAATTTTGGCTCTCCTAATTATTTTAGATAGCAATGATGAGTAATTCTTTGAGAATTCTTTGGAGACAATTCCTAACCTATACTTCTCAAGGTCATGTTTTTATTAATGGATTTAAGTATCCCCTTTGTAAGCCAAGGATTGTTTAGCCTTTTAGTTGTGACTTGTTTCTTTAGCATAGGACAGTGGGTGTTATAAAGGCTGAGAGTTTTTTGAAGAAATGATTGAACTGCTAGGTTGATGTCCCCTATGTTCCCTAATTCAGATTCCCAGTTGATGTTAGCAGCAGCAGCTATAAAATTGCCTATAGCAGTTTCATTGTGCAGCCTAAAGCTTATCTCCCTTGCCTCTAGAGGTGGTTTGTTAATGTTGGTTAGGAGAAATGTGGGGTAATGGTCTGTAGTGCTATCGAGGATTATCCCTGAATTAAGTGGAGAGGTTATGTTGGTCCAGATGTGATAAAGAGCCGTGGCAGTACTATCAGTGATTCTAGTAGGTCTAGTGATTACAGGTATGAGGAAGCAGGAATTTATACAGTTGAGGAAACTAGCAGCAGGAGAGTTATCAGGCTCGCAGAGGTCAACGTTAAAGTCACCAGAAATAATTAAGTGGTTTTTGTTCAGTCGGTTCTCTAGTATAAGATTTCTAAGGTTTGAGTTAAATTCAGTCACATCAGTGTTAGGAACCCTGTAGACTGCTCCCATAGTCAAGACAGCATCGTTACCCTTGACTCTGAAAGAGGCAAATATATATTCTCCATAAGGGTCTCTCGATTTAATTACTTTTAAGCAAGTCAGTGCATGGTAGTAGTAAAGAGAAGTACCACCACCTCTTTGTATAGGACGACAGTTGTGAATGGCTGAGTAGTTAGGTATGTTGTAGAGTTGAGAAGTGTCCTGTTTCAACCACGTTTCAGTAAATACAATAAAAGAGAATTTGTTGTCAACTGTTTGAATCAGGGCATTAACATCATCAAAGTGCTTGCTAAGAGATCTTACATTCAAGTTAATTACAGAAACATTGTGATTACACGCTAAAACATTTACATCATGTGCTGTGTAATATCTGCAATTTTGATCAATAAAGTGCTGGTTGTCATAGATACTAGATAAGAGGTTAAGGTCTGAATCTATAATAGTTTGCATAAGAGGGGCTGGTTTACAGAAAAGCCAAAAAGACAATGGTAAAAGAACTAGCTATGAAATTATATATATATATATATATATATATATATATATATATATATATATATATATATATATATATATATATATATATATATATATAATATAATGTGTGTGTGTGTGTGTGTGTGTGTGTGTGTGTGTGTGTATATCACGAAATTAAACACGTGATTAAAAATGTGACAATGTCAGACCACGGAGGAAAAATGAAACAGGAATTTCCTTAAGTACTTTCGTATATTAATACATCTTCAAAAGGAGCATCTTCACTCCTGAAGTGAAGATGCTCCTTCACTTATTAGGACACCACATCTTGCCCTGCCATCCTCCGCCACCGACCCCGTCACAATATACATGTAAAGTGTTGCCTCTTGGTAACCGAGATATCATGCTTCCATACAAACACCGTAACTGTCCCGGTTCATGGTGAATCTTTTTTCACCTTAAGGGGTACAATTTCGACGTCTATTTTCTGTACTTTCCAGGGAGCAGATCTATTACACTGGTGAGAGGGTTTACAGCAGTCAAGTACATTGTATTCCCTGAGGTCATGAGCTAATCCCCTCATGTAGCACGTCTCCCTCAGTTTCCTGGAAGTGTGTACGTCACTCAAGCAGGTCTGAACGCTCTGAAACAACTTATCCTCTCCTTTTCTCCGCATGAAACGAATAGATACTCTAGTGTTAATGTCACGGACTCTATCATACACACTGTAAATTTAATTCCATTTTCATTATTTCAATCATTGCATTTCTTTGACATCCAAGAATAATCCTCATAGCCTCGTTCTGTATCATCTCTATTTTTTGAATTCTGCCTTGGCCTGTGTAAGACAAAACGGGTGCTGCGTAGTCTATCAGGGACCGAACAGTGCTTATGTATAACATCCGCAAGATAGGTACCCCAACACCTTTACCAGAAAAAGCCAGTGCTTTTAGAGGATGCAGACGGGCTTTACATAAGGTGCTGATATGATTTATTTCAGCATTTTTACTCTCACATGTGTATCCAACATACATGCCCAGATACTTGTATTTCTGAACATGGCTCAGTTCCACACCATTTAAAGTGTTATATTTCTTCGTTTCCTATACTCGTATTTGGTTTTGTCTGCACTAAGCCTAACTTGTGACAGGTTGTACCAAGTATGTTAAGAGCAGTTTGAATTTTGTTCCCAGAAGTGCCTTGTATAAGAATGTCATCAGCATATATGATCGTCGTGACCCCTGGAGGATACATCTCTGATGCTAATCTGTTCATTAATACATTGAATAAGGTGGGACTTAAAACTCCCCCTTGGGGGGTACCTAACTGAAACATCCGTTCCTCAGACATGTATCCCTGGTAATACACCTGACCTTTTCTGACTTGTAGATAATCCCTTATCCAGTGTAGCAATCTCCCTGTTATTCCCAGATTGGCTAATTCGTATGAGATTACTTCCCCATTGGCTTTATCAAATGCTCCTTGTAGATTAACAAAAACTCTACAATTGTCATCTACATTAGACAAACACTTTAAGAGACAGTCCGCAGTACTTTTGCCTTTGATAAAACCAAATAGATTACTGGACATGTTATCGCCTACAAGGTAGAGTAGCCTATTTAACAAAATCCTTTCCGTCGTTTTACAAAAGCAGGATATTAAGGAGACAGGCCTGTAGCCTCCGTTTGACTTAGGTATAGGAATGATGACAGCCTCTTTCCATTTTCTTGGTAACTTTCCCTCTCTATAACTCACGTTAAACAAATCAAGTAAGGGACTAGGTTTCATACCGGCTAAATAATTAAGAACGTCATACGTTACTCCATCTTTCCCCGGAGCAGTAGAGCTGCCACTTTTTATAGCATCAAGTAGCTCATCGTGAGTTATCTCAGTGCATGTTACAGATCTTATATTTAAAGCACATAAAGTTACTCCATTTCTAATATTTTCCCATGACTCAATGGTGACTCGTGTCTGCAGGTAAGGACTCCATACCAGCAGCACTTGCCCATTTATCTACTAACTCATTATCAACCTTCCCTGGATCCGAGTGAGCTATGAATTTGGTCTTACAACCCCTGATTTTGTTTACTGCTCTCCATATGTCTTTAAGTTTCTTAGTATTACCAATGGACTGAGCAAAGTCTTGCCAGTATTTGTCCCGCGCCTCCTTCCTCACCGGACTGCATTCCCTAGCCACTTCCAACACTGTAATTTTCTTTTCATTCCATTTCTTAACCATTCTGTATCTGCACTCCGTAGCATTCTCTCCCTTTTATCAATTCCTGTTACGATTTTGTACGTAGTGATCATATCACCTCTTTTTTTCTGTCTTCTAGTTTTGGCATATTTAATGCCTCTAACCTCTCCTCATAGCTCTTGCCCTTCAGTTCTGGGAGCCACTTAGTAGCATGTCTTTGCACCTTTTCCAGTTTGGTGTGCTTCTTAAGATATGGGCACCACACAACCGCTGCATATTCTAGCTTTGGCCTAACAAAAGTCATAAACAATTTCTTTAGTACATCGCCATCCATGTATTTAAAAGCAATTCTGAAGTTAGAAAGCGTGGCATAGGCTCCTCGCGCAACGTTCTTTATGTGGTCGTCAGGTGATAGTTTTCTATCTAGAACCACTCCTAGATCTCTTTCTTTATCAGAATTCTTTAAAGATTTCTCACGTAATATATAGGTTGCGTGGGGTCTATGGTCTCCTATTCCACATTCCATAACATGGCATTTATTAACATTAAATTCCATTTGCCAAGTGGTGCTCCATATACTTATTTTGTCCAAGTCATCTTGAAGGGCATGACAATCATCTAAGTTTCTGATGTTGATGGTTTCGTTGAAGACATCATAAGAAGGAAGGTGAAACGCCATGCAACCTCTGAAGAGACAACTAACACAACACCTGTACCCCCTATTAGACTATTTTACAGGAACTTCTTTTCCACAGCTCATAAAACGGAGGAAAGGGTCCTGAAAGATATTGTTAATAGGAACGTTATCCCTACAAAAATCAGAAGATGCAATTGACGATTTACTATAAAACCAAAAAAACGGCCAACCTACTCATGAGAAACTCTCCAGACACAAAGCAGAACGCTTTAAAAGAGACCAATGTCGTCTATGCCTTCAAATGCCCACTTGGGGACTGTAAGCCTCAAAGAACTCGGTATATAGGCAAGACAACAACATCTCTTTCCAGGCGATTAACGATGCATAAGCAACAGGGCTCCATTAAGGAACATATAATCTCCTCCCACAACCAGACCATCACCAGAGAAGTCTTAACAAAAAACACAGAAATCATCGATAGATACAGCGATAGCAGGCGGCTTGATATCTGCGAGGCACTACACATCAAAAAGTCAACACCAGCAATCAACAGCCAATTAATGCACAACTATATTCTACCCACTTCAAGACTCCGCACGATTATAGAAGCATCAAGAAATATGGGTCAATAGGCCCTTTGCAGTTGCTTCTATTCTTCCCTTTAATTTACCCAATATTATACCCATTGTTTCGTGTTGTGTCTTGTTGAAAGTTTTTCACCTCATCCAAAACTGTTGTAACATATCGTCTCACCCAAATGTAGGTATATAAAAAGAAAGCCGTTTAAATTATAGCATAGTAGAACTCTGTTTAGTGTTTGCAGGTTATAGTTGTGTGTGTGTAAACTAAAGTCTTTGAAAATGTAATAAGTTATTACGAAACGCGTTCAAGTGTCGCGTCAGACTGGAAATATATATATATATATATATATATATATATATATATATATATATATATATATATATATATATATATATATATATATATATATATATATATATATATATATATATATATATATATATATATATATATATCTTTAGACAACACCCACCAGTGGGACTCGAACCCAGAAAGCACAACTATCTTCCAATAGCTGCCATAACTAGTATGCCTTAACCCACTACACCAAGTCAGACCCCTAAAAGAGATAGACTTCGAAGTATTTACCTCAAATATCTCCACCTCCCAAGGGCGCCAGATTAGTGAGGGGTTACTCAAGCATTTTTCATCAAGCCACTGTCAATGTGGGAGAACTCGTGTCTATGCTATAAGCACATAAAATGCTTGAGTAACCCCTCACTAATCTGGCGCCCTTGGGAGGTGGAGATATTTGAGGTAAATACTTCGAAGTCTCTATCTCTTTTAGGGGTCTGACTTGGTGTAGTGGGTTAAGGCATACTAGTTATGGCAGCTATTGGAAGATAGTTGTGCTTTCTGGGTTCGAGTCCCACTGGTGGGTGTTGTCTAAAGATTGTTAATCTTCTCTTGTGGTTCATGCAAGTATGTGCTTATAGCATAGACACGAGTTCTCCCACATTGACAGTGGCTTGATGAAAAATGCTTGAGTAACCCCTCACTAATCTGGCGCCCTTGGGAGGTGGAGATATTTGAGGTAAATACTTCGAAGTCTCTATCTCTTTTAGGGGTCTGACTTGGTGTAGTGGGTTAAGGCATACTAGTTATGGCAGCTATTGGAAGATAGTTGTGCTTTCTGGGTTCGAGTCCCACTGGTGGGTGTTGTCTAAAGATTGTTAATCTTCTCTTGTGGTTCATGCAAGTATGTGCTTATAGCATAGACACGAGTTCTCCCACATTGACAGTGGCTTGATGAAAAATGCTTGAGTAACCCCTCACTAATCTGGCGCCCTTGGGAGGTGGAGATATTTGAGGTAAATACTTCGAAGTCTCTATCTCTTTTAGGGGTCTGACTTGGTGTAGTGGGCTAAGGCATACTAGTTATGGCAGCTATTGGAAGATAGTTGTGCTTTCTGGGTTCGAGTCCCACTGGTGGGTGTTGTCTAAAGATTGTTAATCTTCTCTTGTGGTTCATGCAAGTATGTGCTTATATATATATATATATATATATATATATATATATATATATATATATATATATATATATATATATATATATATATATATATATATATATATATATATATATGAATGAAAACTCACACCCCAGAAGTGACTCGAACCCATACTCCCAGGAGCAACGCAACTGGTATGTACAAGACGCCTTAAACCACTTGACCATCACGACCGGACATAATGAGGTGATAGCCGAAGCTATTTGAACCACCTCACCGCCGGCACTCGGATGGTTATCTTGGGCATAGCATTTTACCAAATCACCTCATTCTTTGGGGCACACGTGAGGAACACAAATGCGAACAAGCCTGAATGGTCCCCAGGACTATATGCGAATGAAAACTCACACCCCAGAAGTGATGCTATGCTATGTGATGCTAATGCTATGCCCAAGATAACCATCCGAGTGCCGGCGGTGAGGTGGTTCAAATAGCTTCGGCTATCACCTCATTATGTCCGGTCGTGATGGTCAAGTGGTTTAAGGCGTCTTGTACATACCAGTTGCGTTGCTCCTGGGAGTATGGGTTCGAGTCACTTCTGGGGTGAGAGTTTTCATTCGCATATAGTCCTGGGGACCATTAAAAGTATGAGTTTGGTGTAGTCGGTTAAATGCAAACATGTTATGCCAGTAGATGTGAGGCTTCTGTGCTGACTAGGGTTCGAGTCTCCTGGTGGTAAAGTGTTCAAAACTTGAAAAACTTTACTTGCGTGTTAAGGAAAGTTGTGCATTAAGAAGGTGGTGATCTTTGGGGTGTTTAAATACCCCGAAATTATGATCTCTTTAAAGGTCTGAGTTTGGTGCAGTCGGTTAAATGCATTCATGTTATGCCAGTTGCTGTGAGGCTTCTGTGCTGACTAGGGTTCCAGTCTTCTGGTGGTAAAGTGTTCAAAAGTTGAAAAACTTTACTTGCGTGTTTAGGAAAGTTCTGCATTAAGCATAGACACAGTGTTCTTCCATATTAACAGAGACTTGATGAAAGAATGTGAGTAGCCTCTCACTAGCTCTACAACCCGTCCTCGCAAATTAATAAGTCAATATTGACTTATTAGTTGCGTGCATAGGTGACATACTTAACATAATAGTTTCCCTTGAAAATCTTCATAGAAAACACCGACCTTACCTAACCTTGTTAGTATGTTAAAATAAGCATCTTATAGCTTCATAATTACAATTGTTACTTAACCTATTATAGGTATAGGTCAGGTAATAATTGTAATTACGAAGCAATAAGATGCTTGTCTTAACATACTAACAAGGTTAGGTAAGGTCGTGTTTTCTATGAAGATTTTCAAGGGAAACTATTATGTTAAGTATGTCACCTATGCACGCAACTAATAAGTCAATATTGACTTATTAAATTTGCGAGGACGGGTTGAGCTCTAGTTGCCCTTGGGAGGTGGTGATCTTTGGGGGTTTGAATACTCCGAAATTACCATCTCTTTAAGGGTCTGAGTTTGGTGCAGTGGGTTAAAAGCGTACCTGTTACGCCAGTTGCAGTGAGGGTTCTGTGCTGGCTAGGGCTCGAATCTCCTGGTGGGAAAGTGTTCTAAAGTTGTAAAACTTCACTTGCGTGTTTAGGCAAATTGTGCATAAAGCATAGACACAGTGTTCTCCCATATTACCAGGGACTTGATGAAAGAATGTGAGTAACTCCTCACTAGCTCTAGTTGCCCTTGGGAGGTGGTGATCTTTGGGGGGTTTAAATACTCCCAAATTACCATTCTTTAAGGGTTTGAGTTTGGTGCATTGGGTTAAAAGCATACCTGTTATGCCAGTTGCTGTGAGGCTTCTGTGCTGGCTAGGGTTCGAGTCTCCTGGAGGGAAAGTGTTCTAAAGTTGTAAAACTTTACTTGCGTGTTTAGGCAAGTTGTGCATTAAGCATTGACACAGTGTTCTCCCATATTAACAGGGACTTTATGAAAGAATGTGAGTAACCCCTCACTAGCTCCAATTGCCCATACGAGGTGTTGATCTTTGGGGGTTTAAATACCTCAAAATTACCATCTCTGTAAAGGTCTGAGTTTGGTACAGTTGGTTAAAGGTATACCTGTTATGCCAGTTGCTGTGAGGGTTCGAGTCTCCTGGAGGGAAAGTGTTCTAAAGTTGTAGAACATTACTTGCGTGTTTAGGCAAGTTGTGCATTAAGCATAGACACATTGTTCTCCCATATTACCTGGGACTTGATGAAAGAATGTGAGTAACTCCTCACTAGCTCTAGTTGCCCTTGGGAGGTGGTGATCTTTGTGGGGTTTAAATACCCCGAAATTACCATCTCTTTAAGGGTCTGAGTTTGGTGCAGTGGGTTAAAGGTGTACCTGTTATGCCAGTTTCTGTGAGGCTTCTGTGCTGTCTAGGGCACATGTCTTCTGGTGGGAAAGTGTTCTAATGTTGTCAAACTTCACTTGCATGTTTTTGCAAGTTGGCCATTAAGCATAGACACAGTGTTCTCCCATATTAACAGGGACATGATGAAAAAATGTGAGTAACTCCTCAAAAGCTCTAGTTGCCCTTAGGAGGTGGTGATCTTTGGGGGTCTTATATACCCCAAAATTACGATCTCTTTAAGGATCTGATTTTGGTGCAGTGGGTTAAAGGCGTACCTGTTATGCCAGTTGCTGTGAGGCTTCTGTGCTGGCTAGGGTTCTTACATTAAACTTACTTTTAATACTTACATTAAAGGTGATATTATTCATATCTATTTTCATATTTATGTATGCCGTTTTACTTTAACTTTTGTTTCAACATTTTTGACTATACAAGGTTGAACAATGCCAACACTACTAGAAAGTTCTTTTTCCTAGCTAGCTTCTATCATCTGTTCCTTATATTCTTCAAAACCCGTTTCACTCCCTATTTCACGCCTCTTTTCACCTCAATCTTCAACCCATATACCCAACATAGCTAAATTTTCTAATGCTTAAATCCTGTTTTGTAGCTTTTTGAAGTATTTCAACTTTTTGGTATCAACCTGTGTTTACATTGTCCTGAACTTTATCTCCACAAGGGTTCATTTTTTCAGCTTCATTGCCTACTGCCACTAGGCTCGTCTTAATTGTCGCCAATCCATTCTCCCAAACATTGGTCACAGGAGCTATCGTCTTCTTTCCGCTGTTTCCTCCATGATCCTGCTATAGATCTTGCCTTCCTTCAGAGATTCATCAATCCTGTTTGTAGGAGGCGGCCTGGAGTCACTTGGATGAGGCTTCATGGGACATAGAGAGTAACCAGCTTTGTGGACGCCTCGACAGTCGCAACAAGATGGCAAGACTTTTTTACCTTTTTAATCTTGACTCTACATTCTCATGAGTCATGCTTCGTACCACAGTACCGACATCTGGGGTCAAACTGGCATTTCCAAGTCATATTTTTCCAACGAGAACACAAATGCCCTTGCACAGAAAGATTTTCTGGAGCCTTACCCTTTAACAAGGTAACAATCTGACTTTGTTTTTCATCACGTACAATATTCCTCTATGCCCACACAATACATCATTGTTGAGATGAAGAAAATCAAGATCCAAATAAGTTGGATGCTGAAAAACTATTACCTCGGTGTAAATCATACCTACTTCAGGAGTAACTATCATAATATTCATAAATCCAACCATTGTTAGGTGAACAATGGTTCACCTTCCGTCCCAACTGTTATGTAGGGCTGGTGAACACCCTCCTTAAATAATATTTCATATTCGCCAAACATCTTAGCCAAATAAACTGTCCACTCCAGCTTTTGATGAAAGTTTAGTTGACACATTGTAGGAAATAACAACCGCTTCCTACTATTAATCTGCGTCTCTTATGTCCTGGTAGTGAGAGTTTCCTGTTGAGAATGTCTACGGGTTTGCATCCCAGGATTCTCCTGTCGTCGATCACTACACTATTCGGTAGCTTGTTGATTTCACTCTCACTGTCACTTAGCCATCTGTGAATATTTCGACGTTTCTTTCTGGTCGTTGCTACCTGAAATGGTTTGGAACCATCTTGTCGGTCATCCTCACTCTCATATTCTGTAAGACTAGGACAATATCGTCTTTCACTTAGACAGATGTCCTCTGCCAATTTCCTCGACACGCAAAGGCACTGTATCACGGTAGCAGTTGAACACAAGTTCACAATACCCAGGAGTACTCACACCACAACCGCCGCGACCGCGCTTGGGATCGGGACGATTCCTGTGGATCAACTGTGGATTAATCGTTCTTGTAATCAGTTAAACTTCCTCTTTACCGACTTTTTTTTCTGGTCAACTGTAGTCCTTAAAATAAACCAACTGGTCCTTAAATGGACTCGAACTCCCACAGCTGCCATGCACGAATCGTAAAATTACTAGAGCGACGACGCTTGTTCTAACGAAGTCAAAATGGTAGTTCTGTCCCAACATAACACTCGAGTTGGGGCAAAGCCCAAATCATGTAGTCATATGGGATCACAAGACGTTACAATTCACAGTTGATTTAACCATTAAATGCTGCCTTGCTGTTATGGGAGACAGTCAGTGCGAAGGAAACTTTTTAATTTCACCAGCCTTTGCCCATTGCAGGAAGGTAATTTTCAAGTGAATTGATTGACCACTATTCCTGAATCAGGTCATGCATAACATTACTAAACCACACTGGATCACCCTCGCTTATGCAAAGTTGTCTGTCACTACTGGAACATTTAATTTCAGTGACCGCGATTTTCACGAGGCCAGAGGCCGCAAGTCAATGTAGGAATGGAGGTACATATGATAAAAGTACAATATGAGAAAAATTATTTATTGGCACAGCCAGAATTTAGATGCCAAGTTTTACATTCAAAATTCTTAAAAAAACTCTTAGATTCCCCAATCAAATTCCAGGGAAAGACCAGAAATTCCGAAGACATTTAAAATTGTAGAGTCTGATTATATATTGATGCAAATTCGGTAAATGGGAAGATTTAATTTTTCCTTCATAGTCTAATGTAAACTAAGTTTATGTATTTGCTATAAAGTGTCTATTATGCTGATATCTTTTTTAGGTAATTTCAATCACTAATTGTTAGGACAGTAAATCTAATTTATATACAAATTTGAGTTTTTAAAATGGTGTTTTTTTCAGACCTGAGCTACTTGAAAAACCAATT
>WNGS01066681.1:2315851-2371666 GCA_020271785.1 Procambarus virginalis | reverse complement strand
ACTTTACACTCATTGGGGTCAGTACCTTGCCCTTTTTTAGTTTTAGTTCATTTATTATGCACCCCATACCCATCTTGTGGGCGGTAGTGGAAAGGGTTACAGAGGCACATAATGGGCTCAGGGACTGAACCCCACAATTCATTTAGCTAAGCAAGTTACAATCTTGATGAGCTAGTTACAAAATTCAATATAAGTCGTCACATCAACAATGGGTTCGAGATCGACCTCAAATACAGGTTCTAAATTAAGCAACTGACATATGTGGAGAGCTAGTGTCACAATTTATATGTTTGTCCTGCACACCGCCCCCCATCCAGTGGGCAGCGGTGGATAGGTTACAATCACTCTGTTACTACCTACAGTTAGCAAACTGGGGATATTTGGCTAAAATTTCTGGTAGCAGATCATTTTGAATGAAATATTTACACATCGCTGGAACATTGGTTATAGAATTGTCTCTAAATTCACGTATCTTTTCGCACTCCATCACATAGTGACGGAGGGTGTGCGAATAATTTTGTTGACACAGTTTACATTTGGTCAGGTCTACATCGGCAGATAATGAGAATTCCCAGAGATACTTGTAACCGAGTCTAAGCCGAGCAGCAGTAACATCTAGAAGTCTGCTGATTTTATTGGATGATCCATAGATGTGTGGCTCCTCTTGCATGATAGTATGATGATAGATGGAATTACTGGTGTCAATTTCACTTTGCCTCAGATCTACAAGATCTTGTTGAAGTTCTCGGTGTACTGCTGCTCTCAGATTGCTCATTGACAATCCAAGGTTACACTCAACGGCTCCTTTAAAGGCAGATTCTTTGGCTAACTTATCAGCTCTATCATGCATTCGGAGGCCAACATGAGATGGAGACCACATGAAATGGACTCTGTTACCATCCTTAATAATTTTGTTGTATTTGTGTCTAGCTTCGGACACGAGCATGTTACAGTTATGTCTTAAAGAGTTGAGAGCATTTAAGGATGATAAGGAGTCACTTACAATTAATGTATCAAGTTTGGAGACTTGTACACATTTCAGTGCAAGGATCAAGGCAAATAGTTCGGTCTGAAGGGTAGAGGCCCAATTGTTTATACGGACTCCCCACTCAAAGTACAAGCCATCGCCCATTGTCAGAACAACTGCACTTCCAGCTGCACCCGTGGTGCGGTGTAGGGAACCATCAGTGTATATGATTTGAGAGAGAGAATGCTCTGTGGACAGAGCATCAATATGGCTTAAGGCGTTGAGCTTTGCCTCAAGACGAAGCTTGGGCTTATCTCTAATTTGCTTCTTGGGTGGAAAGGGAGGGATTAAAACTGGAAAGGGTGTAACCTCCCACGGTGCAGGAAAGTGCCGTTGTTGTTTCTCTTGGTACAAATCATGAACCCCATACATTCTGAGTTGAGTTCCAGTTTTTGTTATCCATTTGGAACAATGCTGATCTTCAATAAAGTAAGTCTGGAGGGCTTCTGTGCAAGGATTAGGATGAGTTAGCCTAAGCATTTTTATACCAATTTGACAGTTAATTTCAGTAACACGATCAACAACGCTCAGAATATTAAGTTCCTTTCTCATATTAAGTATCTTTGTGGTACGAGGGCACCCAAGGATTATCCTCAGGGCTTCGTTCTGCAATTTTTCAAGCCCTCCAAGCTTTCTTTCAGGCATCAAAACAAGCAGAGGTGCAGCATAATCCACTAAAGATCTGATGTATGCAAGGTACATCATTTTGACAATTCTGACATTGGCACCATAGCCTGAGTGATAACCTGCAACAGCCTTGAGAGCTCGGAGCCTCTCTTTATACTGACGACAGAGTCTGAATACAACAGGACCATACAGTGGCACCTCAAGGCCAAGGTATTTGAATCTGTTTACATAGTCAAGCTGGGAGCCATCAGATAGTTGCATCTTGCGAACAGCTCCTCCCTGCCTGGGTGGGCGCCGATTTAGTATCTTTGTTTTCTCTGCTGAGATAATTAAACCTAGGTCCTGACATGAATCTAATACAGAGTTAAGAGTGTTCTGTGTGTTAGCATACCCAGTGGTGTGTATCATTATATCATCAGCATAGCTAATGATGTGGACGTTGGGTTTGCTCGGTATAGAGTTTAACAGCGTGTTTATTAAGATATTAAATAAGGTAGGACTGAGGACACCACCCTGCGGGGTACCTAGTTCAAAGTCTCTTGTTACACTCCTATGCCCCTGGAAAAATACAGATGACTTCCTGTTGGATAAGTAACCCCTGATCCAACAAAGAAGCCGACCACCAATATTCATTCTTGCAAGCTCACTCAAGATAACATGTCTATTTGCAATATCAAAGGCAGACTTAAGATCTAGGAAGGTGGTATATGACTTTTCAGTGTGCAGGGTAAGAAAGGTGGTGATGCAATGATGCACACTCCTTCCATGCATGAAGCCATATATCTGGGGGGATAGCATGGTTCTTATTCTATGGAGGAGACGGTTTAGGACCATTCTCTCGAATGTTTTGCAAATGCAGCTAGTAAGGGAAATTGGGCGGAAAGCATTCTCTTGATTTGGCTTGGGAATTGGAATGATTATACTGTTGGTCCAAGAGATAGGAAGTTCCCCAGTAACATAGCTCATATTATACAGCTCAAGCAGGGGATTCCCTGGTACTAAAGGGAGCAGACGCAATATGTCATAAGTGATACCATCTTCACCGGGGGATGTGGCTTTGCCTTTGTTTAGGGCCGCGAGTAATTCAAACTCAGTGAATGGCACGTTGCATTCATCTTCCTTGTGGAGCATGAAGTCAACGAGCCTTTCTCGATCTCCGTAACCAGCATTTAATCTGAACTGTATGTCTGGGGGAAGATTATTGAAGCTAGAGGTGGTTGCCCAAGCATCGACTAACTCGTTTGCTCTGTGTAGAGGGTGAGGGTGTGCTACTTGGCCGATCTTATCGCCTTTAATTCTTTTAATATCCTTCCATGCCTGGCTGAGGGGGGTGTGAGAGTTGAGACTGTTAACAAAAGTTTCCCAGTTATCTTGCCTGAGCTCTGTCATGCGCTCCCTCGCCTTGGCTAGGGCTTTCTGAAAGAGCTTGAGCATTGCTGGCGTACGTGTTTCCCTATATGCAAGTCCAACTCGTCTGGCAGTGCGTTTCAAAGTACGCAATTTGGGGTCATTGTAATAGGCATGACGTTTATTACCTTTCATGTCGTTCCGACTATTGGATGGTGCAGGGGGCCGACCTAAAGGGTCAGCAAACATCTGAATGCTCTGTACTAGATCGTCGTTAAATGTCTGGACTGTGGAGGGATCATAAGTGCTGTACCACTCTGACACATGAGCAACAAAGTCTTCACGTCGAGCAGGAGGAACACTGAGCCGTTTGCGTTTGAAAGTTCCACCGGGCAGGATGGTATCTCCTATACATAGAGTAGTCCATTGTAGTTCATTGCCCTGCCATTGTTGGGTGTCGTGAGGCCCCTGCCATTGTTGGGACTTCCAGTAGATGTATACGTGAACTTTGTTAAAGCTTTTGACAAGGTATCACATGAAAGACTTATCAAGGAAATTACAGGCACATTGAATGTATGGTATAATACTTGAATGGATAAAACTTTGGTTAAAACAAGGAAAACAAAGGGGTTTTGTTAAACGGGAATGAATCTGACTGGATAAATGTGGCGAGTGGGGTACTGCAAGGGGTCCATTTTGGGGCCAACCCTTTTTGGTCATGTACATCAATGACATAGACGAAAATATTACAAACCACGTCATCAAATTTAATTTAATTTACAAATGACAGATTTATGGTAAAGTGGGAAGTGTAAATAATATTGAGGTCTTACGGTGAGGTCTATCTACATGAACTCCACAGATAATTAGAAGACTGGCAAATACTTTTGAAACCCGATAAATGCAAGACCATGTGGGGCATGAGTCACGTAGCAACTACCAAATTAACCACATTACATTGCAGCAGACTGAGGAAGAAAAGGATCTTAGAAAGTCATTCACTGAAAGTTGCACAAAATGTGGGAGCGGCAGTAAAAAAAGCCTAATGAAACCCTAGGAATAATCAAAAGTACTTTTGACTAAGGAAAAAGAGGTAGTTATTCAACTGTATAAATTCCTTCCTGGATTATTGTTCATGGCATGGAGACCATCTTCGGAAAGACATGGCTTCATTGGAGAAAGTTAAACACCGGGCAACGAAAATCATTCCAGAACTAAGTCAACTCTCATACCTCCCCCCTCATTGTCTGGCTCGTTGTCGCCGTGAGGGGGCTTGGTGGGCAGCTGCCGGAGTGTGATGCTCCATGGGTCAGTCCTCTGTCCTTTTGCAGCCTTATGCTCTTGCTGCTTCCATTACCAATTTTGCCAGGCCCCTTTTCCTTTTACTCGTGTTTCCTTTTTCTCCCCCCCCCCTCTTCTATCAAATTGTCATTTCCTGCCGACCTTTTGCCTGTTTTGATTATTCTTTCGACCTTCTTTTGTTTTGACGCCTGGGTGTTTGAGGAGGCATACTCTTGCACCCGTAGAACTGTAGTACCCAACGTCTCGAGCGACGGGACCCTTTTATTGTCAATCCTTCTTTCGTCACTGAACCCGCTCTCGACGGACTCATGGTTCTTAAGGTGGCGTTTGTGGGGCGTATAAACAAAGTGATCAGACACATCCACGATGAGGCCTTCCCAAGACCTCAAATACTAAGCGGCCTGCCAAACGACCCAGATGAGTGGCCCATCCCGGACCCGATCTACACCAAATGAAGAATAAAGAAAATAAATAAAAAAACATACATAAAAAATAAAATGAATAAATAAATAAAACTACTACAAAAATATATAAAACCAGAAAACCCTTTGTTGTGCTACCAGAAGTGTAACTACCTTGATGTTGCTAAGATTAACCTCCTTCAGCCAACTCCATCGGCTCTAGTGCTTTAGGACACCAGCAAGGTCACAAACACTAGCCCCCCCCCCAGCCAATGTACTGACAACCCAACATAACACATACGCAAACAAACGACACATACACATATGTCAACCCATGGTGGACAGGCCACCGAACTTTCAAACCACCTCTCTCTACACCCGCATCCTCTTCCTGAATTTCATCTCCCCATCCTCTACCTCTACCATCCTCTACCTCCCCCATCCTTTCCAATCCCTTTGGACATCAAAGCTAAAGCTCACGACGCACCTCTTGGGGGGGGGGGGGGCCGGCAAGATCGGCGATAGCTTCTTGTTGGGTTCCGTGAGCACTTTTCTTCTCACTCCCGCTCCGTTTCTGTCTTCACCGATGGGTCTAAGCCTGCGGACGGTGTTGGCTACTGTTGTTTTTCCTGATCGCACTTATGTGTCGCTTACCTCCGGAGACTACCATCTTTACAGCGGAGCTTTATGCTATTCTCTATGCTCTGCGTCTCCTGCTTTCTCGTTGTCAGTCTTCCTTTGTGGTAGTTGTTGACTCTCGTAGTGCCCTCATGGCTCTCGGGTCCTTTAATCCGGTTCATCCAGTAGTTGTCGAGATCCAGCATTGGCTGTTTCTTGTTCACAGTAAGTTTAAGTCGGTTGAGTTTTGTTGGGTTCCCAGCCATATTGGTGTGTCTTTAAATGAGTGCGGATGCTGCCGCTAAGGAAGCTGTCCGCTCTTGTCCCGTCTCTCGTAAAGGTATTCCATATTCCGCCTTTTACCCGGTTATCCATTCCTCCATCCTTACCCGTTGGCAGGCTTCTTGGTCGTCTGTTACTGGTAACAAACTCTGTACTCTTAAGTGTTGTGTTTCCTCGTGGCCGTCCTCCTACCACCGTAACCGGCGATGGGAAACAGCTCTGGTGAGGTTGTGTATTGGCCATACTCGCTTAACCCATGGTCACTTGATGGAGCGCCGCCCTGCTCCTTATTGTCCTAATTGCATTGTCCCTCTTACGGTCGTGCATGTCCTTCTTGAATGTCCTGACTTCCGGGACGAGCGTGTGCCTTGCTTTCAGACCGCCCCTCGCGGTTGCCTGTCCCTCAATAGAATTCTTGGTGACTCGGATACTTTTGATATCGTTCGCCTTATGCGTTTTTGTTCTCTTATTGGCATCCTTGGTGATATTTAGTGCCCTCTGATTATTCCGCACATTTGATGGTGCTACATAGCCTTCCCGGTTTGGTGCCTTCTTTTGATAATTAATTACTTGTCTCGCTTACAAGATTCTCTTTCGGTTCGTCTTACTAATGTTTCTCCTCTTATTGTTCCCTCCTTGCCCCCGTGGAGGGTCCCCCTTCCCAAATTTTGTACTTCTCTGACCTGCATCACTAAAGCTTTTACTCCTCCTACAGTTCTGAAATGCCTCTTCCTTGAGCACTTTTCTTCTCACTCCCACTCCATTCCCATCTTCACCGACGGGTCAAAGTCTGCTGACGGTGTGGGCTACTCTGTTGTTTTTCCTGACCACACTTATATGTGTCGCCTTCCTCCGGAGGCTAGCATCTTCACAGCAGAACTCTATGCTATTCTCTATGCTCTTTGTCTCCTGCTTTCCCGGAGACAGTCCTCCTTCATGGTAGTAGTTGACTCTCGTAGTGCCCTCATGGCTTTAGGGTCCTTTAATCCAGTCCACCCTGTGGTCATCGAGATTCAACATTGGCTGTTTGTTATCTCCAGTAAATTTAAGTTGGTTGCGTTTTGATGGGTTCCCAGCCATGTTGGTGTCTCTTTAAATGAGCGTGCGGATGCTGCCGATAAGGACGCTATCCGCACTTGTCCCATCTCCCATAAAGATGTTCCTTATTCCAACTTTTACCCAGTTATTCATGCCTCCATCCTTGCCCGATGGCAGAGTTGTTGGTCTTCTGTTATTGGTAACAAACTGCGTACTCTTAAGAGTCAGACTCTGTCCCAGTGGCCTTCTTCCTGCCACCGTAACTGGCGGTGGGAAACAGCTCTGGCTAGGTTACGTATTGGCCATACCCGTTTAACTTACGGTCACTTACCTGTCACTTAATGGAGCGCCGCCCTGCTCCTTATTGTCCAAATTGCATTGTCCCTCTTATGGTCGTACATATCCTTGTTGAATGTCCTGACCTCCAGGACGAGCGTGTCTTGTTTTCCGACCGTCCCCCACGGTCGCTTGTCCCTCGATAGAATTCTTGGCGACTTTGATACTTTTGATACCGTTCACCTTATGCGTTTTTGTTCTCGTATTGGCATCCTTGGTGATATTTAGCGCCCTCTGATTATCCCGCACATTTAATGGTGCTACATAGCCTTCCCGGTTTGGTGCCTTCTATTGATAATTACTTACTGACCGAAAGAGAACGTTGCAGGCAAGACAACCTGACAGAAAGAGAGAGGTGGTGAGGGGGAACAGGAACTACAGGAGGGGGGAAAAGTCAAAGCACGACACAGGCGAGAGTGAGGGTGTTGTAAGGAATGCACAAGGTAGCGAAGACGGTAGCGATCTCGGCGGTCCTGGAGAGACAAAGCCAGTGTTAACGTACAAGCTGAGGGTAGGAGTCGAACGAAAAGCACCAGAGCTGAGGTGAAAAGGTATGGTGCAAAGGTATGGTGCAAAGGTTCAAGACAGCGAAGAGTAGAAGGAAAAGCAGAAGAGTAAGCAGGGCAACAATAATCGAGTTTAGACAGTATGAGAGAGGAATGCAAAGAGAGGAGCGTGTGCCTTTCCCCTCTCCAAGAAGTATGTGACAGAACCTTAAGTAGGTTAAGGACCTTACAGCATTCAACACGGAGGTAAGAGATATGGGGCGACCAAGACAAATGAGTGTCAAAGATTAACCCCAAAAGCTTTGCGGAATCTTTGTACACGAGGGGATGACCATAAACCAACAAAGAATGACGAAGGACTACATGCTTTCAAGTAAACATCATGGCACAAGTCTTGGTCACAGAGAACTTGAAGCCATGATTGGTGGCCCAAGACGACACAGCATCAATCGTAAATTGAAGCCGCCGTTGCAGGATAGGCGAATCATCACCTCGACAGCAAAGAGTAAGATCGTCGACATAACGAGCGGAGAAGATGCCAGGGGGAAGGGAGGAAAGAAGACCATTGAGGGCAACCAGAAAAATAGTAGTGCTTAGAACACTACCTTGGGGTACACCTTCGTATTGCCGAAAAGAGGCAGTGTGTGGAACCAAGCCTGACTCTAAAGGAATGACAAAAGAGGAAGCTTTGGAGGAAGAGAGGGAGATTACCATGAAGTCCAAAAGAATGAAGTTGGGACAGAATATGGTATCTCCAGGTTGTCATAAGCCTTTTCCAGGTCAAAAAGGACAGCAACAACGGAGGTCTTTGCAGCAATAGTAGTACGAATGTAGACCTCCAATTTCACCAGGACATCAGTCGTGCTACGGCACTTAAAGAAAGGGCTTACGAGGGAAGGAAAAATTGAGGGAGATGAGAACCAGAGCTAACGGAAGAAAAGTGGGAACCCAGTTCGGTCGCGACCTGCACTGGGTCCGCCACAAGAGAACCATGGAGGTGAAGAACCGGCGAGACATCTGGAATGAACTTACCTGCAATCTTGCAGATTTTCTTCCAGATCTGCAGCAGAGGAGTATCGGACATAATGGTGGAAACATAAGATTTCCAACTCTCACGCTTAACTGTACAGATGATCCTATGGGTCACCGCACTTGCTTTCCGAAACAAAATACTGTAAAAGAATTGGCAATCTGCCGGCGTCGGTGTTTCTTCCAGGCTGCACACATACAGCGGACAGCCCGAGCGGTCTGCATTCCTCCTGGGAACGCACTTTCGCGTGCCCCAGGAGGTAGAATGAGGAATAGAGCTGAGGGCAGCGTCGAAGACGGTATCATGAAAAGGAGGGCACGAGGAAGAGGCAAAGAGGAGAGGTCAGAGAGAGTAGCACGGAGGGTGAATAGGTTCCAATCAGCTTTGGCAAACTGCCACCTAGGAAAGGAGAGGGGAAGGCGAAAAGAGAAAAAAGAAACAAGGATGGGGGAAATGGTCACTGTTTTGGAGGTCATCAAGAACTCGCCATGTGAGATCTAAGTAAAGGGACGACGGAAAGATCAAGACAGGAAAGGGTGCGAGTTCGAGAGTCCACATGGGTGGGCTCACCAGAATTTAGAAGAGACAGGGAAGAAGAGAGGATGAACAGTTCGAGAAGGCGGCCACGGGGTTGTCAGAACATCACCCCAGAGGGAATGTCGACAGTTGAAATCACCCAACAGGAGCACCTGCTCAGGCAAGGAGTCCAGGAGGTGCTTAAGATCAGGAAGGGAAAGCAGGACATTTGGGGGGAGATAAATGGAACAGACTGTATACCATTTACTCACAAAAACACGGGCAGCAGAACAATGGATAGGCAATGGAAACAGTAGTGGGACGAAGGGAATATTAGTACGAATCATGAGAGCAGTAGAGTTATGGGCCCCAGCAAGAGCTGGAGGGGAAGAAAGAAAAGGAATAACCATGAAAGCGACCAAGACGAGCACCAAGCATCAGCTCCTGGAGACAAACACAAAATGGTGAAAACTGTGTAATCAGAAGTTGGAGTTTATGGAAGTTGGCATAAAATCCACAAATATTCCATTGCAGAATAGACATTATCAAAAAGAGAAAGGACAGCAACAGAGAACAATGAAGAAACAAAGGTAAAGAAGAACACAGTATATTAAATAAGCTCAGGATAAGGGTCAGCAAAATCAGGGTTAGGGGGTATGGGTAAACTTAGTAAGGATGGAGGGAAGGGAGCGGGAGGACAGACCAGAGGCAGACGGACAGCGTCCGGAGGAGGGGGAGAGAACATGGAGGGGCTGTCAAGGACAGCAGGTGGTGGAGTAGAAACTGGGGAGCACACCTCGGCAAGGGCAGCAACTGAGAGGGAATCGGGAGCGAAAGAGCTGGCCCCCGTCTCCATAGCTGGGACAAGGGGCCCGACCACCAAAATGGGAGGGAACGGAGTGATAGTCAGAGTTGGGGGGCAAGGAAGAAAGTGATGCCTTCTTACCTGCTGAGGGGGGGGGGGAGGAAGGAGAGGAGCCAGGCTTACGTTTCTGACTCGGAGACAGGTGTTCCAGCAACAACGTACTGGGCGACAGACTCAATGGTCTCGGCGGGAGAAGAAGAACGGGAGTGAACAACATGAAGATTGTTGGGAGGATGATGGACATCAGCCTGGACAGACAGGCGGCATGGAGGGCCACGAGATTGTGGGGGAGGGTCGGGAAGAAGGATTGCGGGGGGGGGGGAGGAAAAGAAGACAGGAGACATGGTGGACAGTGTAGGAAGGGGGGGGGGAACTCCAGGAGGAGAATCAGGTGGGAGACCTTCCTGGACAGAACGTAAAGGAACAGGGGAGGAGGTGGTGGGCGTGTCCGGGTCCAAGGTCTGGAAACGGTTGCAGGATTGAGGAAGGAGGGAAGGACGAGGAGAGGTAGAACGCAACAAGCGAACACGAAATATGCCAGTGAAAGGGTGGAGACGGTGGACTTGGTGTCTCGCTTCAGGAAAAGTTAAACAATCCTGGTGTTTCAAGTTAAGGACTGCTTCTTCAAGCTTGTAGTGGATACACGTGCGGGAGAAGGTAGGGTGGGCCTCGCCGCAATTGAGGCAGCGAGCCTGGGGAGATGAGCAATCTGTCTTAGTGTCTATCATCCCCACACATGGGGCATAGTTTAGTTTAGTTTAGTTCATTTATTATGCACCCCATACCCATCCCGTGGGCGGTAGTGGAAAGGGTTACAGAGGCACATAATGGGCTCAGGGACTGAGCCCCACAATTCATTTAACTTGGGGCATAGAGAAACAAGACTTGTGAATTTGAGGGCACTGTGCCTGAACTTCCAGCACTTATTACAAAGTCTAGGAGAGAGGATGTACTCCTGAACGGAGCACCTGGCACCAGCAAGAATGATAGAGGGAGGAAGAGACCTATTATCGAAGGTGATTTTCACAACTCGAAGGGGTTGACGGCGGCGACCATGAGGGGGGTCAACTGAATGTGTCCACCTGGAGGACAGAATGGCCTTGGGCTTTGAGGATATGTTTAATATCCTCATGGCAGTCTTTTAGGTCCCTAACACCAGTTGCAACATGGTACGGGAGGAGAACAGTGCCAACACTGGCATTTAACCGAGCGTTTTTTGAGAACTGGACAGGGGTCTCCCCAATGCAGAACAGTGCGGCTAAGCAGATAGCTGCATCCGGTTTTGGAGCAGCGACGACACATGTACCTAAATGGGTGGAGTTAAAAGTAACAGGCATCCACCGAATCAACAAGGTGTTTATTGAGTGAGAAATCATCAGGAGGTGTAGAATCCAGAGGGAGGAGATCAATGTATTTAGCCCACGAAGCAGGACCAAATAAGGCTTGGTACGTATTAGTATGGGAAGGGATCGTGCGAATGCGGCCTTGATGGGGACGGCATTGAGAACCACCAGAGAGGGGTTAAAAGGTCCAGTGGTCACAGTGAGAAACTTAGCTGTGCCAGGGGACGAGGTGGTCACCACTGGGGGCGTGTGGCTCGACCCAACCACAGGAGGAGGGAGGGGAGCCGGGAGTAGTCGGGAGGGTCAAAGGAGGAGCTAGGTCTGGGCCCAATGTAGCAAGGTAATACAGAGCCCGGTCTTCCAACACAGTCCGACTCGGGGGCTTGGTAGCCCACCCCATGAGCCTGAGAGGTCATAAAGGAATAGTATTCAGCGACATAAAAACGAGAGGTAATACTTTCATTTCCGAATGTGCACCTCACCTACCACGGAGCCACAATTAGAGGATAGTCCCAATAAGAGACATGTTGCCGGTCTTGCCAGAGGCCCCCCCTAGGGATGCGACGTGAGTATACGCCCCACAATTGCCTCCTTAAGAACCGTCAGTCCATTGATATCGGGTTCAGCAATGAAAGGAGGATTGACAATAAAAGCGTCCCCTTGCTCAAGACGTTGGGTACTACAGTTCTACGGGTGAGAGAGTATGCCTCCCCACACACCTGGGCATCAAAACAGACGTAGTCCGAAAGAATAATAAAGACTGGCAAAAGGTCGATGGGTTATGACATTTAGATCCTCATCTACTCTAACCCCAACCCACATAAACTAAATAATGTTGTTAATAATGAACTAAAAAAAAAGTCCACTTAGGATGTCAACCAACAAACTAACACTTAACATAGAAAAGACCTACTACATCTTATTTGGAAGCAAATCTATAAATGCAATTCAGCTTCAGATAGACACCCCCTCCCCATCCGCCCGTTGGCGCCATGAAGGGGCTTAGTGGATGGCTGCTGGAGTGTGATGCTCCGTGGGACAGTCCAATGTCCTTTTGTGGCCTTGCACTCCTGCTGCTGTCTTCTCTAATTGTGCCAGATCGCTTTTCTTTTTTCTTATGTTTCGTTTTTCTGCCCCCCTCTTATATCTGCTTGTCGTTTCCTGTCGACCTTTTGCTTGTTTTGGTTATTCCTTTGGACTTCTTCTATTTTGACGCCCGGGTACTTGAGGAGGCATACTCTTGCACCCGTAGAACTGTAGTACCCAACGTCTCGAGCGAGGGGAACCTTTTATTGTCAAGCCCCCTTTCGTCGCTGAACCCGATCTCAACGGACTGACGGTTCTTAAGGTGGCGTTTATGGGGTGTATACTCACGACGCACCCCTAGGGGGCCCCGGCATGATCGGCGATAGCTTCTTGTTGGGTGTCCTGCCTCTAATTGTGGCTCCATGGTGGGTATGGGGGCACATTCGTGGATGAATTTATCACTCTTCGTCTGTATGTCATTGAATGTTTCTGTTGTACCCTCTCGGGCTCGTGGGGTGGGCGACCAAGCCCCTGAGTCGGCCTGTATTGGAAGACCGGGCTCTGTAGCCTCCGCTGCATTGGGCCCCGACCTTGCTCCTCCTCTGACTCTCCTGACTTCTTCCCCCAGCTCCCCTCCCTCCCTCTGTGGTTGGGTCGAGCCTCAAGCCCCCAGTGGTGACCACTTCGTCCCCTGGTGCGGCTAAGTCTCTCGTTGTGACTACTGCGCCTTTTGACCCCTCTCTCTCTGGGGGTTCTCAATGCCGTCCGCACTCGCTCGATTCCTTCCCGTACTGATACCTATCAAGCCTTGTTTGGTCCTGCTTCGTGGGCCAAATATTTTGATCTCCTCCCTCTTGATTCTGCGCCTCCTGACGATTTGCGCCCCCTTGCTCTAAATGCCACAGTAAATACCGAGCTAAATAAAGTCCATCTTTGGCTAACTGCCAACAAACTCACCCTTAACATTGACAAAACTTTCTATATTCTGTTTGGCAATAAATCCTCTAATCAAATAAATCTCAAGATAAACAATACCCAAATTTGTAACAAATTAGATGGCAAATTCCTTGGCGTTCTCATTGATCACAAGCTTAATTTCAAGGGACACATTCTAAATATATCAAAAAAAGTTTCAAAAACTGTTGGCATTCTTTCTAAGATCAGATATTATGTACCCCGCCCTGCCCTGGTTACTCTCTATTACTCCCTCATCTATCCATACCTCAACTATGGTATTTGTGCTTGGGGTTCTACTACCCAAAATCATTTACGTCCTCTAATTACTCAACACAAAGCTGCTATTAGGACAATATCCAACTCTGGCCTCAGACATCACTCGGTACCCCTACTCAAATCTCTGAATATGTTAGATATTAGTCACTGCACATTCTCTCATGTGTATTATACATATATAAAACGCTGAACTGTAATGCCAATCCTGACCTCAAAAGCTTCATTGAAAGTTGTGACAGAACCCATGAGCACCTCACCAGAAATAAATACAGTTTTGATATTCCAAGAGTACGACTTAATCAAACTAGAAATGCTCTACAATCAAGGGACCCAGAATGTGGAATGACCTTTCCAACCATGTTAAAGACTGTACCTCTCTCAACCAGTTTAAGATTAAAACTAAACACTACCTGATAAATTCCCTGTAACCTACCTCACCCCTCTATTGTCAACCCATGTCTGTTATTTTTTTATTCAACGCTGTTTGTCTACCTATTGTATTTGTGCTCTGCTTTTTCAGTCAGTTCCCCCTTTTTTTAATCTTTATTTGTATCTGTTCTCAAAACATTTTATTCTGTTTGCTCAATTAGTATTAAGCTTTAGATATTAATGTTTTCTTGCCCGAACGCATTGCGTAAGTAGTTGTTAGGCATTGTATGTACCTAGCTCTATCTATAAATCGATCCACTTATGTAAAATCACTTTACGTATGTACCATTCCTGAATAACATATTTATTATTTATTTATGTCTCCCTCCATCGGCATCTTGTTTGATTCCATGGATGCATCTGTTTACCTTCAACCCCACTCGTCTCGGTACACGTGTCGTTGCTGCTCCTTCTCAGGATGCGGCTTTTCGCTTGGCTGCCTTATCCTACCTTGGCGAGATCTCTGTTCGGGTCTGAAAGAATGCTCGGTTGAATGCCAGTGATGGCACTATTCTCCTCCCGGCCCATGTTGTGACCGGTGTTCGGAATCTGCAGGACTGCCACTATGACATTCGGCATATCCTCGATGCCCAAGGCCATTCTGTCCTCCAGGTAGACTTGTTTACTCGTCCCCCTCGTGGTCGTCGCCGTCAACCCCTTCGGGTTGTGAAGATCACCTTTGATGGTAGGACCCTTCCATCCTGTCATTCTTGCTGGTGCCAGGTGCTCTGTCCAGGAGTATATTCTGTTTGATACCTGGTTGATGGGGTTCTGGGAGTTCTTCTACTCCCCAAGCCCGGCCCGAGGCCAGGCTTGACTTGTGAGAGTTTGGTCCACTAGGCTGTTGCTTGGAGCGGCCCGCAGGCCCACATACCCACCACAGCCCGGTTGGTCCGGCACTCCTTGGAGGAATAAATCTAGTTTCCTCTTGAAGATGTCCACGGTTGTTCCGGCAATATTTCTTATGCTTGCTGGGAAGACGTTGAACAACCGTGGACCTCTGATGTTTATACAGTGTTCTCTGATTGTGCCTATGGCACCTCTGCTCTTCACTGGTTCTATTCTGCATTTTCTTCCATATCGTTCACTCCAGTACGTCGTTATTTTACTGTGCAGATTTGGTACTTGGCCCTCCAGTATCTTCCAGGTGTATATTATTTGATATCTCTCTCGTCTTCTTTCTAGTGAGTACATTTGGAGAGCTTTGAGACGATCCCAATAATTTAGGTGCTTTACCTCGTCTATGTGTGCCGTATATGTTCTCTGTATTCCCTCTATTTCAGCAATCTCTCCTGCTCTGAAGGGGAAGTGAGTACTGAGCAGTACTCAAGACGGGACAACACAAGTGACTTGAAGAGTACAACCATTGTGATGGGATCCCTGGATTTGAAAGTTCTCGTAATCCATCCTATCATTTTTCTGGCTGTCGCAATATTTGCTTGGTTATGCTCCCTAAACGTTAGGTCGTCAGACATATTATTCCCAAATCCTTTACATGCTGTTTTCCTACTATGGGTACATTTGATTGTGTTTTGTACTCTGTATTATGTTTAAGGTCCTCATTTTTACCGTACCTGAGTACCTGGAATTTATCACTGTTAAACATCATGTTATTTTCTGATGCCCAGTCGAAAACTTTATTAATATCAGCTTGAAGTTTTTCAATGTCTTCAGCCGAGGTAATTTTCATACTGATTTTTGTGTCGTCTGCAAAGGATGACACGAAGCTGTGACTTGTATTTTTGTCTATATCTGATATGAGAATAAGGAAAAGCAGCGGTGCAAGGACTGTACCCTGAGGTACAGAGCTTTTAACTGCACTTGGACTAGATTTTATATGGTTGACCGTTACTCGCTGAGTCCTGTTTGACAGAAAACTGAGTATCCAGCGTCCTACTTTACCGGTTATTCCCATTGACCTCATTTTGTGTGCTATCACGCCATGGTCACATTTATCGAAAGCCTTTGCGAAGTCCGTGTATATCACATCAGCATTCTGTTTTTCTTCTAATGCCTCAGTGACTTTGTCGTAGTGCTCAAGTAGCTGTGAGAGGCACGATCTTCCCGCTCGAAATCTATGTTGGCCTGGGTTGTGAAGGTCATTGGTCTCCATGAAATTGGTGACCTGACTCCTAATCACTCTCTCAAATACTTTTATGATGTGCGATGTTAGTGCAACTGGTCTATAATTCTTTGCCAATGCTTTGCTCCCTCCCTTGTGTAGAGGGGCTATGTCTGCTACTTTATTCTATTCTTTTTGCTCAATTAGTATTAAGTTTTAGATATTAATGTTTTTCTTGCCCGAAACGCATTGTGTAATAGTGGCTTTAGGCATTGTATGTACTAGCTCTATCTATAAATCCACTTGGGTAAAATCACTTTATGTATGTACCTTTCCTGAATAAACATATTTATTTTTTATTTATTTATTTATTTATTTTAAGTGCATCTGGTATCTCCCCCGTGTCCAAGCTCTTCCTCCACACTATACTGAGTGCTGTATATTCCTTCTCCTCGGCTTTGTAACAAGTGCAGGAGGTTTGGGCATGGTGCCCTCCGCTGCTCTGGGACTGTCTCTCTCTGTCCTTTGTGTGGGGGCGAAGGTCACTCTAAGTCGGAGTGCACTTCTCCCCAGGTTCGCTGCCTCAACTACGGTGAGGCCCACCCTACCTTCTCCCGTGTGTGTATCCATTACAAGCTTGAGGCAGCCGTCCTCATCTTGAAGCACCGGGAGCGTTTATCTTTTCCTGAGGCGAGGCGCCAGGTTCGCCGGTTCCCGCCTTATGCTAACGTCTCTTATGCTCGCGTGTTGCGCTCTTCCTCTCCTCGTCCTTCCCATCTTCCTCAGACTCTCAACCGTTTCCGGGCCTTGGACCCCTGATATGCCTACTGCCCCCTCCTCTGTTCCTACAGTACATAGTTTGTTGCCAGTACCAGATGACCAAGAAGCCTGCCAACGGGTAAGGATGGAGGAATGGATAACTGGGTGAAAGTCGGAATATGGAATACCTTTACAAGAGATGGGACAAGAGCGGACAGCTCAATTCCTTGGCGGCAGCATCCGCAAGCTCATTTAAAGACACACCAATATGGCTGGGAACCCAGCAAAACTCAACCGACTTAAATTTACTGTGAACAAGAAACGGCCAATGCTGGATCTTAACAACTACTGGATAGAAAGCAGGAGACGAAGAGCATAGAGAATAGCATAAAGCTCCGCTGTAAAGATGCTAATCTCCGGAGGTAAGCGACACATAAGTGGGACCAGGAAAAACAACAGAGTAGCCAACACCGTCTGCAGACTTAGACCCATTGGTGAAGACAGAAACGGAGCGGGAGTGAGAAGAAAAGTGCTCAAGGAAAAGGCGTTTTAGAACCGTAGGAGGGGTAAAAGCTTTAGTGATGGCAGTCAAGGATGTACAAAACTGCGGAAGGGGGACTCTCCATGGGGGCAAAGGATTTAGTTTGAAACATGTGGTTGTAATAAATTATTGAAAATGTGTAAATTCGTTAGAAAAAAATCCTCCCTTTCTATTTAGGGTGCAGTACTGAAACATAGGACAGTTGCAGCCATTTTTATATACAATTAGTAAAAAAAAAGTTGATTTAAATTGAACAACTTTTAATTTGCTGTAATCTGGCCCCTTCAACAAGCCTGGCCTGAGGATGGGTTGAATTATCACAGCTCTAGATGACAATTTGGCAGCCATAGTGACCTTACAGACATCTTCCCTAAGCTGTCTAAGGCAAAGGTTAAAACAAAGTTTTAGGGGAATAAGTCATTTTGAGTACTTTGGAGGGATCATTAGAAAATAATATATACGACCCAGGGGCAAATAATATATAAAAGATTATATATTGTATAATATAATCCATGCAAACTAGTTATGATGAAAATGGACTGCTGTCCGGAACAATCCTGCTTGAGAAGTCACACACATTTATGTCGCATCATGTGCAAGGATAGAGCAATATCACCAAAATGATTGCAAAGTAAAAACTTTGTAAAAAATAAAAACTGTATATCGATCATAATCAAGTCTTTTAAAAATCTAACTTTTTTGGATAATTTTTTAAGAATAAAATCTTTCTTAAAAGCATCACAGATGTTGTGTAAAGTAGGTCTGACCTTCTCAATGTGAAATTAAGTCACAGTGGAACCCAGTGTTCATCATTCTTTAGATGGTCAATGGTTAGCGAGTTGGTCTGTGTGGTCCCTTGGTCATGGTGAATTGGTCTGTGTGGTCCCTTGGTCATGGTGAATTGGTCTGTGTGCTTCCCTGGTCATGGTTGGGGAGTTGGTCTGTGTGCTTCCCTGGTCACTGTTGGCGAGTTGGTCTGTGTGGTCCCCTGGTCATAGCGAGTTGGTCTAGTCCCCTGGTCATGGTAATGCGTGATGTCTAATAAATGTTCTGATGAATTAATATTTTCCTTGCAGGTTTTCTTCTGTTGTCAATAAGAAAAGTAATATTTGCACATAGTAGCATTGTGAAGGAAGTGTAAGAGCATGCTTGTGTTGCAGTGCCTCGGGGGGTATGAGAAAGGACGCATGGAGCACCACCACCTGATGCACACCTTTGGTTATTATGGTAATGCTGTGTACGCTGTTGCTTGTCCCGGCTCACCCTACTGGTGAGTACAATTAGTGCTTTACTAGTGCTTGCTACACCATCCTTATATCACTATCACCATTAAAATGTTCACCTTTATGTATGTATGTTGGGATCAAGTAACAAATCAGTGAGTGTCAAAGAGAAGAAGCATACTAGTGTGAGCATATAGCACTGTATAAAGCACAAATTAATCCAACTTGATTACATAACATAAAGATGCATATAAGTGAACATGATGACACAAGATAATTAAGTGACGTCATTCACTGAACATTTTTATAGTGACATTTGGTTTAAAGGAATTGTGGTTAAGGCAATTGTCCATTCTGAAACATAAAGAATTGGGTTGTAATGTTGTTACTATCATCTTCCTCCTTGCTTGCCTGCTTGCAGTACATCAAATTGCTTGTTCTTCCAGCAGCTACAAGAACAAATATAAGCTTTGATTCTGTTTCTTATAAGACATAGGCTGTGTCTGATATTGGTTTACCTTTCACTCTAAAGTGTGTTCCAACCACTTGGGCTGGACAAAGAAGAAAGCTAGAAGAAAGAAAACGGAGACGTGATCATCACTTAACAAAACAATAACGGTAATTGACAAAGAGGAAGTCTTGAAACCAGTAACCTCAAGAACAAGAGGTCATAGATTGAAGCAGAAGAAACAAAGGTGCTAAAAAAAATTAGAAAATTTTCTTTTGCATAGTAGATGGTTGGAACAAGTAAAGTTAGCAAGTTGTAGAGGCCAAAACCGTCGGTAGTTTCAAAGTGTTATGACAGAGTTCAAGGAAGACGGGACAACACAAGCATAGCTTTCATCCTGCAACTACACTTTAAGTAATTTCACTTGCTTGCTCACTCTTCTCCATCCCCATAACATCCCTGCATTCAGTTGTGATTGAAAATTTGACTTTAAATTTCTATTAATTTACATTTTAATTCTGATATGTTACTGAATATACTCAGATACTTGACATTTGTTCAAAGAACTCTGTGGGAGTTCTTTGAACTCCACAGAGAAAAACTTGATGCACTGCAATTTGTATCGAGTTTTGCTCTCTGTATCAGTTTGCTTTGTATCAAATGGGCCATTAAGTACCAAAATCTTTCCAAGTCATTCTTTATTCACTGTATTCATAGACCTTTGTTTACTGTGCAGCAAAGTGAAGAAAGAAGACTACAGTGACCTTGTTTACCGAGCAAGTGAAGGTGACACCCGCCTCACGGAGCTGCACATGGACAAGATCTTGCAGCGACAGATCTTCCCAGTGATGCGGGGCAGGTACATTCCTCTATCTCCACAGGAGGAGTTTCTCATGCAGAATCATATAACAATAGATAGTCCAATAATATTTAGAGAAATACACTAGTAATAAAACTTTTACTATCAATGAATACTATACAATTATGTTTGTTTACTCATGACATTAGTTTTATTTAAAACTAATTAAATTATTAACAATTATTATTAAAACTACTAAATGTAATATTCATTGACAAATATTGACCTACCTTGCATTAAATTTCCTTTAATATTAAGTATTCCAATGACTCTGTAATCGTATCTGTTGAATACTATTTTCATTTTACCTTAAATGATGACAATCGTAACTGCATACAATGTAAAATAATGTCTCACTTGGGTAAGTTAAGAGGTCCTACTTGCCCATGCACTTGGTCCCAGTTCCAGACTCGTGGAATTAAATATTTATAAAGAAATGTAAAGTACCATTAGCACAAGCACTCTGTGTAGTGTGGGGAAAAAAAAGTTTGAACACTAGGGCGATACCAAAAGTGTTAAAACCACCAGATATGGCTCCTCTACACAAGGGAAGGAGCAAAGCATTGGATAAGAATTATAGACCAGTTGCACTAACGTCCCACATCATAAGTATTTGGGAGAGTGATCAGGAGCCAGGTCTCCAGTTTTATAGAGACCAATGACCTCCATAACTCGGATCAACATGAATTTAGCAGCTACTCGATCACTGTGACAAAATCGCTAATGCATTAACAGAAAAACATAATGCAGATGTGGTATACATGGACTTTGCAAAGTTTTTTTTTGATAAATGTGACCATGGAGTGATAGCACACAAAATGAGGTCAGTATGAATAACAGATAAAGTAGGTTGACGGATATTAAATTTTCTGTCAAGCCGAACGCGAAGAATAAGTTGGCCAAATAAAATATAGTTCAGGCTCAGAGAAAAGCTCTGTACCTCGGGGGACAGTCATTGCATCACTGCTTTTCCTTATTTTCATATCAGAAAATAACGGGATGTTTTAAAAGTGATAAATTTCAGGTACAGGTACTTAAGTATGGAATCATATCAAATGCACTCTGCACCAGGCCCAGATTCCTGGAATTTTATCAGAAATTGCAAAAAAAAAACACTATCACAAGCCCTAAACATCTTTTGGAGATAGAGCCTAGATGTTATCCCGTAATACTTAAAACAGCAGTGATTGCACCACTTCACAAATGAGGTAGTAAAGCTGATGCAAATAATTATAGACCAATAGCTCTAACATCACACATCATAAAAATCTTTCAAAACAGTGCTAAGAAGTAAGATCATAAAACATATGGAATCACAATGTCTACATGACCCTGGGCAACATGGGGTTCAGAACAGGGCACATCTGTCTCTCACAAGTGCTTGACCACTATGACATGGCCTTAGGTGCCATGGAAGACAAATAAAATGCTGATGTAATATACACAGACTTTGCAACAACTTTAGACAAATGTGACCATGGTGTTATTATGCACAAAATCCGCTCAAAGCAAATTACTGGGAAAGTAGGGAGATGGAGCTTCAACTTCCTAATAAACAGAAGCCAGAGTGTTATAGTCCAAGTAAATTCTGATTCATCCACTGTGAAAAGTTCAGTTCCCCGAGATACAGTACTTATTCTGGTACTTTTCTTCATCCTCATATCGGATGTTGACAAGAATACAAACTATAGTACTGATCATCCTTTACCAATGACACTAGTTTTCATGAGAGTAGACAATATAGAGGACACAGCAGACCTTCAATCAGATGTTAATAGTCTTATAATGGGCCACAGAAAAAACATGTTTAATGAGGATAACTTCCAATTACAGTGGAACCTCGATTAACGAGTGGCTCTATTAGCGAGTTTTTCCAGTAACGAGCAAGCCACTCGCAGCAAATTTGTGTCTATTGACGAGCTCGCCTCTATTAACGAGCAAAACCACACGGTGCTTCCTAGCGTCTCGCGGGTTCTCGCAAATTCTCGGACGCCTCTGACGCCAGTGTTGTTGTTGTATCTCACACGACAAGCATCCTTCTGGATTTATTTGCTCTTTTCTTTGGGTTTTTAGTGGTTTTGCGACTACAATTTGTAACACACGATGTCTCCAAAGAAGCTGCTTGCTAAAGATAGTGTTGTCAAGAGGAAGAAAGATACAATTACTGTGGATTTGAAGAAGGAAATTATAGCAAAGCATGAGTGTGGTGTCTGTGTGACTGATCTCACAAGGGAGTATGGCAGGTCCTCATCAACAATTTACACCTTTAGTAAGGGAATGAGGAGGTAAGGGAGGATGCTGCCTCTTCCACTGAGATCACCCTGATCAAGCAGTGACAACCCAGTGTGTGAATATGGTTAATGACAATTTGCTGTCTTGTTTTAGGGACATCCTAAAACAAAGACAAAAGCAATTGTCAATAGAAAAGTTCTTTCCAAAAGTAGAGAAAAGAAGAGCCAGTGATAGTGAACCACAACCTGGTCCCAGTGGGGTGAAAATCCCAAGAAGAGAGGCTGCCTGACTAAGAGGTGGATTCTCCTACCACACCATAACCCCTCTCCTCCATCCCACCTCCCCATCGTCTCCCTCAAGCCAGCAACGACTCTTCATAAGGTAAAGTAAACATTAAAACAGTACAACAAAACATTTATAATTACATGTGCAGTATTATATTTACATTAAAAAATGTCATACAAGTATGGATGTTTTTGGGAGTGGAACGGATTAAATTTATTTCCTTTATTTTAAATGGGGAAATTTGTTTCCAAAGACGAGTTTTCCAGGTAACGAGCTCGGTGCCAGAACGGATTAAACTCGTTAATAGAGGTTCCACTGTACTATGTTATGGGGAAAAAACAAAAAGCACCAAAGCAGAAACCACATATAAAATGCAGTCAAACCACATTACAATAAAAAGCAATGTGAAAGATTTAGGAGTAATCATGCTGGAAGACATTACTTTTAAAGAACACAACAAAGTTGCTGTCACAACTGAAAGAAAAATGAGGTTGGACAACAAAGACCTTCCAAACAAGAGATACCATACCAATGATACTTTTTAAGACATTAGTGCTCAGTAAAGTGGAATATTTTTGCACTAACAGCTCTATTCAAAGCTGGAGAAACTGCTGACCTGGAGAGTGTGCAAAGGTCTTTTACTGCTAGAATCCACTCTATAAAACATTACATTTTTTATTAAAAAAATTAATTAACTATTATTATAAATTCTTGAGACTACCTAAAAATGTTAAATCTATTCCCTAGCGTGCAGGCATGAGAGATGCATAATAATCTACACTTGGAAAATACTAGGACTGGTTTCAAATCTGCAAGCAGAATTAAAACCAATAGAGCAGAAGGCATAGCAGGATGTACAAAATATTGCACCACTGAAGAGCAGAGGTGCAATAGGCACACAGAGAGAACTCGTTCAACATCAAAGGCCCAAGACTCTTCGACAATCTTTTCCCTACACTTATGGGGGCATAACTGGCCGACCTCTCGGTGTTCAAAAGAGAACTCGACAAGCACCTTCGAAGATTACCTGATCAACCAGGCTGTGACTCATATGTCAGGCTGCAAGCAGCCACATCAAACAGCCTGATGGATCAGACCAGCAACCAGGAGGCCTGGTCAGAGATTGGGCCACTGGGACATTGATCCCCAGAACCTCCAACAGGTAGATAGTCATGGTGAAAATGAGGACCTTAAACAAAATACAGGGTACAAAGGGTACAAAACACCATCAAATATGCCCATAGTAGTAAAGCAACATGTAAAGGATTTGGGAATAATGATGTCTGACGACTTAACACTTTGGGAGCAAAACCAAGCAAATATAGAATCTAGTAGAAAATTATAGGATGGATTACAAGAACCTTCAAATACAGGCATCCCAACACAATACTGATACCATTTAAATCACTGGTACTGTCCTGTCATGAGTACTGCTCAATGCCCACTTCTTCCTTCAGAGCAGGAGAGATTGCTGAAGTAGAGGGAATGCAGAAAACATATATGGCACAAACACACACATGAATGTGCACGCACACACGAGCGCGCGCACACTTTCCTTTCACACATACTAATTTTAGCTGCAAGGCATGCAACACAGGTTTTGGCTATTTAAATTTTTGTCGAGTGCTTCTTGGGATGCTGACAGAAGAACTCTCATTTTTGTAATTTTCTGGGGAAATAGCCTTGTGGCTCCATGAAGATGGTCCCCATCTACCATGTAACATCAGAAATGTTATTCTGAAACCCAGGGGATCAGGGACCTCCCCTGACCCCCTGGGATTTGGGGACCAGGGAAAGTCTAACAGATTTCTGGTAGCCTGGAACAGTTGAGAATTGGCACCTAGTCAATCCTCCCTAGCCAGGACCCAAACCCAGGACCAAATCACTCATGAGGCATAGGGCGAGTGAGTGTTATCATTGTGCCAACAGGGGCTTTGTCATGGTTATCCTCACTGGAACCAAGAGGGACTGTGGAAGCACGAGTACATGTCTAACTGGCTAGCCTCTGGCCTGTCATCTGGTGGTGGGGTAGTGCAACTGACTAACGAGTGTATGCCTATTCAATAGTGTTGCCAATGTTTCACCATGAAGTTTTTTGTTTAGGCACTATCTTACTGGTGGCTCTTTTCCTTGTTCCTGGTTTAGTCTCATCCCCTGACTCTATTGAGTGGATCAGAATCTGTTTCTGGTCTGCACTTGTGACTCAAAGGGCCTACTGGGGCATGATAGGATTGGAGCTAACCAGGTGGTGGCAAGCTTCAGGGAGCTGCTGAGGGAAATCTCAGAAAAATCATTGTAGAAGTATTTTAGTGGCATACGAAAAGTCAGCATGGAGCCTATGGGTGAGGAGTTCAGAAGGGCGGTGAGAACTGGTGAATAGCCAAGAAATGTAAATCAAGCTCATTTATGACTGACAAAGGCTCAGCAATAATGGAGCCATGATGATGGAAGACAGGTGTTGCATCAGGATGAATTTACATGCAATCTTGTATATATTCTTTCAGATATAAATAAGAGGGGTGATAAGGATAAGTGGATACATTATATATCAAGTTCTCTCATTTAGCCATACAAATGACCCTGTGGGCCTAAACATTCACTTTCCTTAACAAAATTAATGATTCCAGTCTGTCATTATTGGGGGTTCTTCCAGCCTGTGTTTTTATAGGGAATGGTGCGAGTACAGTGCATATTCCATTAAGAATTACACTTTCTCATGCCATGGGAGGCATAGTGTTTGTTGGAGTGAATGGCAGCATCAAGGGGAAAGGAGAAGGAGTGAAGGACCAGTAGACTGGACATGCAGAGAATAGAGGTGAAGGCAGTAAAAGCTCTTGTGACAAAATGTTACTAAAGGAAAGAGAGAGGGGGGAAGAAATTAATTGAGGAATATGAAAATGGGGCCACTGATATGGAGCTCATCAAAGACCTATCAATCTGGGTCTAGGTAGATTGAAAAGTTTTGAGAGAAAGTGAGACGAGAAGCAGTATGAGCGAGTCTCAACATGATTCGGCTTGCCAGTATTTAACTGAAACTGGGAAAAAGAGGATAAAGGCTCCTGAAAGATACCCACAGATGATAGAGAATTGCCCGATAGAGCATGGCTACAGTTGAAATCCCCCTAAAGGAAGATTCCTGCTACTAATGATGAGATGAGGTGGAATAATACCAGCATCCACACTTGCATTCATTCTGACATTTTGGTGATCTTTACCAGTCTCTCAATGATGTGGAGCAGTTCTGCAAGGCCATCACCCTTTTTCTGGGATTGGACCTCAACAATGCACATCCAGACAGTTGAGGACATGTAACATTTGAGGCCTTGTACATATTTTAGGGAAATGTGCAGCTGAAGATTGTTGCCAACCATATGCTTGTCAATATAATTAAGATAAAAATATTTTATCTATGTACATGGACCTAGCCCATCATTTAACACGGTAGCATGCAAGGCACAAAAGTGGAGCCAAGGACAAGTACAGTGCCCACAGTCTCCCAGGAGTAGGAAGAGGTGTTTATAATGCCATCGTGGTGATCAATGAGGAGTTTGTATGAGTTGGAGCTAGTCACATTGGGTGATGGACGAGCCACTGCCATCCTTATAAAAGAAGCCATGAAGCCTGAAGTTTGCTTTCTCTCAGGTAAGAGAAAAACATATTTTCCAGACAGGTCTAAACTAATGGGCCCAGATGTACACATCTGCCACATGAGCCTAAGAGGGAGTAAGAGAGATCTAAATTGGAGACATATAATGTGACATTAAACTTAACTTGGCTGTGCCAGCACCCAGGGAAATATATTACAATCACTCGCGTGACCCACAGGAAGAATGCATTTATCTGGACTGAAAAAAGGCTTTTGAGAGTTCCACAGAAGAGTGTGTTCTGGAAACTTGAACATACTGAAGGAGTGACAGGGAGGCTCCTAACATTGATGGAAAAATTTTCTTACAGAAAAATGAGGGCAGTTATCAGAGGCAATGTATCGAACTGGGGAAATGTCATGAGTGGAGTACCACAGGATTCAGTTCTAGTACTGGTAATGTTCATTGTTTACATAAACGACCTACCAGATACTTGGCTCTCTGTCCTGCTCCACTTAGTCTTGACTACTACAACACTTCACCTCATTGCCAACAAACAGACTGCTGTAACCAAGACTTTAATAAATATAAAAAAACACTAAACTTTGTCTAATCAACCAAAAATGTACACGTAAAATGCACATTACATCAAAATATCTTGCTCCACATGCATAAATTTTTAACCTTAGGAGGAATTTAATTAAACATGTGTCAAGTCGGTATATATATATATAATTATTTTGAATATCTTAAACAGGTTTTAGTCCACATCAATATCAACAATACACATCTGTAGGCAAGGAATGTATACTTCAAAAGTTATCTATAAAATATCTCATAATTAAAAATATTAAAGCTTTTCATGCCATTTATACACCAGAGAGCAACATTAATGTTTACCTCAGATGAATGAATATTCACAAAGAGGTGGGAGGGAAAGAGGGGGGGGGGGAGGGTGAGAGTGAAGGGGCAGGAGAAGGAGATGGTATAGGAAGTTGGAGAGCGATAGGGAAGAGGGAGGTGGGGAAGGGGGAGTTCATACAATTTATATTGCGAGGGCTAGTACAGTCTCAACAAGAATGCATGCACCATTATATATACAGTATAACTGTCTCAAATAGTTACGGCAAAAATATTAAGTGTTTACTATTGCATGCTTCCCCAAAATTGAATTGATAAACAAGAAGACTTTTTAATAGACAATACATTTTTCTTTTATGGGAATGTATATTACATGCTACATTAAGTAGGAAAACAGCAAAGTAAGCATGAAAAGTTAAGACAGCGTAAAACTGTAGAGGCACGTTTTGGGGTCCTCGGATGCATGATGCAAATTTATTTTCAGATACATTATTAGTTCTCCATTCCAATAGAGACTTTTAAAGTTAAAATTTTGTTAAAGTTACCAAAACTAAGAGCCACTGAAAAATTAAATTTTTACCAGGACATATTCAGCCCATCTTCCTGTTTAGATAGTACTTGTTATAAGTATGCAGACCATCATACATACAGTATATTGACGTAATGGACAATTGGACAGTAGCATTTAGAACTTTATGAGGATTTGAAAAAATAAAGCTAAAAATATAATATTCCTAGGCCTAGTGTAGCATATACTATGGTACCTCGGTTTACGAATGCCCCTCTTTACGAACTTTTTGAGTTACAAACATGATTTCTTCAAAAAATTTGAATCGGGTTACGAACTTTTCCTCGGGAAATGAAGTTTGCTGATACGCGTATGGCTGACCTAGCGCATGGTGGCATGGCGATCGCGCCTCAGTTTACCAGTGCCTCCCGCTTAGTGACTATGGCGCCTGAATTCTTTGTAAAGAATTTTAGTTTTTCGGATTTTTTGGCTATTTGAACATAAAAGTTTTATGTATCTCGCCATGGGTGCCAAGAAAGCCAGTGGTAAGGTTCAAGGCAAGAAAACACATATGAGAATGACCATAGAGGAAAAACAAGAGACCATTCATAAACATGAAAATGGTACATGGGTTGTTGAACTAGCTAGGCAGTACAACAAATCTATGTCAACGATATGCTCTGTAATTGCTAAAAAAAAAAAGGACATTACGAGCGCTAAAGTGGCAAAAGGTGTATCAACAATTACGAAACAAAGAACACAAACACTTGAATATGTTGAAAAGTTATTATTTCACCCATGGCAAGCTGTAGTAGTCCGTTGAGTTAACCTTTTTAATGAGAATGTGATGTCTCACTTCAGACAAGTGTTACAAAGTAGGGAAAAAAGGTGTCACTAGAAAGGTTTTTAGTGAGAAAAAAAAGTGAGCCACAAGCAGGTCCTAGTGGTATGCAAGCAAAATGTGTCAGTGTGTGTGTACCCCCAGAGAAGTCATCACTGCCTGATGGTTAGGAAAAAAAAAAACTGAAAATAAGAAAAAATGTCAAAAAGGTTCATTCAGTGTGTCAGGCAGTTATAATCACTGCCTGATGTTATAATGGAAGGAGACTTCCCTTCTAAACACAAACACCTCTCCTCCTCCCCGTCTTCCATACGCCAACAAGAGCCATCAATAAAGGTAAGTAATAACTTGTACATATTTTAGTACTAAAGATTTGGGTCAATTAGGTATAAAATTTACTTTGAAGTTAATTTTTGGGGGAGTGTGAAACGGATGAATTCAATTTACATTATTTCTTATGGGAAAGTTCGTTTCGATTTACGAATTTTCGGGTTACGAACGGATTAAATTCGTAAGCCGAAGTACCACTATATATATGTACTATATTAGTTCTCAGATAGTCTGTATTTGGCTATCAGTGATGGTTAGGTTTTATTACATAGCAACAAATACAAAACCTTTTTTAGTTGGTTCAAATTCAATAGCACCAAATTCTATTTTCTAATTGTCAATTACATCAATATATGTTATTAACCCCTTAACTGCGTTGCCTCCAAATATGACACCCCCACAGTGCGCAGGAAATAAATTATCTGGAAAAAAATGCTTTTGATTTTTTAAAGTGTCAAAAACCCTTCCCTCAGTATGGGTATGTAAAAAAAAAAAAATTGAAATTGTACTTACTTTGGCTGCTATGAGGTCTGTAAGTTGGTGCGTGACGTCATCATTCGCCTGTGACGTACGCTCCTGGGGCCAGTAGGGCGCCTGGAGCGGGGCGCGCGAGTTGCCCCGAATATATTTTTGTTAATTTTTTGCGCACAGTTCCAAATACATTTTATTTGTTTTTACGTGCTAATCCTATGTATAATGAACACGTACACTGTGTTATGGCAGTAAAACATCCGTACTGTCCGAAGACACTGTGTTACGTGCATGACACTTGTGTACACATATGCTACCTTGATACCTTGAGGATACCTTGAGGTGCTTCCGGGGCTTATCGTCCCCGCGGCCCGGTCATCGACCAGGCCTCCTGGTTGCTGGACTGATCAACCAGGCTGTTGGACGCGGCTGCTCGCAGCCTGACGTATGAGTCACAGCCTGGTTGATCAGGTATCCTTTGGAGGTGCTTATCCAGTTCTCTCTTGAACACTGTGAGGGGTTTGCCAGTTATGTCCCTTATGTGTAGTGGAAGCGTGTTGAACAGTCTCGGGCCTCTGATGTTGATAGAGTTCTCTCTCAGAGTACCAGTTGCACCTCTGCTTTTCAACGGGGGTATTCTGCACATCCTGCCATGTCTTCTGGTCTCATGTGATGTTATTTCTGTGTGCAGGTTTGGGACCAGCCCCTCTAATATTTTCCACGTGTAAATTATTATGTATCTCTCCCGCCTGCGCTCAAGGGAATACAGATTTAGGCTCTTTAGTCGGTCCCAATAGTTTAGATGTTTTACCGAGTGGATTCTAGCAGTAAAGGATCTCTGCACGCTCTCCAGGTCAGCAATTTCACCAGCAGTGAAAGGGGCTGTCATTGTGCAGCAGTACTCCACTATGCTGCACGTATTTACTGTGTATCATGCTAATTTATGTACATATACAATCTATTTACACACTATACACTGTCACCCTCAACACACTCAGAACACCGAGTGAGAGCAGCCACACCCAGCCAGTCTCCCTCACTACAACATCTTTACTCGCCAACATTGCTCCTCCCACCATTCTGTTATTGTTCATATTACACTAATTACACATTATATATACCTATCTACATGTTTTATTTACCAGAACTATGCAAGTAAGCTGGTATTGTGTCCAAACAGTACAGTTGCCACCATACACTGCATGAAAAAATCACACAGCAGACAACGCTACGATTACTACGTAACCTCCCTCACCAAAATAGCTCCTCTCAACATTCTCCTGTTGCTGTTATTACACTATATACACACTGTATATACACATGTACATATGTGTTGGCCATAGCAAACCACTAAGCTAGTATGGTGAGCAAAACAAGAGTGGCTGCCACACACACACACACACACACACACACACAACAAGTTAGGGGAGAAGGTGGTGGAGGCCAAGACCGTCAGTAGTTTCAAAGCGTCATATGACAAAGAGTGCTGGGAAGACGGGACACCACGAGCGTAGCTCTCATCCTGTAACTACACTTAGGTAATTACACTTAGGTAATTACACACACAGAGGCTACCTCAATTCTCTCCCTCCCTCCCTCACCAAAATTCCTCCTTCCACAATATTACGCACAACGTTAATTATAACCACAATCCTTCTATTATCACAATCCTGGTCACTAATTCCTGTAAATGAATAATTGACCACACGTTTATTTTGAAAAGGAACCTAAGAAATCATTTGAAGATTCCTAGATGGATGAAATAATGCTGTGGTGCTGTGGCTAGCGCTGTGAACATCGTGAACACCATTGAATCACTGATATTTGAACATTGTACCCAGTCATCATCACACTCAGGCTCTTCTACCCCCACTATCTTGGCTAAATAATCCAAGTTATATATATATTTTGACATTATTAGGCGATGCTGTGGTCACACGCTGAACAGCAGTGCTGTGCGCTCATGCTGCGAGCGCCAGCCTTGGTTGCTCACACACTACTGAGGCTCCCACACCCGGGAATGTGGACCACGATTTTTTTTTTAAAGATGGCGTCTGTTTACAAGAGCCTGAGGAAGCTGATGTGAACCCCATGTAGCTGCGAGAGTTTTGAATGGAATGTGAAAAATACAAATACCCGGAGGCGCGTTGCGCAAACCAGACGTGAGCCTGCAGGCGCATTACGCAGTTTAAGGGTTAATGATCACGAAACACTGATCATTTGTATGCGGAAATCCACAGAGAAATGGAAAAGAGAGATGAACGTTTCGGCCGATCTGGGCCTTTGTCAACACCGGACTGACAAAGTCCGGTGTTGATAAAGGCCCAGATCGGCCGAAACGTTCATCTCTCTCTCTCTCCATTTCTCTGTGGATTTTCCGCATCAATATATGTACGATGGTCCACATAATTATTATAAGTACTGTACTATCTAAACATGAGGATGAGCTGGGATATTTTAAACGTTAACAGTTCAAATGCCAAATTTTAATTAACTGTAGGTACTGCATTTATGACTAAAAACTTTATTACATATCAATGGAAGTTTTACCAATATTTTACATAACAAATATCAAGCTGAGGCCTTGTACTTATAATGCCATATACACTGAGGAAAGTCCTGTAAAGTACAATTATTATTATTTTATAATTAGACAATATGTAGCCTTTACCTTCTTTTACTCAATAAAATTTCAAACCTTTCATGTGTCTAGATTTAAGCCAGTCTTCATTACAGGTTGCAACCATTAGATTGTTGACAAGTGGAATTCTTTGTAAAAAATAAAAGTCACTTGTAGGAGCAACATCAGAAGTACCGAAGATCACTTTCCTTTGCTTTGTCTGAAATATACAAGTTCTATTAGTTACATGAATTATTATGTCATTAGTCATTTATACAATTGCAAAACCTATGGAGTAATGAATCATTATAAAGACAGAGAATGAAAAGTTTGTTAGTAGTAAGATAACCACATCAGTACTCTTAAGTTGAATGAAGAGATCATGCTGGAGTGATGATGACTGATTTTAAGAGAAGGAAGATAGAGAAAAGCCAAGAAAAAAACAGTGTTGAATGTAATGAAAAGTCTTTTTCTGGATGAGCCCCGGAAGCTCCCTCGAGCTTATCGGGCTAATGTATGTTATATTAGACCAGGACACTAGCTATGGAGTTCAGACCTACCAGGGACCAGCGCCAGAACCTGGCCCCTTCAGAGGTTTCAAGGAGCAATGGCCATGGAAAACCCCACTTGTAGTTTGAAGATTTGGGTGAATTAGGTATAAAATTTACTTAGAAGCTTTTAACCCCTTATCTGCCATCGACTGGGGTTAGACACCCAGAAAGATAGGCATAACAAAACAAAAACCCCACACGGTAAGAAACTAAAACAAAAAACTGAACAGAGGTAGAAACTCTACAATCCTAAGGAAACGAGCAAACAAGCAATTATCACAATTTACTGCCGCGCTGCCCATCCGCGCAGCCCTTCCCTCCCAGAGAGGGGGAGGGGGGGCCTGGACCTCACCACGCTGGCTGCCTTCAGTTTGGAAACTAGGCTTCAACCAACGTGAAAAAACTACCGACCAGTGGGAGGGAGGGTTGCCAGGGAGTCTCCGGGGCTCACCCAGAAAACATCAGAATGGGTCTGACCCACTGGTCAGACCCATACGGCACGGCTGGAGGAACCGACTCGAATGCCTCCGCCGCCACCCCGGAAGAGGAAACCCCCGAGACCGCCCGAGTCTCAACCCAACCAGACCCCGCTCCAACCCCGAAACCCTCCTATGGTTCGGAGCAGGAAGCAAGGGAGGAAGCATGTAGAACAGAAGGGGAAGGACAAGGAGCGGAAGGAGCCAGAGCCGAAGTGACCCCCACCCCCAAGTCCGTACCCCACCCACCAAAACGGGGCAGCCTCGGGGCATCCAGAGCCGCAAACAACCAGCTAGCAACGCCACAGCCGCCTGCACCCGATTAACATGACCAGTGGCCTGGGCGAAAGGGAGCACGTACCGACAACACTCGCCGTACGACTCCGGGTCACAAAAACAATGACCCAACAGGCAGCATGGCGGAGGCACAACCTGTGAGTGTCACCCTGAGACAAGGGGACAGATCAACCGACAAACTCGCAGGACGCGAGAGGGACTCTGAGGACACACCTAGAGGACCACGGAGCCCCCGTGGGGTTTTCCAGGGCCCTTAGCCGTTGGTACAAACTAAGGAAGCCCAGGCAGGGTACCACGAACCGGCGCCCAATACTACCAACAAACTGCTAAAGCTGAACCCCCGGGACATGTCCACTCACGGAGGCCAAGCAGGAAGTACCACCAACAGAAGGAATCGAAGGAAATCACCTAGAACAGGAATGGGGGACCACAAAGGCAGACCCCCCACCAGGCAAAAACAGAAGAAAAACCCCGCAGGAGGACAACGTACCCAGGCGGAACAGAGTCGGCCGCTGTTATGGTGAAAACTAGCTGTGCAGTACCCCGCGCCCCTACCAGTGACGAAAACTACCACCTACCCAGAGACAAACCAGGGCAACAAACCCCCAGCCGACTCCAAGGGCGGCCCAGTACCGAGCAGTAAAGGACACAGCGGAGGTAGAACCCAAGGCGACTTGTGGAAGGTGGCCCCATGCCCCAAGGGCAGTACTTACAGGGCACCTAGGGAAGATAGCCCTAGGCGCATGCAGCCCGAGTACCGTGGAATCTTACTCCTGGCAGGGTACCTGGCAGGTACCCCACTGGTAGAGACAGTCCACACCACAAGGCACAGAACTGAAACAAAAACCGAAGCCAGAGGCACTCGACCAGCCAGTAATCCCATCAGCCAAGAACTGCCAGTTGGATTGCCGGCATGGAAGGTCTGGGGCTCCTCTTTCCCCCTCCTGGGGAGGGGGGGGGGTGCGCAGACGGTGGCACAGCGACGTGATGATGTCATGCTAGTTAGATAATTTTGTTTGGGGAGTTCTGTCCACTTGTTCGGCTTTCGGTAGCAATATTTTTACCAGAATAGGGGTTTGTTTTGGGGCGCCTACCTTTCTGGGTACCTGTCCCGGTCGATGGCAGACATAGAATGCTCCCAACCACAGGGGGGTTTCTATAGGCCATTGCTCCTCGTGCCTCTCTGAGGGGGGGCCAGGTTCTGGCTCGTGGTCCCCGGTAGGCAAGAACTCCTAGCACTTTGACTGATGCCAGAAAGTTATACATATCCATTCAGCCTGGATAGCTCCAGGGAGCCGACAGTGCTCCCCTCAGAAAGGCACTGCAAGAGCTCTGTAATATGGGTTCTGGTAATCCAAATCTTCGAGTAATTCTGTTTAATACACGTTCAAGTTTTTTGACCTTGTAACCCAAATACGAATTGGATTAACAGGATATACTGAACGAGAAACCTGAATAAATTTTAGTTAAAAGGACTCTACTGTTCAAGTACAACAGAATTTCGCGGTACTGAATTTTGTCGTTACTAAATTAAATGTGATAACCTTTGCTCGTAACACAAATTGAAATTATGTATTAATAAAATAAAATAAAGTACTGTATAGCACAAAATACTATACAAATAAAATCAAAATCAAGATACTAAAGAAATATAGTACAGTATTTATTATAATAATTTACACATATCACATTAATATGATATATATCCGTGAGAAAATCCACGAGGACTATAGGTGGGCGCGAACCTACGACCCCGGCATTGCCAGTCACATACTCTACCACTATCACTGCTGACTTGTAAAAGTCATACAACCGGATTTCTACTGAGATCACAAAAAGTCTACTGAAGCCCGTTCAAGTTTTTACGTATGACCCACAAGCACTTGGGTAGAAAGGCAGAGTGGTCCCACACCTTAGTGGTTCAACACTACCAGGCCGTGGTGTGTTTGGCAAAGTCAGGAGTTTGACTGTGTTTGAACCCTCCAGTTGCCTATAAAAACAACTTATCAGTTTTTATTTGATAAGAAAACCAAAGTCTTCAACCAGCAAAGCCTTAGCAGCTTGGTTAAAACTGACTTTGCCAAACTTATGTACAATAATTTTATTGTTAGGTAATTGAATAATATTGAAGCCCTTCATCAAGTATACTGACTAACTCCAACCAGGCAAGTTGAAATTTCTGTTGTCAATAAATTATTTAGGTACTGTACTGTAAGTATATGAAGATTCTTCCCTAATCATTTGAATTTATATTTATTACATGTTGAAATATAAATAATGTAGGTTGTGGTACAAAGACATCGGTTAATTTTTGTACCTTCCCTGTAAAGTCAGCTGAGGGGGTGGGTTCCATATTATCTGGATTACCAAGCATACACAGTACTGTACTTTGCTGTTACTTGACTGTTGTGTGTTATCCTAAGGAATGGTTAAATATTGCTCATATGTATGAAAACTTGAATTAAAAAAAAAAAATAATCAGGGAAGCCAAAAGTATGCAGACATATCTACAGTACTGCTTTAGGTTAATACTAGATTAGGGTGTTTTAACAAAATGGCATCTATGCAAACCTAATAGATGCTGATGAGGCAATATGTGACTATTCTGGGAAGGGCCCCATCAGTAGTTCCGCAAGCTAAGTTCTAGGACACCAATGCCTTAGGGAGATGCATCAGGCCTCTGAGACCCACCATTGCCAACCTGGGTCCAGGACCAAAATCTGGCTCTATTTAGGATGCAAGGGAAGCTGGTGACCACCGATCAACCCAAAACCACAAAGGTATGGTTATGTATGGACAGAGTGTACTCCTGGTCAGCAACAATGCTATTTTGGGTTGAAAACCATTAATGTTAGATGTCCCTAAGATACCTCTATCTTATTGAGTGTAAATATAACAAAGGCATATTTGTAACAGTTTAGATAAGACAAAGGAACCTTAAGAGGCTTGTAAGAATACTGGCTAGAGGCTGGGGTAATTTTATGGCGTAAGGTGATATTTTGGGAAGGCAGAGCAGGACAGTGAACCCCCCCCTACTGAACATGGTCAAGAGACCATAAAAGATAGATATATATATATATTTTCTTAGCATCAGGGCTTAGCTGAAATAGGAGTTCTCCAAAACTCCTTTTCGTTATTTCAAGGTGAAGAAATGAAGTGAATTACTATAGAATGTATTACACTTTTTTATACAATTTGCACAACGTTTCGAACCTCCATGGTTCATTCTCAAGTGAAGAGATTTTTCAGAATTGGTTGATTTTATACCCGCACTGGGTCAGGTGACAAGACAATAAAGGTGAAAACATGGGGGGATACAATGTGGGGTGAAACATAAGAACATAAGAATAGAGGTAACTGCAGAAGGCCTATTGGCCCATAAGAGGCAGCTCCTGTCTACATACAAAGATTAATCAAGTTTAATTGGCCTGTTATGTGGAACATTGTCTTCTGTGTTGGCATCGTTATGTTCTGGTCTTGTCCTTACTCTCATGGTGGGTAGAGTAAATAGTTCCGTGATTTGGGTGTTCATGGTAGGTTGTTCTATTCTTATGTGAATTGCTTCAAGAATTTCTAATATTCTTGCATCTTGGGTTTGGTCTATTATACAGATATTTTTGTTTAACATTTCTCTTGCTAGGGTGATGTCATGGTCTTGTCTCATGTGATTCCTGGGGGCACCAGATTGAAGATGGCATGTCAAACGCCTCGTCAGCTTGGTCGACGTCATACCTATGTACTTAGATTGAAGGTTACATTCTTCGTGGGGGCAAGTGTACACGTATACAACGCTTGACTGCTGTAGAGGGTTCTCTGTCGGCTTCGGGCTGTTTTTGATAAGGAGTTCGGAAGTCTTCTTGGTTTTGTAGAATATTATCAGGTTTATGTTTTGGTTAGGAGTAATGCTTTTTACTCCTTTACTGATTATTTCTTTCATTATTCTTTCCTCTTTTATATGTTCACTGTGCATAGTTGATTTGTAATATAATTTTATTGGAGGTATTGTGGTTTCTGTTCTAGGTTCAGGATTATACCAACGGTCCAAGTGTCTTCTTATAGCAGCGTTTATTTCCGCGTTGCTATATCCGTTGTTCACCAATACCCGAGTTACTCTTTCAAACTCTCTACTCACGTTGCTCCATTCAGAGCAGTGGGTAAGCGCTCGACGAATATAAGCATTGAGAACACTGGCTTTGTATCTTTGGGGGCACTCACTTCTACCGTTCAGGCATAATCCTATGTTGGTGGGCTTGGTATATACGTTGGTGCTTAAAGAGGTTCCTGTTTTTGTTATTAGTACATCCAAGAATGGCAGACTGTTATTTTCACTATTATATAGAATGCTCCCAATCGCAAAAGGGGTTTCTATAGGCCATTGCTCCTCGTACCTCTCTGAGGGGGCCAGGTTCTGGCTCGTGGTCCCCGGCAGGCAAGAACTCCTAGCACTTTGACTGATGCCAGAAAGCTATACATATCCATTCAGCCTGGATAGCTCCGGTGAGCCGACGGGGTTTCCCCCAGAAAACCAGCATTGAATGTAATGAAACACCAATTTCTGGGCGAGTCTGGAGGCTTCCTGGAGCTATCAGGCTGATATTTGTTATATTAGTCTGGGGCATCAGGCAACTGGAGTTCAGGCTACCGGGGACCATGAGCCAGAACCTGGCCTCCTCAGAGAGGCAAAGGGAGCAAAGGCCTATGAAAACCCCTAAGTATTTGGGGGTACACGTATTTCATGTCTGCCGTCGACCGGAGTTAGCACCAGAAAGGTAGCCGTAATAAAACAGACTCCACAAGGTAAGAAAATTGCAATTGAAGACTGAACAGAGAGGCAGAACTCCTCCTATTTAACCCCTGGGCTGCTCTTGTGATTATAGCCTGCAACATGCCCAGCAGCAAGAAAGGAAAATTTATCTTATAAATGTGTTCATTTGTGTTCTCTGATTGCGGGAAAAATAATAAAAAATGGTAACATAATAATAATAATAATAATAATAATAATAATAATAATAATAATAACAACAACAACATATTACTAATATAGGTGACATATTTTGGCCGCAATTAAAGTGAGGAAGTCTGGCAAAATTGAGGCACTGACACACTAAGCGTCCGTGCTGGTCTCCACCTGCGCTGCCAGGCGGGAGTTGCCACAAAGATATAATTACCTAATTATTTCAATGTGTCTGATTTTTTTCTCTGTTATTGGCAGTAATATTATTCAATAGTGTGTAGTGTGATATATTTATATAATAAAATGTGTGAACCATCGCTATACTCAAAAGTATAGTGTGCATATTAGTGATTCAATTACAGTATTATGTTCATAAAACTATAAACAAATAGCTTTGCTATTATTACACTCTATGCATACATTATATATAAGTATCTGCATATTTTGTTCACCATAGCAAACCACTAAGTTGGTAAGGTGAGTCCAAACAACAAGAGTGGGTTGCCACACCCAGCCAGCCTTCCCTCCCTCCTTCAACACCTTACTTGCCAACATTTCTCCACCCACAATCCTTTTGTTTTTTTTATTACACTATTTACACATATATAAGTATCTACATGTTTTGTTCACCATAACTGTACAACTAAGCTGGTATCGTGTCCATACAACATTTCACCACTTAAGCGTGCGGGTCTGATAGAACCCATGCCATGACCCCATCTAAAAGAACGTGCAGTCTGCCAGCCAGGAAGACTCTGGAACCTCCAAACGCACCCAATACAGGGAATAAGAACCGAACTCAAACAAGGACAGATCCATCACATAGGCAGAATCCGGGTCTTGCAGGAGGTATAACTTGAGATTATCTCGAGATGATTTCGGGGCTTAGCATCCCTGCGGCCCGGTCCTCGACCAGGCCTCCTTTTTGTTACACACCCCAGGAAGCAGCCCGTAACAGCTGTCTAACTCCCAGGTACCTATTTACTGCCAGGTAACAGGGGCATCAGGGTGAAAAACTTATTACCCCATTTCTCTCTGCCTCCACTAGGGATCGAACCCGGAGCGTCAGAATTATGAACCTGATGCGTTGTCTACTCAGCCGTCAGGCCCCTTGAACTAATGTAGTATTCTGAGGTACGCCGCAATCGCCTCCCGAACCTCCCTAGGTTAGATACAAAAGGCAGAAAACCTCCGGAAAGAAGTTGCCGAGGAACCCAAGAAAACCCAGGGAGGAGCTGACCCAAAATCATAAACATACAGGGAAAGAGGGGGGGGGGGGGTAGGGGAGGTAAGTAAAACCCCCTCCCCCTGCAACAATAAGCCCCGCAAAAGGGGCACCAAAACCCAAGCGGGGTAAAAAGGCTCCCAAGCTGCCCCAGGTTAACTCCTCCCCAGCTCCAGAATCTTCCAAACCAGGACCCAGGGCAGAGCAGTCCTCCAAACCCTCTACTCCTAAAGAAAAGGCAGAGTCCAGGGGAAAGACAGAAAATAAGGGGGCCTGCTGGTGGGACCCAGAAGCCTCGGTAGGAGGAACTGGCCTGAATGCCTCTATCCCCAGCCCGAATGGGACAGCCCTCTGAAGCTGCCCAAGTCTCATTACCAACTAACCCCCACCCCAACTCTGAAACCCTCAGACGTTTGGGAGCTGGAAGCAGAGGGTGAGGGGAGGATGAGCAGGACGAACAACAGGGGAAGGACCAGGAAGCGCGGACGGAACCAAAGTCGAAGCGACTAACAACCCCAAGTCCAGGTCCCAATAACCAAAATGTTCTGGTTCTGCATCTCTGTTTTGGTATAAATTTGTTTGTGCTTTTATTGTATATTTCACAAATTTAGACATAAATCTAATTTATTTCCTTGCCTAGCAAAATTGGAAAGTTTTTCCAATTAAAGTCATTAATCCTTTAGTTGCGCAAGACATCATATGATGCATTGAGTGACTTGCAGTAACTTGGGCTTGGCATCATATGATGTTTTGGAGTACCGCGCAAGATTTAAATGGCCCGCAGATACACGGGGTTCACCACACCTTCATCAGGGCTCTTGTAAACAGACGCCATTTAAAAAAATAAATTGTGGGCCAAATTCCTGGGTGTGAGGGGCCTCAGTATCGAGTGAGCTACTAAGCCTGACGCACGCAGCATGAGCTCACAGCACTGCTGTTCAGCTTGTGACCACAGCATTGCCTAAAAATGCCATAATATACATGTTCTTGCTATTATTTAACGATATTATTACAGAAGACCCCTGATTGTGATAAAACTGAGCAGGGTTCTGATAATAGCAGGAGTGTGGTGATATTTAGCACTGTGCTCCATGGAGGGAGGAGTAATGCTGTGGGAGGGAGGGTGGTGGCGGCATTGTCTTCTGACTGTGTGGGGCTACCTTTTATTGACTGCACTCGCCATACCAGCTTAGTGGTTCGCTATGGTGACACAAATGTAGATAGCTATATATAAAGTGTGTATAGAGTGTAATAACAGCAATAGGAGTAGGTTTGGAGCAGCCATTTTGGTGAGGGAGGTGCGTCGTCTGCATGACTTATGTTGTTTACTGGTGACCACTATGGTCTTTGGGCACCATACCAGTTTACTTGTACAAGTATGGTGAATAAAACAGGTAGATACTTATATATAATGTGTGTATATAGCGTAATAACACCACAAACAGTATTGTTGGAGGAGAAATATTCGTGCGTCTGGCCTTGAGGGCGCCGCCACCAGCTGACTGTGTGAGTAGCTACGTCTTTGTGCCTTTACTCACCATACAAGCTTAGATGTACAGTTATGGTGAACAAAACATGGAAATACTTATATATAATGTCTGTATATAAAAACAAAAACAGTATGGTGGCAAGTCAGGTGAGGTGAGGGAGGGAGTGGCAGCCAGTGGCGGGCTGCCATTGGCTGCCACTGCCACTCAGCATACCAACTTAGTGGTTTGTTATGGTGAACACGAATGTAGATACTTATATATAAAACGTCTGTATATAGTGAATAAAAGCAAAAACAGTATTGTGGGAGGAGAATGTGGGCGAGTCAGGTGACTTGAGGGAGGGAGGAAGTAGCAGCCAGTGGCAGCCTGGCACTGCCACTCAGCATGCCTGCTTAGTGGTTCGTTATGGTGAACACGAATGTAGATACTTATAAATAACGTCTGTATAAAGTGAATAAAAGCAAAAACAGTATGGTGGGAGGAGAATGTGGGCGAGTGAGGTGTTGAGGGAGTGAGTGGCAGCGAGTGGCTGGCTGGCTGGTGTGTGGCGGTCACTCCTTGTTACTTTTTGACTCATAATAGCAACTTAGTGGTCGTTATGGTGAACAAAACATGCAGATACTTATATATAACCTGTGTATATAGTGTAATAACCGACAAAGTATTTGTTCACTGTTTGATGAACATAATTGATTCAACAATACGCACACCATATTTTTGAGTACAGCGATGATTCACTCATTTTATTATATAAATATATCACACTATACACTATTGAATAATATTACAGCAAAAAAACTACGAAAAATCAATCAGACACACTAAAATAATTAGGTAATTATCTCTTTGTGGCAACTCCGGCCTGACAGCTGGGAGCAACAGACCGTCTGGGACGCACGCTGAGTCAGCGCCTGTTTTTTGCCAGACTTCCCCACCCTATAGCGGGCAATATATGCTACTTACATTTTTTTTATTATTTTTCCCATGATCAGTGAACACAAATTATCAGGTTTAGAAGATTTTTTTTTTATATGCGCCTGTGGGTGACACATGCTAAATAGCCAGGCGCCATACAAGGGTTAAAGAATTTGCGAAGTTCCCTAAAGTGTCCTCTCTTGAAATAGTGTTTATCAACTGTTTCAGTATCCCCATTCTCTTCTAGATGATTTTGCATAGCATGTTTAATTTCGAACAGAACATGATCACTTTCCCAATGAAGGAAGGTACTGGATGTCAAATCTCTTCTTCTTTCCTAGTGAATATTAGATCCAGTACAGTATTGACAAAACATCCCCTTCCCTCATTCTTGTGACCTGCTTGATGTGTTGATACATGAATGTCTCCAGAATGAGGTTTACAAATCTGCCCATCCAAATGCCCACTGTTCATGCTTTGTAGGCCTCCCAGTCTATTGCTTTCAAGTTGAAGTTCCCCAAGTACTAACAACTGTGATTTAATATTATCTGGTCTTACTATAATCTTTCTCATGATCATTATGAGGCCCTCTTGTTTGTCATCTAGTTCCTCCTTTATCCATGAATCTCCCCAAACTGTCACCATGGGGATGAAAACAACAAAAGTGCAGACTGTGGTTGGAGAGGAACAGAATTGCTAGAAGTGATGATAAAATCCTTAGGATATACAATTTATATGACCAAATGAAAACTTCTCATGGGGTATTCTCAGGATCTCTCTATGTCAAAATAACAATTATGTGCACGCCTGGAGGTGGGCCGCGCGTGCACGCCTGGAGGTGGGATGCATATACATTGTCTTCTCTTAGTCAAGATATTTGTCGTTTTGAGAGGGGTATGAAGAGACATGACTAGCTAAGTAGCATTGAAGAAATAACTTACCTCTGATTTGCCAATAGAATCATATTCTGTACAGCAGAGAGCGTAGACTGAGGGTTCTGTCCTGTAACAACCCCAGCATTAACTACAATGTGAATACTAGTCGGAGCGCCCGTCGAGAATATTCCGGCCCGGTCAAGAATGGCATCTCCAGGAATCAGTGGTAATGAGGCAAAGTAAGTTGTTGCTGTAACTTCTGCTAGGGATGACTGGAAAGAACAGAAGTAGAACTAAAAAAATCTGAAAGTTGGTAATACTGTTTCATGCCATATAAAGTAAGGAATTTATCAAATGCTGTAACAAAACTGTTAAAACACATATATATGAAGAGCTAAAATATATAATAGTTCAATTTTGTTGTTAGTTATTACATATTGGACATACACCAAAGAAAACTCCCAGCACTGAATGTAATGAAATGCATCTTTCTGGTTATGCCCTGGTAGCTCCCTGTAGCTAGCCACACCAAGATAGCGCCACACAAGAGTCACATCAGCCCTTGGTGTCTTTGATAGCATGCCAGAGACCAAAGCCAGAATCTGGGCCACTCACAGATGTGCAGAGAGCAGGAGATTCTTACAATCACCCTCACAGAGGGAACATGCAGAAAGTCAGCAAGGAAAAATGGACAAATGCAAGACTTGCAGAAAAAAAGCAGCAGCAAACTACTCTGTGAAAGATCTACTCAGCAGTTGGGTCAAACCCCTAGGTTAAAGCTGGCCATTGCCAGGTGGCAGCACCACAGGAAGCTCATGGCTCACCCTGTCAACAATCTCAACGATCTTTAGTCTGGAGCATAATAAAATCAAACTGACACACCTGGTAAAGGGGAAGGGACCAGGAAGCCACTGAGGCTGAACTAGAAAGAGACATTTTCATTACATGTTACATTACATTTTCATTAAAAATTTTTTTTGGGGATAAGGGACATAACTGGCAAACCCCTCAGTGTTCAAGAGAGAACTGGATAAGCACCTCCAAAGGATACTTGATCAATCAACTGGGATGCACACGCAAGATGGTTAACACGACCACCCTAGGGTGTAAACAAGTTGCAATGACTGAGGTTAGAGGTAAGGGAGTGAACCAATTCTACTGAAGACCATGGGAGACCACCCAGAGAGCCTACACATAATGGGACCCAGAGCTAGCAAAAAAAAAAAAAAAAAAAAAAAGAAACAGATGTCCCCACAGCACCATCAAAGGGGTGAACTGCAAAACGGCTGGTGAGAAAACCCCTCCACAGAAGCACCCTTCCTCAATGCTTGAGAATGATGCTGACTAGAAGAGGCAAAGAATGAAGGGTGTGCAATGGCTCGAGAATTTGGCTCTAACGGAGGCCTACCCTGACCCAAAACAGCCGGGGCCCTACCCCAGGAGAATTACCTCCGAGCAGACAGAACAGAACCTCTCTGCAAAGACCGAGAGTCTGAAATTTATCACCCACAGCCAAGAGCACAGAAGAGACAGCTTCCTCAGGAGAAAGAGGGGATGAAAAGGGGGAGGCAGACAAAAGGGTAAGGGACCACACTGAATCTAAAACCTGGAAAAGGACAGCACACATGAAAATGTAACAAGTCTGGAAAAAGACAGCACACAGGAAAGTGAAACATGCCTGGAAGGTGTCTGCCACTTCCTCCCAAAAGAGAGGAAACAGAAACTTGGGCAAAGCCACTGATGCCAGAACCACAAGTAACAAGGCAGCGATATCTGTCACTGAAGCCAACATCTTCAAGCCACCTTGGAGCTGGTCGAAAAACAGTTCAAGTCCGCTCAGATGCATAAAATGACAGCAAAGCAAGTACTGGCCCTGTGATCCTCCATGGCCTGGGCTCCAGAAAGCAAAAGCAGCTGCATATAGAGCTGCCACGCACCATAGCCCCACCTCTTGTTCCGATTCTGCCCACATCCTTGGGCATATTCAAAACAAACAGGCATTCTACTAGTGGGACAAAAGAACCTCTATCCAAGAACCTCTATCCTGAAAGATGGAGGTCATTTGGTACCACTTAAGCATTCAGGATATGACAATAAGTATACCAAGCCCCCAAAGGAAAACAGAGGGTTGTTCACAAGCCAGGAAGAATCAAGGGCCTCTTACAGCAGCCAAAAGCTTGAAGTAAACCTGAATTTAAAATGAGACAGGGTCCATCAAGGTAGCAATGTCCTAATCTTGCAAACCCTAGTGCCCCAAAACAATAAACCCCAACTGTTCCAATCTCAGAACCTCGTGAAGAGATCAATGACTCACTACTCTGACGAGCACACTACACGTAGGCCAACTTCTATGGGACGAATTCCTGAACCCACCAGGGAAGTTACCCTGTTAGGGCAGGGGCATTGCCAAATAAGCACCTAGGGAAGTGCTGTCCTAAATTCATGCAGTTCAAGGTGATCAGTTACCAAAGTCCACATAAAAATGAGGCTTGTAAACACACATGTGAAGCTAACACTAAATATTGAAAGTTACAAAAGCAAATGGGCTCTACCAGGACAAAGCCCAAAGGATGGCCAACACTCATCTAGAAAACAGTTTGGACCTGCAAAGGATGGCGACTCAAGCAAAAGGTCAAAGCAACAGGACTTGAGCAACAGTCCTTCACCTAATCATCAAATGAAGGATTGAGAATTGTTGATAGGGGAAGCCATCAGCTCCTAGTGGGGCTGCCACTTGGCTGTGGCCAGCTATAACTAGGGGGTTTAACCCAACTGTTGAGTTGATCATTTACAGTCATTTATTGTTTCCTTTCTTTTATATGACCGTCACAGTTGTTTGTTTTGCTTTAATAACTTTATGGATGTTTCCTCATTGAGGGTAATCCTAACAATCTTCTGCTCTCTGCTAGGCTATTAAGGACTCCAGGAGGTGATGGGACTTATGTCTCCCATCACTGAGATATGTTGGGGCAGCTAGCTGCAAGGAGCCACCATTTGGACCATCCAAAAATATTACTAAACTGGGATTAGCAAATAAAACCAGCGTTGAATGTAATGAAACATCATTTTCTGGGCAAGTCCTGGAGGTTTCCCGGAGCTATCCAGGCTGATATGTATATCCCAAAACTTTGGTGTCAGTCAGTGTGAATGGTGTTCTAGGCCAACCGGGGACCACGGCCAGAACCTGTCCCCTTCAGAGAGGCATGAGGAGCAATGGCCTATTGAAATGTACATGGGATTTGGAGAATTCTATATCTGCGATCGACCGGGATAGGCACCCAGAAAGGTAAGCACCTCAAAACAAACCCTATTCTGGTTAGTACAACTAAAATAGACCAACTAGTGGACAGAACTCTCCAAATGAAAAAGAACAAACAAGCATGACATCACACGAGCCATGCCGCATGTCTGCACAGCTTCCCACCCTCCCTGAGAGGGGGAAGGGGGACCCCCAGACCCCCATATCGGCAATCCACCCACCAGTTCTGAGGCTGGATGTCAAAACACACAAAAAACCGCCAACCAGAGGGAGGGTTGCCGGGAAGCCTCTGGGGAGCCTCTGGGACTCACCCAGAAAATGGCATTTCATTGCATTCAACGCTGGTTTTCTGGGGGAAGCCCCTTCGGCTCCCCGGAGCTACTTCACCAAAGAGGAAAACAAAGGAACTTACCCAGGAGGCGGTTGGTGCTCACATCTCGACGCAAAGTCGAGACAACAGGCTGCAACTACCAACCCAAAGCGACACAGGCCCGACTAGGCTCAGGAAAATTCACGAGGTAGCGTGCAGCCAGGACCTTCATTGACCGCCAAAAACCCCGTGGCCGAATGTCAGCCCAGGACATGTTACTAAAGACAGCAACAAGCGCAACAAACGTACGCATGAACGTCATGGGACATGGGGATAGATTGCACGCTGGCTAGACAGAATGACCCTGCAGATGACCTAAGAGACTCGAACCTGAGAACAAGGAAGAAGGGAAACGAGATCAACCCAAAGCGCGTCCCTAGCCACAGAGGCCCTGGCACATAAATAATGGTGGAGAGCCGCAACCGGACACAACACATAATGCACCCCTGGCCTGACCAACCAAGCATCAACATCCCAAGGACCCCTCTGGAAAGCAGCAGTCTCATTCTTTGCCAGAAAAGGAGATGGCTGCAAACGAACAAATCACAATGACCAAAAGAGCAGAAACCCCTGTGCCAGAGGAGAGAATGAAGCTCCCCCAACCCGACCCCAAGAGGCCAATGCCAATAAGCAAAGAGCTTTGGGAAAACAATCCTGAACCGAAGGGGACCACAACAAACTAAGGTGAAGATAGGAAAGGAGGGCACTCTGTCCAAAGACCAGGAGTAAGCAGCGCCTAAAATCAAGGCTGGGCCGGCCACCACGGGGCCAAGAGGCCAACTCTCCCTAGGTAAGTCTCCAAGCGAGCTAGGACCTGGAACAACAGCTGAACCGGGGAAAAAGAGGTACAGGAATCCCTACCTCGACCAGTCCTGCCGGAAGGTGTTGATCCCATTGGTGTCGCGGTCGGAAAAGGGCGCCACATATACCAGAAGACGCCTCGAACACGCCAACGCGAAGAGGTCCACCTTTGGGCACAGATCGTCTGGCAGAGCCAACTGAACGAATCGGCATCGACCGGTCATTCCGTGGACTGGGGAATGAACTGGACACAAGGACGTTGGACACCCCCTGGACATGAACTACCAAGAGAGCCAAGCCCCAAGAACTCAGTAGACGAGTCACCCGAAGGGACCAGCCTCAAAGAGCCAACGACCTCATCAAGCCCCCTAGGCTCAGACAGTGACCCTATGGGGATCAGCCCGAATGGAGCAGGATCGTTGATCTGCGGGTGACCCAAACTCTGTGAAGCGAAAATCACACCGCCGTGAACTCCCGAACCGTGCTGTGGGCCTGACAGAAGGACTACCCTCACTGCTCCCTGGCCGGTCTGGTGAGCACTGGTCACAAAGCCCCAGCCATGGGACGACATATCCGTGAACAAATCGAGTGAGGGCTTGGGTAGGCGTCTAGACACCGAACCCCGAAAAAAACGAAGAGGGAGCCAACGATACAGCAACCCATGCGAAGCCCCCGGGGGATGAACCCAGTGATTGCGAGAGAAGCAGAAGGAACGTCCCCGAAGGAACCAGAACAGTCGACGTAGCCAAACCTGACCCGGCGAGTAGACCTTCGTTGCAAAGTTTAGGCTCCCACACAAACCCTCGAGCAACCACTGGGTGAATCGGGAGCCCACCAGAAACAAACACATGTGAGACTACAGCTGAAGGAGAGACTCCGGAGGGAAAGACAAGGAAGCGGTCCAAGAGTCCCACACAAGACCAAGCCAGGTCCGAACCTGGGAGGAAAGCAGATGGGACTTCCGCCAGTTCACCCGGAAACCGAACCTAGCTAGCTGGGAAAGCACCAAACCCTGGCAAGCAGACACGCGGACCAATTGGGAGCCCAGACCAGCCAGTCGTTGAGGCAAGCCAGCACCCAAACACCTAAAAGACACAGGCCACCACAACCCGGGTAAGGTGTGTGAACACGCGAGGCGCCAGGTTCAACCCAAAAGGAAGACAACAAAAGCAGTAACTCCGACGCCCCAAAACAAAAACGAGCCAGTCCCTGAAACCTGGATGAATTAGGACGTGTCAATATGCGTCATTGAGGTCCAGGGACACCATCCAGGTGCCCGGCTCCAACAGAAGCCGGACCTGGGACAGAGTGGTCATCCAAAAGGAAGGGCAAGAAACCCAGGGGTTCAGACGGGACAAGTCCAGAATGATCTGCAGGTCTGCACAGTCCCATTTCGGAACTGGAAACAGGCGAGAAACCCACCTGAGAGATGTCGTCATCTCGACCACGCCTAAGGGCACCCACTCCGAGACCTGACAGAGTGCAGGAGAAGAAGCCTGCCCTACCTGTAACAGTTGTTGAGGTAACTTGAGTAGAGACTTGGGGTTATACCTGACTTATGAGACATTCACAGGGAGGTGAGGTGAGGTAAGGTCAAACAAACCTCACCTCCATTAGTTTCTAGAGTTGGAAGGTAATCCCTTGTTACTAGATTCAAATCCATCCATTCAACGGAAAATTGGGGATAGACGGGTATAAAAGCTCGTTACGAAAGGGAGAGGACAGTGGTGTTCTGTGTCTCAGGCCAGACAGGAGTCTAGTCTCTCCCTAACAGACAGGAGTCTAGAGTCTCCCTCCCCCCTGTGGTGTTGGACACCACAGGGGGGGAGGGAGACCCTCTCCCCTGTGGGAGGGAGACAATCTGGTGGCTACAAGGAAGCTTCATCACTGCTGTATCTTGAGTGAGTACTGGTCTCATATGTTCCAACATCGCAAGTGTTGATATTCTATTGCCGTGATAGGGAAGATAGATTAGGGTTTTTATATTGAGCTCAATTAAATAAATATATATTACTAAATTGTCCATCTGTTGTATCCATTCGTTCCTGTAAGTTATTCATAGAGTTGCCAGGGAATAGTGGAAGTCGGCCGTGTTCTCACCCCCCCCCCCCCGTGATATCCTGAACTCTCAATGTTAACTCTTCCGTGACTGGTATCCCTCATCGCCGGTCACTGTTAAGTATTTATATTAATCAAAGACGAAGGTGGTGGCGGCATTAAGTAGTGTTAAATAATTTTAAGTTTTAGTTTTAAGTAGTAACAACCTGCTTGGTGTAGGTATCGGTGGTGATACCGGTGATACGTTATAGCTACGTTATATGTCAGCCCCAAACCCCCCAGAGGAGGAGGAGCCACTCAATGGCACTGCAGGCCGTGAGAAACGACCTGAAAAGCCCACTAATCTTGAGACCAGGCGTGAGCGAATAGAGCAAGCCTCTCCCCCTCCCATCCATCACCCCCATCAAACGGGCGAACCATGAAAGGGGCCACACCCCTTATGAGAACCCGACCTGTGCACAGAGCAATCACTGCGCCAACCAGATGTAGACGGTACCGAAGGCAGCGCTGGTTCTGAAACTGGCACCTGTGGCCTAACCTGACGAGCGGATCCCCGAGCCCTGGCACGAGCCCTATGGGAAAAACCCACCCGGGACCCCCGGAGAACCAACAAGTCAAACATTGGACGACAACTGGAAGAAGCCGCCTGCATATACAGGGGTACCTCGGTTTAACAATTTAATCCATTCCTGGAGACGGTTCGTAACCCAAAAATTCGTAAACCGAAGTGAATTTCTCCAAAAAGAAATAATGGGAAATGAATTAATCCATTCCTGACTTCTCAAAAACTTCACTTCAAAGTAAATTTTTATACCTAATTCACCCAAATCTTCACTACAAAAGTATGTTCAAGTTATTACTTACCCTTGCTGATGACTCCTGTTGGCGTATGGAAGATGGTGAGGAGGGGGGAGGAGGAGAGGTGTTACTGTTTGGAAGGGGAGTCCCCTTCCCTTATAACATGAGGCAGTGAAGATTTCTCTGGAGTGCACTCTATAGCACGTTTTGCCTGCATACTACTAGGTCCTGGTTGTGGCTCACTGCTTGATTTTCTCACAAGGAAACATTCCATTGAAGACTGTTTTTCCCTTCTTTGCAACACTTGTCTGTAGTGAGGCATCACATTGTCATTAAAAAGATCAATGCAATGGCCTACTACAGCTTTATCTGGGTGATTCTTTTAAGCAAAACTTTGCAGTCCTTCCCATACTGCACACATTTTCTTAATTAATGAGGAAGGGACATTCTCTACTGCCTCCTCTTCCTCACCTGAAGATTTGTTGTACTGCCTAGCTAGTTCAACAACACAAGTACCATTTTCATGCTTATGAATGATCTCTTGTTTTTCCTCTATGGTTATTCTCACATGTGATTTCTTGCCTTGAACCTTACCACTGGCTTTCTTGGTACCCATGGCGAGATATATATATAATAACTTTTATGCTCAAATGGCCAAAAATCCGACAAAAAACTGTAAATTCTTGTGAAGAATTCAGGCGGGATGTTCATTGGGTGCGAGGCACTGCTAAACTGAGGTGTGATCGCCGTGCCACCACGAGCTAGGTCGGCCGTACGCGTATCAACAAACTCGTATCCCGATGCAAAGTTCGTATCCCGATTCAAATTTTCCGAACAAATTAGGCTCGTATCCCGAAAAGTTCGTAAACAGGGACATTCGTAACCTGAGGTACCACTGTATTGATCGACAGCAGAGTCCGCAAATGACAAAAGGGGCGAAGACAACCCAAGAGCCAGGGTCCAAGCAGATTCCAAGGAGGAAGTGAGCACAACCTGTCAACACACGAGACGAGCAGCGAAAAACCGGTACAGCACATCCTGCAGGATAGGTTCAAGCAGCTTCAAATGCGCAGACAACGCACGAGCAGCTGAGACCAAGGCACCAGACCCAGCAACGGCCCCCAAGCGCTTCTACATCCTCCGCAAGCCAATCTGAAGACAGCTCCAGGAGGGAAGAAATGCAAGACCGAAGCCAGCAAGCCACAAGGATGCAAGTCCTCAGCCACAAGCGCAGCCAACAGGGAAGGAACCTGTACGTGAAGCTAAATCATGCCCACATACCGCAGAAGGGCAGGAGCGCAAAGACACTCATTAAGTTGCTCAAAGTCACCCCCCAGGTAAACCTGGACCACAGTCAACGCCTCGCACCACTTAAGCGTGCGGGTACGTCAGAAAGCACCCCAAGCATCCAACGACAACAACGGGCAGTCCTCAAGTCAGGACGACTCCGGAACCTCATAACGAACCCAGTATGGAGACGAAGACCCAAACCTGAAGGGAGATGGATCCATTATAGAGGCATATTCCGGGTCGCGCAGGAGGTAAGCTGAAAACCTCCGGAAGGACAGAACCGAAGGACCCGCAAGGATACGGAACCAAATCCGGGGAAGAGCCGAACCAAAATCCAACTCGTACGCTGAGGGGGGAAAGGAAAATCCTGCTTCTTGTAACAGTAAGCCCTGCTCTGAGGATCTGAAAACCCAAGGCTCCCCAAGTCAGCTCCTTCCCTAACCCTGGGGAACCTCCACAACAGGCCCCGGGGGCGAATCATCCTCCAAAACCCCGGCCTCACAAGAAAAAGCCAGGGTGGCCGAAAAAGTAGGATGAGAGGGGGTCCACTGGCCAGACCCCAGAGCCACGACTGGAGGATCAGACTCGAATGCCTCCGTTGCAACCCCGGAAGGGGCAACCTCCAAAACCGCCAGTCTCAGAAACCTCTAAACCCTGCCCCCAACCCCAAATCCCTCAGACACTTAGGAGCCAGAAGCAGGAAGGGGGAGGGGGGGTGTAGGATGAACTACAGCAGGAGGAAGAACGAGGGGGCGCGGACTGAACCAAGGCAGACGCGACCAACACCCCCATGTCCGGGTCCCTATAAGCAAAGCGGAGCAGCCTAGGGGCATTTGGGGAAGCAACCAACCTAAACCAAGCCTGCAATGCGTGAGCTGCCTGCACCCAAATAATATCATCAGTATATTGGGTGAATTGAGTCACAAACAAGCAACAATGCTCGCAGGACTCCGGGTCGAAGGTGTCACCAACCCAACAGGCAGCATGACGGAGGCAAAAACTATGAGCATCGTCCTGAGAAAAGGGAACAGAGCAACCCTCAAACTCTCACAAGGCGAGAGGGGACCCAAAAGTCGCATCCATCGGACCCCCGTGTGCCCCCGCGGGGTTTCCCAGGGCCCCTAGACTGGTATCAATAAGGGTAAGCCCAGGCAGGGTACTGCTAACCAGCGCCCAATGCTACCAAACAAACTGCTAATGCTGAACCCCTGGGACTTGTCCACTCACGAGGACGAAGCAGGGGGTACCACTGAAAACAGAAGGTCAAACCCTAATATAATTGGGGGAAGAGACACCAAGGCAGACTCCCCATCCCCCCCCCCCCCCCCACTAGGTAAAAAGAAAAACCTTGCAAGAGGACAGTGTACCCAGGAGGAACAGAACTGGCCGCTGTTATAAGTAAAAACTATCTGCACAGTACCCCATGCCCCTACCAGTGCAAAAACTACCACTTACCCCCAAGGTAAACAAGGGCGGAAACTTCCCAAAACACTTGGGACGGTCAATCGCTAAGCAGGAAAAGACCAACAGAGGTAGACCCCAAGGTGACTTATGGACAATAACCCCAAGCCCCAAGGGCAGTATTTACAGGGTACTCAGGGAAGGTAACCCTAAGCACATGCAGCCCGAGTACCCATGAATATTACTCCCAGCTCGCACGCCACCGTAAGAGCAGTACTGGACCCAAGGTACAGCACAACACAAAAGAGTCTGGAGCTGGAGCCACACGACCATGCCACATCACATTAGCCAAAGAACTGGAGGGTGGATTGCTGGCGTGGGGGTTTGAGGCTCCCCTATTTCCTCCCGGGAAGGGGTAGGGGGGAGCTGTGCAGACATGTGGCGCGGCTCGTGTGATGTCATGCTTGTTTGCTCGTTTTTATTTGGGGAGTTCTGTCACTAGTTGGTCTATTTTAAGCGTTTTAGCCAGAATAGGGATTGTTTTGAGGTGCTTGCCTTTCTGGGTGCCTGTCCCAGTGGATGGCAGATATAGAATGCTCAAATCCCACGTGCTTTTTTATAGGCTGCTGCTCCTCGTGCCTCCTCTGAGGGGGGAGGGGGGGCAGGTTCTGGCCGTAGTCCCCCAGTAGGCCTAGAACTCACACACACTGACTGATGCCAAAGTTTAGGGATATCTTAATATCAGCCTGGATAGCTCCGGGGAAATGAAGGGGCTCTCCCCAGAAATCAATGGCTATCAAGTAAAGAAGTTAAAAGGAACAAAGTATAAAAAGACTAATGATAGTCTATATTCAACAGTCGGTGCTCAAACTAACATCTCAAGTCCACTAGCTATTTAAAACAAATAGGTGGGATCTTTACTGTTTCTTTTCTCGGAGGAGCCCTTGTTGGTTTCTGGGGAGGAAGCCCTTTGTGTGGCTTTCTGAAGCAGCTAACCACAGAGTAGTGTATCAACTACATTAAAAATAGTGTAACAGCTACTTAGATGTACTCAAGAATCCATTTACTGACAAATGACATCCAACCATTATTTCCCAAATTACCAATACAGTACTACACAACAACATCAGCAATTTCCCAAGTAATCAATTAACATGCAGCCTTGCTCTAAACCAAGTCAGGTGGATAAGGATATAGGGTCAACTGACCACAGCATCTAGGTACTGTAGTTTTAACTAAGCTCAATCAGAAAGTACACCCCTCTGATCTACCTCAACTGACCAGACTCACAACATAGTAGCCAGCAGCGAATTACCTCTTAATCTGTCAAAACTAGACATTCCATAAGATGAGGGTTGGGTTACAAGGCCATCACCAGTCACCATTTGTACTACCTGCCTGCCCTCTACAACCACAACAGCCTCATCTAATGGCTTGTTTTCTCACGATGCTGTTGTACCATCAATTAACCACCACTTTAAACCGTTTAACATGTACATGGGAGGGAGGGAGGGAGGCAGGCAAAGCTTGGAGGCAGGGAAGGAGGCTGGTGAGCAGAGGCAAGAACTTGGGGAGGCGGAAGGAGAGGCTGGGTGGGTCGAGAGGCAGGCGGGCAGGGAGGCAGGAGGAGAAAGGGGTGGAGAATGGGACTGATGATGGAGATGGGAGATGGATGGAATGTGGAGTAATGGAGGTTGGAGGGAGGGAGGGAGGACGAGGAGGCGATTGAGGAGGGATGGAGGGAGAGATAGAGGAGATGGATGGAGGAAGGGATGGAGGGATGGATGTTGAGTTGAGGTGAAGCAGAGAGAGTGTGTGTGTAATGGGATGTAATTGGGGTGGGGGGAGGTGTGTCGTGTAGGGAAGCACCGGCTCACTCTGATAAGCCTACACACTTGACTCGGTAACCAGATTTTGTTTCTTTAAATTTTGGAGGATGGATGGGAGGGAGGGAGGTTATCTTGAGATTATCTGAGATGATTGTCGGGGCCTTTTAGCGTCCCCATGCCCGGGCCTCCCAGCCTCCTTTTTGTTACAAAAACCCACCCCCAGGAAAGGCCAGACCCCTAGCAGACTGTCCTAACTCCCAGGTACCTATTTACTGCTAGGTTACAGGGTCATCAGGGTGAAAAAATTTTCCCAGTTGTCTCTGCTCTGCCGTGATCAAATCCAGAACTCTCAGGCTACAGAATCCGAAGCTCTGTCCACCCACGTCAGGTGACCAATGGGATGGGAGGAGGGAGGGAGGGGAGGGAGGGAGGGAGGGTAGGAGTAGGATTGAGGGGGTTGGTGGAGTTGGAGGATCTTGTCATTTCTTCTTTTTGTTTCTACAGGTTGCGGTGTTGGTTCTTGATTCCCATTGATTTCGCTTGATTGTAGTTGTTTTGCGTGGCCCCTCCTAACCACTCTCACATTACTTCCGGTTACCTTGGTGTGTTGTGCAGTCTCCTGTGTCAGGTTAGGTCTGCGCTGGTGGGGTTTTGGCGGATTCCTTCGGCATGGTTGTCCTCTCCCTGTCGGGTCGTGGGTGCCGGGTATGTAAACCTGCTCAGACGAGGTGGATCCTTGATGGACTTACCCTCGCCTCCACGCAATCATGTGGTGGATTTGCGGGAAGTTCTCCCAAGAGGGATGGTCCCTGTATGTCTCCCTCATCCAAGCCCATACGTCTGAGAGTTTCTGTTTTAGTTTCCCAGCAAAACCAGGAATGAACAGGGTAGGGAGGATCTATCTCCTATCCTCCAACCATGGGGCCAGGGGCCTGAGAAGTTGTTCTCTGGTCTTCCCGCGTAGTTTCTCTGAGCGTGATTCAGCGTGTTCTCAGGGTAACCTCTATGCCTAAACATCTCTCATAGGTCGCATTAGCTAGGGGTAGAGGCGTTTCATCCTCGCTGTTTATTCTTTTAAGGCGTAATCCTAGGGAGAAGGGTAATGATTTTCTTCAGGCTAAGATGGATGGCATGAGTCGAACTTCAAGACTGTGTGAAAGTTTGTAGGTTTGTAATACGCCTTCGTGTTCAGGGTGTCGGGTTGTTTCGTCCACGTACACTGTGGTGTCGTCGTGTTCTAGGGTAAATTTAATATTTCCGTGGACTGGTTCGCCAGGCAAAGAAACCCTCTAGATGTAGGGAGTCCCCTACCATGACTCCATAAGATATCATCCTTATATATCTGTAGTACACTGCTGGAGGCGTCTTCTCTGTGGGATCATCTCCATTTCTAAAATACTACATGCATAAAGATGTCAGCAATGCTCTGCTACTGGACGCTCCTATGGCAGTGCCCTTCGTCTGTCTGTCTATAGCCTTACCACCATCGAAATTGAAGGAGGGTATCCCTCATTTACATGCATGGAGTATTGCATCCTCCAATAACTGTCTGTGAGGCGGCCTCCATACTCTCCGCTTCTCGTAGTTGCTGTGTAATTTTTTGTTTGTCTTCTATCAAAAAAAGTTGTTACCACTTTGGCTGCCTCTCTTGTGGTATGCCTCAGGTAGAGCGATAC
>WNGS01066681.1:2232264-2286756 GCA_020271785.1 Procambarus virginalis | reverse complement strand
TCTAGTTTTTCAGAGCATGGCGTTAATGTGATTCTTTGCGAGTTTGAAGAAAAGAACTCCAAGACTTGATCAGAGTGAAGAGAGGCAATGTATGAAGCCCTGGTCAGGCTTTAATTGTAAGCCTCAGGACCCTTAGAGGATTAACTTGAATCCCAGTTGCATTACTTTTGACAATCTCATGGTGTAGTGGTCTAAGTCCTTTGCTTGGGAGTACACAGAACATAGGTTTAAATCCTCCTCATGGCTCCTCCCGACTTTCTCATTGACGCATCACATTATGGATTTCTTTGTGCATTTGAAGAGAAGCATTGGTGGTAGAATTCCTAGACTATGACCAGGAATGCATGGGAGCAATGCACGAAACTCTGGTTAGACTTTAGTTGGAAGCCTATCCTCTATAGGATTTAGTTGAATCAGAGGTTGCAATGCTTTTGACCATGTCATGGTGTAGTGGTATAAGGTGTTTGTCTGGCAGTACCCAGAGCATAGGTTTAAATCCTCGTCATGGCTCTTATTGATTTTGTCATTAAAGAATAGTTATAAAATAATAACGAAACAATGCAGTACGTATTTTAAATTGCTGTAGTAACGGTATTTTTCTTGTCCAATGGCACACCCTGTGCAAAATACTGCATTATCATTGTTAAGTGGCCAACTTTATGAAGTGATAAAACTACTCCTTGAAAGAAGTTTAATTTAATGAACAAGCCCAGTACCAATATTAAAAAAAATAATAAAATAAAAAAAGTATCATTTGGGCATAAATTTTCAATGATGATAAGAGATTTGGAAAATAATATTGTCTTTGAAGGGAATGAAGATGGCAGCAGGAAGCGTCACAAGTAATGAAGCTACCTACTCACATTTATTGAAGTCTTGAACAAATCTGCTCCCGACTTCTGCCACGATACCTTCTCAAACACAACGAATACATATTAATACTTTTTAAGGCTCATAAACATCCTAAAAGTAAAGAAAAGTGCATTGAATAAATCTGTGAAAATTATTCAGCAGGTTATCAAGTGGAGTCTCAAGCCCTATCAAACTCGGATTAAGGGACACCTGCCTCTTGAAGTTATTTTCCTACAAACTGAGTGTAGACTTGATATTGCTTGCATGCCGCACTGCAGAATTGCTCATAGTAAATTTTTGGTCCCTAAAATTAGTTCAAGCAATTCACGTTCTACTTTCAATTCATTAACTTAATTCCGACCAATATCTTCAAGGAGAAGATTTATTCCAATATCAAACTTTCACTTTCATTTATTTTCATTCATTAACCCAGTACAAAAAAACTTGTTTCAATTATCTTTTCTACTGGTTTTCTCAAAATTTTCATTCTTTTCTGTATTCTTTTTAATCATTCCTACTCATAATAAAATCCCTAAACACCAGTCAGTATATTTCTGTTTCATCAGCCTGACAAATTCTTTTGCAAAAATATCACGTGTACAACCCAGGTAAACAATGCCCCCATTATTGCTTCATAGCACCACACACAAACCACCTTTATATCTTCCACCATCATGTGGTGTGATCTAAATTGCCTTGTGTGCTTTCATTCTAAATATTGTATTCATATATGAAATATCGTACGGACATTTTATTTAATTCTCATTCTCGAAGATTAATTTCCATTTGCTCAGCTTCTTCACTGCCACCCTCATCTTACCTTCATCACTTCTCTTGAATAATACATTTACTTCACTTAAATCCTCACCTTTGTTAATACATCATAGCAATCTGAATTCAGCAGCATTCTTCTTGCAACATATTGGATTCGCTTCTTTCCTAGTGTATTCATCTATTAGTGTGTGCAAGTCTAAGATAGTCTAGCATATCTTCTGCGTATTTTCCTTCTCTTTTACACTTAAAAGGCTCTTCGTAAGGTTTCAGGCGAACACAAGATACGGGTACTGTATTTTATTGTACTTACACTCATCAAGGTCCTTAGCTGTGACTGTGAGAACTGTGTGCTGAATGTCCTCATTCTCATCCACTTCAGCCTCATACAATGTCTTGTCGAAGAATGGTGGGTTGTCATTCTTGTCAGCAATACCAATACGAATGAACTTCGTCACTGAAAGAAAAAAAGAAACATTAGCCAGTGTAAAATAGTGCACAATATTACAAAGAAAATGTTAAAATTGTCAGGGTTACTGTAAAGGTGAATCTTGGTGTGTACTAGGCTACTGTAGATGTAACACCATAAAGGTGTTTTGTAGTTTACTTCATATAGAACATGAGTCAGTCATACATGATATTTGAGGCACCAGACTGACTGTCTCTTAACAATTAAAAAGTCACACCTATAGAAGTTAATGACTACAAGTTGACCAGGGGTCAGGTCGTGTGAAGTGACCTTGCTCTCTGCTAAGCTGGTAATTGCAGACAGGTAGCTGGGTGTGTCCTTCAAACAAGCTGCTGTTTAAGGCATGGTTGGTAGATGGCCTGAGGCTATCTACCTAGTAGGCAGGGCTCAGCTCCTGGATTCCCCATAAATACCCAGGGAACTGTGCATTCAGACTTTGGTAAGTTGAACTTTAAGGTGACCAATTTGGTGTGTTTCCAACTTAAGGTGTTGTGTGATTTTCAGCGTAGTGTCTTCAATGTCTTGTGTGGTGACTCACATTGTATATTATTGTTGTCATTTAACATCCAAAGATATGAATGAATTACGTTATCCACAGGAGTGAAGATCTCCATGTTAAATATTTAATAGATTAACTTATGTTTTTAAATTGTCTTTAATTTTTTTGTTCCTTACAACTTCTTATTTTGAAGGCAACAGTGGACAGCCCTCTGAGCTTACTGGTTTTAAGAGTTTAATGTACAAGTAGATGATTCCAGTTGATGATACATGCTAACATTTGATAACAGCTTAGAGTACAGACAAGTTCCATTCCTTGTCTTGTATGTACTGGACTGGAATGGATGGTAGCAGCTACTCTTATCTTTAACTCTTAACCTCCTACTTTCTGCCTTTCCTACTACTCTACTATTTTCTACTTCCCCCAGTGATCTCATTCTCTTCCTTCCTCTAACCTTCCCTCTCCCTTGACTCCTTACTCCTCCCACCTCTCTACCTCCCTCACCCCCCAAACCCTCACCATTTTCTTTATTTTCATATATTTCCTCTTCATTTCCAATGCGTTACATAGAGGTGTAGCTTGGTGTGTACCAGGCTACTGTAGAGGTGTAGCTTGGTGTGTACTAGGTTACTGTAGAAGTGTAGCTTGGTGTATACCAGGCTACTGTAGAGGTGTAGCTTGGTGTGTACCAGGCTACTGTAGAGGTGTAGCTTGGTGTGTACCAGGCTACTGTAGAGGTGTAGCTTGGTGTGTACCAGGCTACTGTAGAAGTGTAGCTTGGTGTGTACCAGGCTACTGTAGAGGTGTAGCTTGGTGTGTACCAGGCTACTGTAGAGGTGTAGCTTGGTGTGTACCAGGCTACTGTAGAAGTGTAGCTTGGTGTATACCAGGCTACTGTAGAGGTGTAGCTTGGTGTGTACCAGGCTACTGTAGAGGTGTAGCTTGGTGTGTACCAGGCTACTGTAGAGGTGTAGCTTGGTGTGTACTAGGTTACTGTAGAGGTGTAGCTTGGTGTGTACCAGGCTACTGTAGAGGTGTAGCTTGGTGTGTACCAGGCTACTGTAGAGGTGTAGCTTGGTGTGTACCAGGCTACTGTAGAGGTGTAGCTTGGTGTGTACCAGGCTACTGTAGAGGTGTAGCTTGGTGTGTACCAGGCTACTGTAGAGGTGTAGCTTGGTGTGTACCAGGCTACTGTAGAGGTGTAGCTTGGTGTGTACCAGGCTACTGTAGAGGTGTAGCTTGGTGTGTACCAGGCTACTGTAGAGGTGTAGCTTGGTGTGTACCAGGCTACTGTAGAGGTGTAGCTTGGTGTGTACCAGGCTACTGTAGAGGTGTAGCTTGGTGTGTACTAGGTTACTGTAGAGGTGTAGCTTGGTGTGTACCAGGCTACTGTAGAGGTGTAGCTTGGTGTGTACTAGGTTACTGTAGAGGTGTAGCTTGGTGTGTACCAGGCTACTGTAGAGGTGTAGCTTGGTGTGTACCAGGCTACTGTAGAGGTGTAGCTTGGTGTGTACCAGGCTACTGTAGAGGTGTAGCTTGGTGTGTACCAGGCTACTGTAGAGGTGTAGCTTGGTGTGTACTAGGTTACTGTAGAGGTGTAGCTTGGTGTGTACCAGGCTACTGTAGAGGTGTAGCTTGGTGTGTACTAGGTTACTGTAGAGGTGTAGCTTGGTGTGTACTAGGTTACTGTAGAGGTGTAGCTTGGTGTGTACTAGGTTACTGTAGAGGTGTAGCTTGGTGTGTACCAGGTTACTGTAGAGGTGTAGCTTGGTGTGTACCAGGCTACTGTAGAGGTGCAGCTTGTGTACCAGGCTACTGTAGAGGTGTAGCTTGTGTACCAGGCTACTGTATAGGTGTAGCTTGTGCACCAGGCTACTGTAGAGGTATAGCTTGGTGTGTACCAGGCTACTGTAGAGGTGTAGCTTGTGTACCAGGCTACTGTAGAGGTGTAGCTTGTGTACCAGGCTACTGTAGAGGTGTAGCTTGTGTACCAGGCTACTGTATAGGTGTAGCTTGTGCACCAGGCTACTGTAGAGGTGTAGCTTGTGCACCAGGCTACTGTAGAGGTGTAGCCTGTGTGCCAGGCTACTGTAGAGGTGTAGCCTGTGTGCCAGGCTACTGTAGAGGTGTAGCCTGTGTACCAGGCTACTGTAGAGGTGTAGCTTGTGTGCCAGGCTACTGTAGAGGTGTAGCCTGTGTGCCAGGCTACTGTAGAGGTGTAGCTTGTGTGCCAGGCTACTGTAGAGGTGTAGCCTGTGTGCCAGGCTACTGTAGAGGTGTAGCCTGTGTACCAGGCTACTGTAGAGGTGTAGCTTGTGTGCCAGGCTACTGTAGAGGTGTAGCCTGTGTGCCAGGCTACTGTAGAGGTGTAGCCTGTGTGCCAGGCTACTGTAGAGGTGTAGCCTGTGTGCCAGGCTACTGTAGAGGTGTAGCCTGTGTGCCAGGCTACTGTAGAGGTGTAGCCTGTGTGCCAGGCTACTGTAGAGGTGTAGCCTGTGTACCAGGCTACTGTAGAGGTGTAGCTTGTGTGCCAGGCTACTGTAGAGGTGTAGCCTGTGTGTTATACTGTAGGGATACTTTTAGATATCCCTACGTGTTGTATTTAGAGAGTTTATCATAAATAACCAATAAACGGTTTGATCAACACGCACAAATTTTACGCATTAACTACGCACAACACCAATGTGTATTTGTGTGGGTTTTGGTTTTGAACTCTCAGGAAACCGAAAACCTGTTAGTGTTTATCAAGGCACCCGAGGACCAACTACTGATTTTACCCCAGGATGTAGCCTCACAACAGTTGCCTAATTCTAAGGCACTTGCTTGCTGATGAGTAATCAGAAGCATTAGGTAGCAGGAAAGGGTGTCTAAACGCTACGGGCTCACCATAGCCCGTGCTACTTGGAACTTCTTGTTACAGGTAGCGAATCTTTAACAACAACAACAACGTCTCTGTCCTGCCATGGGATTCGAACCCGGGACCTTTTGCTTGTGAGCCAACTATACGCTGACAACTATCGTACAGGGCTTAATTTTCCGAAATGAATGACAATGATCGATATGGTTAAGGTACCGAGTGATAAGTGAAGCTCTCTCCTTGCTCCTTTATCCCCTGTCTCATCCCTCCCTTCCCTCCCACTCCACCCTTCCCCTTCCCTATTGTGAGATACTGGACTCTTACGGACTAATGAAGTGCGCATCAATCNAACACTTAGCGCTTTGGGCGCAGCGTAAAAAACGAGGTGAACCTGTGCTTTCGGCGTCGCGCGCTAAGCGGTAGGAGCGAAAAGTGTATACTCTTCTTACTGTCCTGACACTAATTGTAGACCTACGTATTTAAATTTGGTATCACTGTGTTCGCAATAGAATTCTCTATAAGAACATACATATAAAATACTGCCAAACAGAAACTGTTTGAAACAGTTCAAACAGAAACAGAAGCTCTCGCCAAACTGTTTGGCGAGAGCGCCAAACAGCAACAAATGTTTCCACTCTCTTAATGATTGCGATGACCACATTTATCCTACATCATTGATTATGGTATCATTGGAACCGCAATAAAATTCTCTATACGGACATATGCATATAAATATAGAATCAATGTCGCAACCAACCCACAAGACGGTTGGAAGTGGCTGAAGTGTTACCCGCGGCGGCATATCGGCACCATACAATTGTTATACCAAGATGAATCACTGCCATGCCGTTTTCTTTAATAAGCTCTTTGGTTATTAGAAAAAACGTAAATTTCATGGTGAACATTTTGAGACTAACTAAAAGAAAATCGCATAATACATAAAATTTATACAATTATTTAACCATTGGACGCCAGCCAGCGTCCAGAGGGCAGAATCAGGAAAAAAAGATTGGACGCTAACGATCGTCCGCTAAGCGCGAAAGTGTTAACAAAAAGACCGAAGCCTTGCAAGCTCCCTAATGAACTCCAACTGTGTAAATAATGATAAAATCTCTCAAAACAAGGAGGGGAGGGGAGAATGGGATTCACACCCTCCATAGGCTTGAGTTGTTAGTTCTTATGCTGATGTAGTTAAGACCACGTGCTTCCTGTAGGGTTGCTTCTCTGCTATGCAGGCTCCACCGATTTTTTCAGCTAAGGGCTTTTGGGACTTCGCCTTTGCAGCATTTCTGTGTACAATGTTGGGTAGCATGATCATGGCAATTAGAGGGCTTGGAGCTGGATGTGTGCATCCTTTCTGGGTGCTCCCTACTGTTACCTTTGCGCTGACTCAAATTATGTTCTCTGGTGTGTTCGGGGGTCACTCCCCCGAGAGGCCCTCTTTCATTGAGATGGCCCTTACCTAGAGTGAGTCAGGGGGTCTTGTGGTCCCTCTGTCTTGACACAGATCAGAAGCGACATTGACTGGTGGGGTGCACTGATGGCTCATGTGCTTAAAGTTTATAGTATGCCAAGGTCAGCCTTCACAACCGTGTAGCCCTGGCTGTATAAGCTTACTTTTAGGTCCGGCACAGCATTCCCATTGCCTGGGTGTCCTGCTTGGTTTACCATTTGGGCCCTGGAAATACCCCAGGGGTTTGGTGTGACAGAGAGAGAGAACTCTATCAACATCAGAGGCCCGAGGCTGTTCAACATGCTTCTACTACACATAAGGGGCATAACTGGCCGACCCCTCACAGTGTTGAAGAGAGAACTTAATAAACACCTCCAAAGGACACCTGATCAACCGTGGGGACGTTGAGCCCTGAAATCATCGCAAGGTAACTGCAAGGAAAGGTGGCCACTGGTTATGCCCTCCGAACTTTGATATTTAGTTAATGATTCCAGGCCTCAGCATCCTTGAGAGGTCTTGGGTAGGATTTCTCGAACTCGGTTCTTGTCTTTGTCTTGACTGTCTGCAGTTTTATCTTTTCTGTAGTAAGTCCTATATTTTCTCCTTCTCCATGGAGTGTTAGTTTCCGGGAGACACAAGGGGCTTCCCCTTTAGAAATTCAGCATTAAATGTAATGAAATGTCAATTTCTGGGCGAGTCCCAGTGTCTCCCTGATTCCCTCCCTTCCTTCTGACTGTTGAGTGGAGGTGTGTAATTACCTAAGTGTAATTACCTAAGTGTAGTTACAGGATGAGAGCTACGCTCGTGGTGTCCCGTCTTCCCAGCACTCTTTGTCATATAACGCTTTGAAACTACTGACGGTTTTGGCCTCCACCACCTTCTCACTTAACTTGTTCCAACCGTCTACCACTCTATTTGCGAAGGTGAATTTTCTTACGTTTCTTCGGCATCTGTGTTTAGCTAGTTTAAATCTATGACCTCTTGTTCTTGAAGTTCCAGGTCTCAGGAAATCTTCCCTGTCGATTTTATCAATTCCTGTTACTATTTTGTACGTAGTGATCATATCGCCTCTTTTTCTTCTATCTTCTAGTTTTTGCATATTTAATGCCTCTAACCTCTCCTCATAGCTCTTGTCCTTCATTTCTGGGAGCCACTTAGTGGCATGTCGTTGCACCTTTTCCAGTTTGTTGATGTGCTTCTTAAGATAAGGGCACCATACAACCGCTGCATATTCCAGCTTTGGTCTAATAAAAGTCGTGAACAATTTCTTTAGTATTTCTCCATCCATGTACTTAAAAGCAATTCTTAGGTTAGAAAGTGTAGCATAGGCTCCTCGCACAATGTTCTTGATGTGGTCCTCAGGTGACAGTTTTCTATCTAAAACCACCCCTAGATCCCTTTCTTTATCAGAATTCTTTAAAGATTTCTCACATAATTTATAGGTTGTGTGGGGTCTATGTTCACCAATTCCACATTCCATAACATGGCATTTATTCACATTAAATTCCATTTGCCAAGTGTTGCTCCAAATACTTATTTTGTCCAGGTCTTCTTGAAGGGCATGACAATCATCTAGGTTTCTTATCTTCCCTATTAACTTAGCATCATCAGCAAACATGTTCATGTAATTCTGTAATCCCTCTGGTAGATCGTTTATGTAGACAATGAACATTACCGGTGCAAGAACTGAACCCTGTGGTACTCCACTCGTGACATTCCTCCAATCCGATACCTTGCCTCTGATTACGGCCCTCATTTTTCTGTCAGTTAGGAAATTTTTCATCCATGTTAGTAGCTTACCCGTCACCCCTCCAATATGTTCCAGTTTCCAGAACAACCTCTTATGGGGAACTCTGTCGAAAGCCTTTTTAGGTCCAGATATATGCAGTCAACCCAACCATCTCTTTCCTGTAAAATCTCTGTTGCTCGATCATAAAAACTGAGTAAGTTCGTTACACAGGATCTTCCAGATCGAAAACCATACTGTCGGTCTGATATTATATCATTTCTCTCCAGGTGTTCTACCCATTTAGTTTTAATTATTTTTTCCAATATTTTGACTATTACACTTGTCAATGATACAGGTCTATAATTAAGGGGGTCTTCCCTGCTTCCACTTTGTATGTGTGTGTGTGTGTGTGTGTGTGTGCGCATCTGCTCCAGAAGTGTAATTACCTAAGTGTAGTTACAGGATGAGAGCTACGTTCGTGGTGTCCCGTCTACCCAGCACTGTCATATAACGCTTTGAAATTACTGACGGTCTTGGCCTCCACCACCTTCTCACCTAACTTGTTCCAACTTCCTACCACTCTGTTTGCGAAAGTGAATTTTCTAATATTTCTTCGGCATCTTTGTTTAGTTTGTTTAAATCTATGACCTTATGTTCTTGAAGTTCCAAGTCTCAGGAAATCTTCCCTATCGATTTTATCAATCCCTGTTACTATTTTGTATGTAGTGATCATATCACCTCTTTTTCTTCTGTCTTCTAGTTTTGGCATATTTAATGCCTCTAACCTCTCCTCGTAGCTCTTGCCCTTCAGTTCTGGGAGCTACTTAGTAGCATGTCTTTGTACTTTTTCCAGTTTGTTAATGTGCTTCTTAAGATATGGGCACCACACAACCGCTGCATATTCTAACTTTGGCCTAACAAAAGTTGTGAACAATTTCTTTAGTATTTCACCATCCATGTATTTAAAAGCAATTCTGAATTTAGAATGCGTGGCATAGGCTCCTCATATAACGTTCTTTATCACACACACAGAGATCACACTAATGTGATGCATCAAATGAACAAATCCACAAGGATTTGTTCATTTGATGCAACACGTTAGTGTGATCTCTGTGTGTGTGTGATGATGTAAGGGCGAAGAGGGAGAACGGCCTATTGACATAGCTCGGGTGCAGGGGGGGGGGGTGTAAAAGCCTGGTTTGTGCCTTGGAGAGGCTACGGGATCCAGTAAGTTCAGTAGAACTTCGGTTTCAATCCTTTTACCCTGTCGTAGCTCAGTCGATTAAGGCAGTGTCTGGGATGCTCCCGGACGCAGGTTCGAATTCTCGTCACGGCCCCTGTGGATTTGTTCACGTTCGTTATGTGGTCCTCAGGTGATAGTTTTCTATCTAGAACCACCCGTAGATCTCTTTCTTTATCAGAATTCTTTAAAGATTTCTCACATAATTTATAGGTTGTGTGGGGTCTATGTTCTCCTATTCCACATTCCATAATAAGGCATTTATTCACATTAAATTTCATTTGCCAAGTGGTGCTCCATATACTTATTTTGTGCAGGTTTTCTTGAAGGGCATGACAATCATCTAAGTTTCTTATCCTTCCTATTATCTTAGCATCATCAGCAAACATGTTCATATAATTCTGTATACCAACTGGTAGATCATTTATGTAGACAATGAACATCACTGGTGCAAGAACTGAACCCTGTGGTACTCCACTTATGACATTTCTCCAGTCCGACACATTACCTCTGATTACTGCCCTTATTTACCTATCAGTCAGAAAATTTTTGATCCATGTTAAAAGCTTACCTATCACCCCTCCAATATTTTCCAATTTCCAGAACAACCTCTTATGTGGAACTCTGTCGAAAGCCATTTTTAGGTCCAGATAGATGCAGTCAGCCCAACCATCTTTTTCCTGTAAAATCTGTGTGGCTCGATCATAGAAACTGAGTAAATTCGAAACACAGGATCTTCCAGATCGAAAACAATACTGTCTGTCTGATATTAGTGTATATGATTTCTCTCCAGGTATTTTACCTATTTAGTTTTTATTATTTTTTCCAATATTTTCACTATTGCACTTGTCAATGACACAGGTCTATAATTGAGGGGTTTTTCCCTGCTGTCACTTTTGTAGATTGGAACTATATTAGTCTTTTTCCACATGTCTGCTATGACTCCTGTACACAGGGATGTCTGAAAGATCAGGTGAAGTGGAATGCTGAGCTCAGATGCACATTCCCTCAGAACACATGGTGAAACACCATCTGGGCCAACTGCTTTGTTCTTACTTAGCTCCTTTAGCATATTTTCCAATTCATCTCTAGACACCTCTATACACTCTATGTTGTTCTCTGGAATTCTTATTGTGTCTGGTTCTCTGCAGATTTCATTTTATACAAACACACTTTGGAACTTTTTGTTTAATGTTTCACACATTTCCTTTTCATTCTCGTGAACCTGTTTCCCATTTTCAACCACTGGATATTATCCTTTACCTGCAATTTGTTGTTTATGAATTTGTAGAATAGGCCCGGTTCTGTTTTACATTTATTCGCTATCCCTTTTTCAAAATTTCTTTCTGCCTCTCTCCTTACTGCCATATAGTTATTTCTCGTATCTTTGTATCGCTGGTATGTTTGGAGGTTTGGCCTCTTCCTATATTGCTTCCATTTTTCTGTCTTTTGTCTCTGGCCCTCTCGCAATTTCTGTTGAACCAATCCTGTTATCTGGCCCTGCATCTGTTTTGGTATGAATGTTTGTGTGCCTTCATCGTATATTTTGCAAAATTTGGCATACATTTCATTTACTTCCTTGCCAGCAACAAGTCTGTCCAATTACACTCATTAAATTTTTTTCAAAGTTCCCCATAGTGACCTCTCTTTAAATCAAGTTTATCAACTGTTTCAATGTCCCCATTTTCTTCTAGATGATATCTTAAAGCATATTTAATGTCTAACAGGATGTGATCACTCTTTCCCAAGGGAGGAAGGTACTGGATGTCAAATATCTCTTCTTCTTTCCTGGTGAATAGTAGATCCAGTACTGACAGTACATCTCCTTCCCTCATTCTTGTGGGCTGCTTGATGTGTTGATACAAGAAGGTCTCCAGAATGAGGTTCACAAATCTGCATGTCCAAAAGTCCTTCATTCTTGCTTCATAGGCCTCCCAGTTTATTGCTTTAAAGTTGAAGTTCCCCAGTATCAACAGTCGTGATTTATCTTTATCTGCTTGCACAATAATATCTTTCATGACCATTATGAGGCCCTCTTGTTTGTCATCTAGTTCTTCCTTTGTCCTTGTTTTGGTTGTTGGTGGGCTGTATGCATTTAAAATGATCAGCTTATCCTGATTCCAGACCTGCAATGCCATTATGTCAATATCTCGAGGGTTTTCAAATAATAACTCTTACCTTCAGGCGTTCTTTCACCAGCACAGCCACTCCTCCTCTCTTCCTAGTTTTCCTGTCACGTCTCCAAACTGAATAGCCCCTTGGGAATATGACTTCATTTAATATATTTCCTTCGAGTTTCGTCTCTGATAATGCGACAATATCTCGGACCTTAAGCTGAATTATATCTTGCAACTTTTTTTTTTTTTTTTTTTTTTTTTGAGGCCAAAGTTTTTGACCTCACTCCATTTATGTTGGAATATACAATTTACAGGAACATGTTCCCTTTCCCTTTACTCTTTACTCCCCTTTCCACTAATGATTTTGTTGCCTTGCTTTTATGTACCATTTCACAAGCTTTCCAGTCCCTGACACTTTGTAGAAAAAATTATTTCTGTCTTCTTCATCTCTATCCCCATTTAGACATTTTGCTTCAATTAGGTTCATTTTCAGCTTTTCTCTGTCTTCCTTTGAGAAGTCTTTTCTTATTGACCAAAGTTTGCCAACCTCATCACTGCAATTTCCTGGCATTTCTAAGCACTTCCATCATGGTTTTTTCCTCCATTAAACGTCACCCTTAAGGGGCGGTTTTTGTCTTTCTCATATTTTCCTATTCTTCTAAAATTACTGACATTTTCCTTTGAGCCTTCTAAACTTACTATTTTCTCTATGATTTTTATCTTTTCTGCTGCTCGGTTCACTCTAGATGAAATTTCCTTCTCTAAACATCCAAAAATTATTATGGACTTACAGTACTTCTGTCTGCAGAGTTTTGTACTAGTTTACTGTTGGTAACCAGTTCTTTCCTAATTGCTTGCCGAATTTCTGCTTCTTGTTGATCATTTCTGGTTTTGACTTCCGAACACACTTCCTTGATTGTCTCTTTCTCTTTTACAACTTGGGCATATGTCTCTTTTATTTCTTCTTTATACCTTTCTCGTTCTTTATTAGCCTCTTCTATTTGAGTTGCCAATGAAGTTTCTCATTGCATCTCCATGCCTAACTCCATGTTAGCCCTCAAGGTCCCTTGGAGTTGTTTACCATATGAGTCTATTTTCTTGTTAATTTCTTCAAATTCCCTACTCTTCACTTTCCATGTCTCATTATTCTTTACTAGTTCCTTGATGTGTTCCTCCTGCATCCTTACCTTATCAGCCAAGCTGGTAATTTCCTTACCTTGCTGGAAAATACTTCCTTTTAAATTACAAAACTCAATCTGGAGACTTAATTTTTTTGTTCTAATTTAATAACATTTTCTTCATAATTCTTTAGCATGTCTTCAATAATCACTAACCTGCCAAAAAACCACCTTTCATTGCATCTTGTTGTGAGAAACCTGCAAAAGATTTCTTTGTGAGCAGGGTGTGGGGATTGCAAGGTCCCTGTTGAACCTAGCAATTGTCTGTTTTGGTTCACTGACTTTCTGAATGCTATCCCCTATCTTCTCTCGGTACCTCTTTGAGGGGGCCAGGTTCTAGCTCAGGTCCCTGATAGGTCTAAGAACTCCCTGGCTGATGCAACCTAGCAGTTGGAAGCTGTCTGAGCTAGAAAGCTTCAGGGAGCCACCAGGGCTCACCTAGAAATTTAATTGGATTTTTATTACATGCAATGCTGTTTTTTCTACATTTTGAACTTTTTTTGTTCAAAATTTGAACAAAATTTTGTTTTTCTGTTTTTACTATGTGCAGTCTCAATAAAGGCTACAGTACAGTACTTTACAATACATATACATTTGTCACTTTTTATGTACATAATACTTGAGACTGAAATTTGAAATTCACCATATTTTTCATAATATTTTTAACAAAAATAGTACAGTATGCAGTCCAGTAAAATACAAGGTAACAAGAGAAAGCAATCTTGCACACAGCCGAGAGTCAACTTAATAAACATTGATGAATGGTTTTAAAGTTACAATAAATTAAATTAGTATGCCACAAGAGAAAAAAGTGTATATGAATTACGACAAATATTTTAAGAAGCAAAGGTTGGAAAATTAAAGAATATGCACTCAAAAAAATCACATTAATGTGATGTATCAATGAGAAAATCAGGAAGTGAAATGAGGAGGATACGAACCTATGCTCTGGGTACTCCTAAGCAAACGGCATAGCCCATTACATGGTCAAAAGCAATGCAATGTGGGATGCAACTGAATCCTCTAGGGGTCCTGAGGCTTCCAACTGAAGCCTATCCAGGGCATTTGCTTGGGAGCACCCATAGCAGTTCTGAATCCTCTTCATGGCTCCTACTGATTTTCTCATTGATATCTGGAGCATACCTGGAGAGGGTTCTGAGAGTTCTTCTACTCCCCGAGCTCGGCCTGATGCCAGGCTCAACTTGTGATACCTTGGACCAACAGGCTGTTGCTTGGAGTGGCCTGCAGGCCCACATATCCACTACAGCCTGGTTAGTCTGGCACTTCTTGCAAGAACTTATCTAAATGCCTCTAATACATCAACCTTTGTTCCAGCAACATTTCTAATGCTTGCTGGGGTGGGTGTTGAACAGCTGTGGACCTCTGATTGTGCCTATGGCACCTCTACTCCTCACTGGTTCTATTCTGCATTTCTTTCCGTATCTTTCACTCCAGTATATTGTTACTCTACTATGCAATTTTGGGACCTGGCCTTTAAGTATCTTCCATGTACAGTACAAATTATTTGATACCTTTCTCGTCTCCTTTCCAAAGATTACGTTTTGAAAGCTTTGAGACTGTCCCAATAATTTAGATGTTTTATAATTTTTGTGTGCCGTATATGTTCTCTGTATTCTCTCTAATTCAGAGATCTCTCGTACTCTGAACGAGCAAGTGAGTACCAATCAATACTCACGACAGGACAGCACCAGTGATTTAAATAGAATTAGCATTGCAGTGGGGTCTCTGGATTTGAATGATCTCATAATCCATCCGGAGGAGCCTGACAGCTGGGTGGACAGTGCTTCGGATTCATAGTCCTGAAGTGGACAGCTCTTCGGATTCATAGTCCTGAGGTTCCGGGTTCAATCCCCGGTGGAGGCGGAGACAAATGGGCAAAAAGTTTCTTTCACCCTGATGCTCCTGTTACCTAACAGTAAATAGGTACCTGGGAGTTAGACAGCTGCTATGGGCTGCTTCCTGGGGATGTGTAACAAAATGGAGGCCTGATCAAGGACTGGGCCGCGGGGATGCTAAGCCGAGAAATCATCTCAAGATAACCTCAAGATCAAGATCCTATCATTTTCCTAATTGCCGCTATATTTGCTGGGTTATGTTCACTAAATGTGAAGTCGTCAGACATCGTAATTTCCATATCTTTTACATTTTGCTTTTCATCTATGAGTAGGTCTGATTGTGTCCCGTGCCCTGTGTTTTGTTTAAGTTACTCGTTTACACTATACCCAAGTACCTGGAACTTGTCACCGTTAAACATTATGTTATTTTCAGTTGCCCAATCGAAGACTTAATATCTGCCTCTAGTTTTTCAGAGCATGGCGTTAATGTGATTTCTTTGCGAGTTTGAAGAAAAGAACTCCAAGACTATGATCAGAGTGAAGAGAGGCAATGTATGAAGCCCTGGTCAGGCTTTAATTGTAAGCCTCAGGACCCTTAGAGGATTAACTTGAATCCCAGTTGCATTACTTTTGACAATCTCATGGTGTAGTGGTCTAAGTCCTTTGCTTGGGAGTACACAGAACATAGGTTTAAATCCTCCTCATGGCTCCTCCCGACTTTCTCATTGACGCATCACATTATGGATTTCTTTGTGCATTTGAAGAGAAGCATTGGTGGTAGAATTCCTAGACTATGACCAGGAATGCATGGGAGCAATGCACGAAACTCTGGTTAGACTTTAGTTGGAAGCCTATCCTCTATAGGATTTAGTTGAATCAGAGGTTGCAATGCTTTTGACCATGTCATGGTGTAGTGGTATAAGGTGTTTGTCTGGCAGTACCCAGAGCATAGGTTTAAATCCTCGTCATGGCTCTTATTGATTTTGTCATTAAAGAATAGTTATAAAATAATAACGAAACAATGCAGTACGTATTTTAAATTGCTGTAGTAACGGTATTTTTCTTGTCCAATGGCACACCCTGTGCAAAATACTGCATTATCATTGTTAAGTGGCCAACTTTATGAAGTGATAAAACTACTCCTTGAAAGAAGTTTAATTTAATGAACAAGCCCAGTACCAATATTAAAAAAAATAATAAAATAAAAAAAGTATCATTTGGGCATAAATTTTCAATGATGATAAGAGATTTGGAAAATAATATTGTCTTTGAAGGGAATGAAGATGGCAGCAGGAAGCGTCACAAGTAATGAAGCTACCTACTCACATTTATTGAAGTCTTGAACAAATCTGCTCCCGACTTCTGCCACGATACCTTCTCAAACACAACGAATACATATTAATACTTTTTAAGGCTCATAAACATCCTAAAAGTAAAGAAAAGTGCATTGAATAAATCTGTGAAAATTATTCAGCAGGTTATCAAGTGGAGTCTCAAGCCCTATCAAACTCGGATTAAGGGACACCTGCCTCTTGAAGTTATTTTCCTACAAACTGAGTGTAGACTTGATATTGCTTGCATGCCGCACTGCAGAATTGCTCATAGTAAAATTTTTGGTCCCTAAAATTAGTTCAAGCAATTCACGTTCTACTTTCAATTCATTAACTTAATTTCGACCAATATCTTCAAGGAGAAGATTTATTCCAATATCAAACTTTCACTTTCATTTATTTTCATTCATTAACCCAGTACAAAAAAACTTGTTTCAATTATCTTTTCTACTGGTTTTCTCAAAATTTTCATTCTTTTCTGTATTCTTTTTAATCATTCCTACTCATAATAAAATCCCTAAACACCAGTCAGTATATTTCTGTTTCATCAGCCTGACAAATTCTTTTGCAAAAATATCACGTGTACAACCCAGGTAAACAATGCCCCCATTATTGCTTCATAGCACCACACACAAACCACCTTTATATCTTCCACCATCATGTGGTGTGATCTAAATTGCCTTGTGTGCTTTCATTCTAAATATTGTATTCATATATGAAATATCGTACGGACATTTTATTTAATTCTCATTCTCGAAGATTAATTTCCATTTGCTCAGCTTCTTCACTGCCACCCTCATCTTACCTTCATCACTTCTCTTGAATAATACATTTACTTCACTTAAATCCTCACCTTTGTTAATACATCATAGCAATCTGAATTCAGCAGCATTCTTCTTGCAACATATTGGATTCGCTTCTTTCCTAGTGTATTCATCTATTAGTGTGTGCAAGTCTAAGATAGTCTAGCATATCTTCTGCGTATTTTCCTTCTCTTTTACACTTAAAAGGCTCTTCGTAAGGTTTCAGGCGAACACAAGATACGGGTACTGTATTTTATTGTACTTACACTCATCAAGGTCCTTAGCTGTGACTGTGAGAACTGTGTGCTGAATGTCCTCATTCTCATCCACTTCAGCCTCATACAATGTCTTGTCGAAGAATGGTGGGTTGTCATTCTTGTCAGCAATACCAATACGAATGAACTTCGTCACTGAAAGAAAAAAAGAAACATTAGCCAGTGTAAAATAGTGCACAATATTACAAAGAAAATGTTAAAATGTCAGGGTTACTGTAAAGGTGAATCTTGGTGTGTACTAGGCTACTGTAGATGTAACACCATAAAGGTGTTTTGTAGTTTACTTCATATAGAACATGAGTCAGTCATACATGATATTTGAGGCACCAGACTGACTGTCTCTTAACAATTAAAAAGTCACACCTATAGAAGTTAATGACTACAAGTTGACCAGGGGTCAGGTCGTGTGAAGTGACCTTGCTCTCTGCTAAGCTGGTAATTGCAGACAGGTAGCCGGGTGTGTCCTTCAAACAAGCTGCTGTTTAAGGCATGGTTGGTAGATGGCCTGAGGCTATCTACCTAGTAGGCAGGGCTCAGCTCCTGGATTCCCCATAAATACCCAGGGAACTGTGCATTCAGACTTTGGTAAGTTGAACTTTAAGGTGACCAATTTGGTGTGTTTCCAACTTAAGGTGTTGTGTGATTTTCAGCGTAGTGTCTTCAATGTCTTGTGTGGTGACTCACATTGTATATTATTGTTGTCATTTAACATCCAAAGATATGAATGAATTACGTTATCCACAGGAGTGAAGATCTCCATGTTAAATATTTAATAGATTAACTTATGTTTTTAAATTGTCTTTAATTTTTTTGTTCCTTAAACTTCTTATTTTGAAGGCTACAGTGGACAGCCCTCTGAGCTTACTGGTTTTAAGAGTTTAATGTACAAGTAGATGATTCCAGTTGATGACATGCTAACATTTGATAACAGCTTAGAGTACAGACAAGTTCCATTCCTTGTCTTGTATGTACTGGACTGGAATGGATGGTAGCAGCTACTCTTATCTTTAACTCTTAACCTCCTACTTTCTGCCTTTCCTACTACTCTACTATTTTCTACTTCCCCCAGTGATCTCATTCTCTTCCTTCCTCTAACCTTCCCTCTCCCTTGACTCCTTACTCCTCCCACCTCTCTACCTCCCTCACCCCCAAACCCTCACCATTTTCTTAATTTTTCATTTATTTCCTCTTCATTTCCAATGTGTTACATAGAGGTGTAGCTTGGTGTGTACCAGGTACTGTAGAGGTGTAGCTTGGTGTGTACTAGGTTACTGTAGAGGTGTAGCTTGGTGTGTACCAGGCTACTGTAGAGGTGTAGCTTGGTGTGTACCAGGTTACTGTAGAGGTGTAGCTTGGTGTGTACCAGGTTACTGTAGAGGTGTAGCTTGGTGTGTACCAGGTTACTGTAGAGGTGTAGCTTGGTGTGTACTAGGTTACTGTAGAGGTGTAGCTTGGTGTGTACTAGGTTACTGTAGAGGTGTAGCTTGGTGTGTACCAGGTACTGTAGAGGTGTAGCTTGGTGTGTACTAGGTTACTGTAGAGGTGTAGCTTGGTGTGTACCAGGCTACTGTAGAGGTGTAGCTTGGTGTGTACCAGGCTACTGTAGAGGTGTAGCTTGGTGTGTACCAGGTTACTGTAGAGGTGTAGCTTGGTGTGTACCAGGTTACTGTAGAGGTGTAGCTTGGTGTGTACCAGGTTACTGTAGAGGTGTAGCTTGGTGTGTACCAGGCTACTGTAGAGGTGTAGCTTGGTGTGTACCAGGCTACTGTAGAGGTGTAGCTTGGTGTGTACCAGGTTACTGTAGAGGTGTAGCTTGGTGTGTACCAGGCTACTGTAGAGGTGTAGCTTGGTGTGTACCAGGCTACTGTAGAGGTGTAGCTTGGTGTGTACCAGGCTACTGTAGAGGTGTAGCTTGGTGTGTACCAGGTTACTGTAGAGGTGTAGCTTGGTGTGTACCAGGTTACTGTAGAGGTGTAGCTTGGTGTGTACTAGGTTACTGTAGAGGTGTAGCTTGGTGTGTACCAGGTTACTGTAGAGGTGTAGCTTGGTGTGTACTAGGTTACTGTAGAGGTGTAGCTTGGTGTGTACCAGGTTACTGTAGAGGTGTAGCTTGGTGTGTACCAGGTTACTGTAGAGGTGTAGCTTGGTGTGTACCAGGTTACTGTAGAGGTGTAGCTTGGTGTGTACCAGGTTACTGTAGAGGTGTAGCTTGGTGTGTACTAGGTTACTGTAGAGGTGTAGCTTGGTGTGTACCAGGCTACTGTAGAGGTGTAGCTTGGTGTGTACCAGGCTACTGTAGAGGTGTAGCTTGGTGTGTACCAGGCTACTGTAGAGGTGTAGCTTGGTGTGTACCAGGCTACTGTAGAGGTGTAGCTTGGTGTGTACCAGGTTACTGTAGAGGTGTAGCTTGGTGTGTACCAGGCTACTGTAGAGGTGTAGCTTGGTGTGTACCAGGCTACTGTAGAGGTGTAGCTTGGTGTGTACTAGGTTACTGTAGAGGTGTAGCTTGGTGTACCAGGTTACTGTAGAGGTTTAGCTTGGTGTGTACCAGGTTACTGTAGAGGTGTAGCTTGGTGTGTACCAGGCTACTGTAGAGGTGTAGCTTGGTGTGTACCAGGCTACTGTAGAGGTGTAGCTTGGTGTGTACCAGGTTACTGTAGAGGTGTAGCTTGGTGTGTACCAGGTTACTGTAGAGGTGTAGCTTGGTGTGTATTAGGTTACTGTAGAGGTGTAGCTTGGTGTGTACCAGGTTACTGTAGAGGTTAGCTTTGTGTGTACCAGGCTACTGTAGAGGTGTAGCTTGGTGTGTACCAGGTTACTGTAGAGGTGTAGCTTGGTGTGTACCAGGTTACTGTAGAGGTGTAGCTTTGTGTGTACTAGGTACTGTAGAGGTGTAGCTTGGTGTGTACCAGGTTACTGTAGATGTTAGCTTGGTGTGTATTAGGTTACTGTAGAGGTGTAGCTTGGTGTGTACCAGGTTACTGTAGAGGTTTAGCTTGGTGTGTATTAGGTTACTGTAGAGGTGTAGCTTGGTGTGTACCAGGTTACTGTAGAGGTGTAGCTTGGTGTGTACCAGGTTACTGTAGAGGTGTAGCTTGGTGTGTACCAGGTTACTGTAGAGGTTTAGCTTGGTGTGTACCAGGTTACTGTAGAGGTGTAGCTTGGTGTGTACCAGGTTACTGTAGAGGTGTAGCTTGGTGTGTACCAGGTTACTGTAGAGGTGTAGCTTGGTGTGTACCAGGTTACTGTAGAGGTGTAGCTTGGTGTGTACCAGGCTACCGTAGAGGTGTAGCTTGGTGTGTACCAGGCTACTGTAGAGGTGTAGCTTGGTGTGTACCAGGCTACTGTAGAGGTGTAGCTTGTGTACCAGGCTACTGTAGAGGTGTAGCTTGTGTACCAGGCTACTGTAGAGGTGTAGCTTGGTGTGTACCAGGCTACTGTAGAGGTGTAGCTTGGTGTGTACTAGGTTACTGTAGAGGTGTAGTTTGGTGTGTACCAGGTTACTGTAGAGGTGTAGCTTGGTGTGTACCAGGCTACTGTAGAGGTGTAGCTTGGTGTGTACTAGGTTACGGTAGAGGTGTAGCTTGGTGTGTACCAGGTTACTGTAGAGGTGTAGCTTGGTGTGTATTAGGTTACTGTAGAGGTGTAGCTTGGTGTGTACCAGGTTACTGTAGAGGTGTAGCTTGGTGTGTACCAGGTTACTGTAGAGGTGTAGCTTGGTGTGTACTAGGTTACGGTAGAGGTGTAGCTTGGTGTGTACCAGGTTACTGTAGAGGTGTAGCTTGGTGTGTACCAGGTTACTGTAGAGGTGTAGCTTGGTGTGTACCAGGTTACTGTAGAGGTGTAGCTTGGTGTGTACTAGGTTACTGTAGAGGTGTAGCTTGGTGTGTACTAGGTTACTGTAGAGGTGTAGCTTGGTGTGTACCAGGTTACTGTAGAGGTGTAGCTTGGTGTGTACCAGGTTACTGTAGAGGTTTAGCTTGGTGTGTATTAGGTTACTGTAGAGGTGTAGCTTGGTGTGTACCAGGTTACTGTAGAGGTGTAGCTTGGTGTGTACCAGGTTACTGTAGAGGTGTAGCTTGGTGTGTACCAGGTTACTGTAGAGGTTTAGCTTGGTGTGTATTAGGTTACTGTAGAGGTGTAGCTTGGTGTGTACCAGGTTACTGTAGAGGTTTAGCTTTGTGTGTACCAGGCTACTGTAGAGGTGTAGCTTGGTGTGCACCAGGTTACTGTAGAGGTGTAGCTTGTGCACCAGGCTACTGTAGAGGTGTAGCCTGTGTGCCAGGCTACTGTAGAGGTGTAGCTTGTGCACCAGGCTACTGTAGAGGTGTAGCTTGGTGTGTACCAGGCTACTGTAGAGGTGTAGCCTGTGTGCCAGGCTACTGTAGAGGTGTAGCTTGTGCACCAGGCTACTGTAGAGGTGTAGCCTGTGTACCAGGCTACTGTAGAGGTGTAGCCTGTGTGCCAGGCTACTGTAGAGGTGTAGCTTGTGTACCAGGCTACTGTAGAGGTGTAGCCTGTGTACCAGGCTACTGTAGAGGTGTAGCCTGTGTACCAGGCTACTGTAGAGGTGTAGCCTGTGTGTTATACTGTAGGGATACTTGTAGATATCCCTACGTGTTATATTTAGAGAGTTTATCATAAATAACCAATAAACGGTTTGATCAACACGCACAAATTTTACGCATTAACTACGCACAAAACACCAATGTGTATTTGTGTGGGTTTTGGTTTTGAACTCTCAGGAAACCGAAAACCTGTTAGTGTTTATCAAGGCAACCCGAGGACCAACTACTGATTTTACCCAGGATGTAGCCTCACAACAGTTGCCTAATTCTAAGGCACTTGCTTGCTGATGAGTAATCAGAAGCATTAGGTAGCAGGAAAGGGTGTCTAAACGCTACGGGCTCACCATAGCCCGTGCTACTTGGAACTTCTTGTTACAGGTAGCGAATCTTTAACAACAACAACAACGTCTCTGTCCTGCCATGGGATTCGAACCCGGGACCTTTTGCTTGTGAGCCAACTATACGCTGACAACTATCGTACAGGGGCTTAATTTTCCGAAATGAATGACAATGATCGATATGGTTAAGGTACCGAGTGATAAGTGAAGCTCTCTCCTTGCTCCTTTATCCCCTGTCTCATCCCTCCCTTCCCCTCCCACTCCACCCTTCCCTTCCCTATTGTGAGATACTGGACTCTTACGGACTAATGAAGTGCGCATCAATCCAATAAATGCTACAATAACTTGAAGACAAAACAAGAGAGCGTCGGGTGACGGAGAAAAGGTCTTTGTTCGTTATCAGTGACTCTTTCACTAATGTAAGAACGGCGGGACATTAAACCCGATGGGCTCATTAGTCCAATTTTCAATGTGAACCACCACCACCACCACCGTCGTCGCCACCGCCACAGTCACAGCAGAAGCACTACCACCAGCCGCAGCGGCTTCAAGCAGCAGAAGCAGCAGCAGTGCTGTGTACCACCACTACCACGTCACACAGTCAACCAGTTGTGTACCACCACTACCACGTCACACAGTCAACCAGTTGTGTACCACCACTACCACACCACACAGTCAACCAGTTTGTGTACCACCACTACACCACACAGTCAACCAGTGTGTACCACCACTACCACACCACACAGCAACCAGTTGTGTACCACCACTACCACACCACACAGTCACCAGTTGTGTACCACCACTACACACCACACAGTCAACCAGTTGTGTACCACCACTACCACACCACACAGTCAACCAGTTGTGTACCACCACTACCACACCACACAGTCAACCCGTTGTGTACCACCACTACCACACCACACAGTCAACCAGTTGTGTACCACCACTACCACACCACACAGTCAACCAGTTGTGTACCACCACTACCACACCACACAGTCAACCAGTTGTGTACCACCACTACCACACCACACAGTAACCAGTTGTGTACCACCACTACCACACCACACAGTCAACCAGTTGTGTACCACCACTACCACACCACACAGTCAACCAGTTGTGTACCACCACTACCACACCACACAGTCAACCAGTTGTGTACCACCACTACCACACCACACAGTCAACCAGTTGTGTACCACCACTACCACACCACACAGTCAACCAGTTGTGTACCACCACTACCACGCCACACAGTCAACCAGTTGTGTACCACCACTACCACACCACACAGTAACCAGTTCCAGAGATCGTCGTCCTCTTCCACTCCCGAAAATCTCTCATTTCTCTCTTATAGTCACGTGCATCCTTCTTGTTTATGTTGGCTGGCGTCTTTCTGGTGAGCAGCGGGTGGTGGTGGTGGTAGTCGTGGTGGGCGGTAGTCGTGTGGTGGTAGTCGTGGTGGTAGTCGTGGTGGTGGCGGTAGTCGTGGTGGTAGTCGTGGTGGTAGTCGTGGTGGTGGCGGTCGTGTGGTGGTGGTGGCACTTTGGTGAAGGTTGGAGGTTAGTGCTTGGATGGAAGCGGAGGATAGAGGAAATGTGAGGAAGCAGAGGGGAAGGGAAGGGTGAAGAAGGATTGAGCCGACGGGACACACAGACAACGTTGATCATTGGCGGGACAGAGGAGCAGGGAGAGTTCCCACCATCCGTCTGTCGCTCCGTTCATATGTTAGTAGCGTGCGCGCGCACATTTACTGTTGATGATTTAAATTCATCTACTAGGACCAAAACGTTCAAAGTAGCACGGGCTATGGTGAGCCTGTAATGAACTTACCTGGCACAGGAGCGGGGCTGTGACTGGTGCACATTTACTTCCAAGCTACTCACTCATTCACCGTCTTCCTAAACAGTGATTAATATTTCCACAAATCAATCATTTGTTTCTCTTTTACAATAATTTTTTTTAGCTGGATTCCTCATATCCGCATTTTCAAGTCAATTGCTGTTACCACTCCCTGGCTCCACCAAGCACTTCCTCTCATTCTTCCTCCAGATGGCAGCACCAGCTCGGCATTCCTGCTTGATATCTGCTTGATGGGGTTCTGGGAGTTCTTCTACTCCCCAAGCCCGGCCGAGGCCAGGCTCGACTTGTGAGTTTGGTCGACCAGGCTGTTGCTTGGTGCGGCCCGCAGGCCCACATACCCACCACAGCCCGGCTGGTCCGGAACTTCTCTTAGAAAACAGTCCAGTTTTCTCTCGAAGATGTCCTGACCAAGCTTGCTTTGCATATCTCCCAAATGACATCTTAAACACCACACAGCACTTGCTTTGTCAACGTGTTACAGCGTAAAGCAACGTAAAAGCAAAGAGTAGGTCTGTATATTAGAGAGGAGCTGGCATGCACAGAGCTCCTGAACTCGTCCAATGAGATGGTAGAGGTACTTGGAATCAAGGTAGAAAATATTAATCTACTTATTATTTTAATATACAAACCTCCAGATGCAACAGTTGAGGAATTCACTGAACAGATCCACAAAATAGAGAATATCCTTGATAACCTAGCAAACCCAGTACCAGATATTATCTACCTTGAAGACTTCAATCTACCCAGTTTAAAATGGAGAATAGTAAACAATAACATTATAGCAGGAAGTCAACCTGGAAATAAACCAACAGTAGGTCAGAGAACTACTGAGATTCTGTGACAAATTCTCGCTCAGTCAGCAGATTACAGAACCAACTAGGAACGAAAACACGCTGGACCTGATATTCACGAACAATGAGGAACTAACCAGAGACATTACTGTCTCAGACACTACGTACTCGGACCACAAGCTCATTGAAGTGTAAACTAACATTAATAACGGTAGTAGGCCCAAGAGAAACAACAAGCGAGAAGGGCTATTCAATAAATTCAATTTTAATAATAAAAGGATAGACTGGGAGAAAATAAACAGGGAACTTACAAACATTCAATGGGAAAATGTTCTAAGAAATAACAATCCTACACAAGAAATAGAAAAACTGACTTCTGAAGCATATAAAGTCTGTCTGAAACATGTTCCTTTGAGGAAAGCCAGAAAGAGGTCAAATGTAGAAAGAGAACGCAGACGACATTCAAAAGGAGGAAGATATTAACAGAAATGCTTAAGCAGACACGACTCTCCATACAAAGAAGAAATAATTTAAACAGGGAGATTGAAGAAATCGAACAGAGACTGAAGCATTCCTATCAGACTGAAGAAAGGCAACTAGAACAGAAAGCAATTCAAGAAATAAAGAAAAACCCTGGTTGATACCTGGTTGATGGGGTTCTGGGAGTTCTTCTACTCCCCAAGCCCGGCCCGAGGCCAGGCTTGACTTGTGAGAGTTTGGTCCACTAGGCTGTTGCTTGGAGCGGCCCGCAGGCCCACATACCCACCACAGCCCGGCTGGTCCGGAACTCCTTGGAGGAATAAATCTAGTTTCCTCTTGAAGATGTCCACGGTTGTTCCGGCAATATTTCTTATGCTTGCTGGGAGGACGTTGAACAACCGCGGACCTCTGATGTTTATACAGTGTTCTCTGATTGTGCCTATGGCACCCCTGCTCTTCACTGGCTCTATTCTGCATTTTCTTCCATATCGTTCACTCCAGTACGTTGTTATTTTACTGTGTAGATTTGGGACCTGGCCCTCCAGTATCTTCCAGGTGTATATTATTTGATATCTCTCTCGTCTTCTGTCTAGTGAGTACATTTGGAGAGCTTTGAGACGATCCCAATAATTTAGGTGCTTTATCGCGTCTATGCGTGCCGTATATGTTCTCTGTATTCCCTCTATTTCAGCAATCTCTCCTGCTCTAAAGGGGGAAGTGAGTACTGAACAGTACTCAAGACGGGACAGCACAAGTGACTTGAAGAGTACAAGCATTGTGATGGGATCCCTGGATTTGAAAGTTCTCGTAATCCATCCTATCATTTTTCTGGCTGTCGCAATATTTGCTTGGTTATGCTCCCTAAACGTTAGGTCGTCAGACATCATTATTCCCAAATCCTTTACATGTTGTTTTCCTACTATGGGCACATTTGATTGTGTTTTGTACCCTGTATTATGTTTAAGGTCCTCAAAATAATATTTTGGGTCCTCAACCCAAAATATTTCTTCACATATGCTAAATTAAAAGCGAAAACCACTGCCAGTATTGGACCTATTCGTATTAGTGAAGGTTCATACACTGAGGATGACAAAGAAATTAGTGAAATCCTAAAAAAACAGTATGAGGACATGTTTAGCACTTCGATAATCAGCATGAAAGTGGAAGACTCGGACAATTTCTTTATGAATGATATTCAAACACCTGTAAATATAACTGATATCAACACGAGCGTGGCAGATTTTGAGATAGAAATTGACAATATGCCCATGCACTCAGCCCCAGGTCCAGACTCATGGAATTCAATATTTATAAAGAAATGCAAAGTGCCGGTAGCACAGGCACTCAGTATAGTGTGGAGGAAGAGCTTGGACACGGGGGAGATACCAGATGCACTTAAAGTAGCAGACATAGCCCCTCTACACAAGGGAGGGAGCAAAGCATTGGCAAAGAATTATAGACCAGTTGCACTAACGTCCCACATAATAAAAGTATTTGAGAGAGTGATCAGGAGTCAGGTCACTAGATTCATGGAAACCAATGACCTCCACAATCCAGGCCAACATGGATTTAGAGCAGGAAGATCATGCCTCTCACAGCTACTTGACCACTAGGACAAAATCACTGAGGCATTAGAGGAAAAACATAATGCAGATGTCGTGTACGCAGATTTTGCAAAGGCATTCGACAAATATGACTATGGAGTGATTGCACACAAAATGAGGTCAATGGGTATAACTGGTAAAGTAGGACGCTGGATACTCAATTTCCTGTCGAACAGAACACAAAGAGTAACAGTCAATCAAGTAAAATCGAGTCCGAGCGCAGTTAAAAGCTCTGTACCTCAAGGTACAGTCCTTGCACCACTGCTGTTCCTTATTCTCATATCCGACATAGACAAAAACACAAGTCACAGCTTTGTGTCATCCTTTGCAGATGATACAAAAATCAGCATGAAAATTACCTCTGCTGAAGACATTGATAAACTACAGATATTAACAAAGTTTTCGATTGGGCAGCAGAAAATAACATGATGTTTAACGGTGATAAATTCCAGGTACTCAGATACGGCAAAAATGAGGATCTTAAACATAATACAGGGTACAAAACAGAATCGAATCTGCCCATAGTAGGAAAACAGCATGTCAAGGATTTGGGAATAATGATGTCCGCCGACCTAACGTTTATGGAGTATTGCGTCAGCCAGAAAAATGATAGGATGGATTACGAGAACCTTCAAGTCCAGAGACCCCATCACAATGGTTGTACTCTTTAAATCACTTGTGTTGCCCCGTCTTGAGTACTACTCAATACTCACTTCCCCCTTCAGAGCAGGAGAGATTGCTGAAATTGAGGGAATACAGAGAACATATACGGCACGCATAGACGAGATAAAGCACCTAAGTTATTGGGATCGTCTCAAAGCTCTCCAAATGTACTCACTAGAAAGGAGACGAGATACCAAATAATATACACCTGGAAGATACTGGAGGGCCAAGTACCAAATCTACACAGTAAAATAACAACGTACTAGAGTGAACGATATGGAAGAAAATGCAGAATAGAACCAGGAATAGGGAGCCGGTCGGCCGAGCGGACAGCACGCTGGACTTGTGATCCTGTGGTCCTGGGTTCGATCCCAGGCGCCGGCGAGAAACAATGGACAGAGTTTCTTTCACCCTATGCCCCTGTTACCTTGCAGTAAAATAGGTACCTGGGTGTTAGTCAGCTGTCACGGGCTGCTTCCTGGGGGAGGAGGCCTGGTCAAGGACCGGGCCTGCTTCCTGGGGGAGGAGGCCTGGTCAAGGACCGGGCCGCGGGGACACTAAAGCCCCGAAATCATCTCAAGATAACCTCAAGATAACCAGTGAAGAGCAGAGGTGCCATGGGCACAATCAGAGAACACTGTATGAACATCAGAGGTCCGCGGTTGTTCAACGTCCTCCCAGCGAGCATCAGAAATATTACAGGAACAACCGTGGACATCTTCAAGAGGAAACTAGATTGTTTCCTCCAAGGAGTGCCGGACCAACCGGGCTGTGGTGGGTATGTGGGCCTGCGGGCCGCTCCAAGCAACAGCCTGGTGGACCAAACTCTCACAAGTCAAGCCTGGCCTCGGGCCGGGCTTGTGGAGTAGAAGAACTCCCAGAACCCCATCAACCAGGTATCAACCAGGTAACGTGTTGCAGCGTAAATCACCTTAATCCGCGTCTAAGTAACTTTGGTTCCCGCCCACTACAGACAAAGGTGCCACAAATCAACCACAGACAAAGGTACCACAAATCAACCACAGACAAAGGTGCCACAAATCAACCACAGACAAAGGTACCACAAATCAACCACAGACAAAGGTGCCACAAATCAACCACAGACAAAGGTACCACAAATCAACCACAGACAAAGGTGCCACAAATCAACCACAGACAAAGGTACCGCAAATCAACCACAGACAAAGGTGCCACAAATCAACCACAGACAAAGGTACCACAAATCAACCACAGACAAAGGAACCACAAATCAACCACAGACAAAGGTGCCACAAATCAACCACAGACAAAGGTGCCACAAATCAACCACAGACAAAGGTGCCACAAATCAACCACAGACAAAGGTGCCACAAATCAACCGCAGGCAAAGGTACCACAAATCAACCCATCGCAAATCTATGTATACCCAAAATACAAAGACCGTTAATTTATCTACTAACGCAAGATACAACTATTCTATCAACCACAAATACAGTCACTACTAATTTATCCACTGGAAAAACAAGCCAGAACTCTTATTATCCAGTTCTAAAGGTAATAACTCAACAAATCTACATTGACGGCAAATCCATTAACTCTTTGGAGTTGATACATTAGTATCAACACCACCTTTGTATCAACTCCAACAAAGAGACACCCTTGGGACGCCTGATACAAAGGTGTCTCTTTGGGGTAAGAGAGATCAAAGAGAGACCTTTGGGACGCCTGATACAAAGGTGTCTCTTTGGTGTAAGGCACACCAAAGGTACTAACGTCACTAAGCCATCTAGAGGCTTGTTGTAGCAAAATATCAAGACGATACAAGCAGGTTACCATCTACATCCTGGATGCCGCGTCTAATTCTAATTAGTATTTGACTTGCGTAATGAGTAGATAATTAGTTATAATTAAGAGGGAGGTTACCGGGGCGGGGAGTGAACGTTGTCATCTCTGGCCCCCACACTGATAATTAGTGTGTAATGAAGAGCGCCGCGCGCTTGACTACACCTGGGATAATCCCACACCAACTTTGCACTCGGCTGCGTCACTAACACGCTCCTTCACTGATGACATTAACGCTGCCTCAAGATTATTTATCTGAGTGATGATCTGGCTGCGTGGCAAGTACCGTAATATCATTATGAAGAGCGTATTAACATGCAAAATCATACTAATGCCACGCGAAACAAATCATGTTTAAGCAACACTTTTAGGTGTGAAAATTCAAACTGTGTAATAGCATTTATCTTTTAGAACCAGCAGAGCTTTACTTCTTGTTAAGTGGATGATTTAATATGATCTTCATACTTAGTAGTTACTACATCTAAAATATTACATGTTGAAGTCACTGCTTGACTTGTTAATTCACAGCTCTCAATGTATTCAGGAACCAAAATACAGATTGATAGTGTGCTTGATAAATAACCTGACGTTAACGATGCCATTGGTGTGGCGCAAATTCCATCATCTAACCTTCAACTATGGTGCTACACAACCTTCCCGGTTTGGTGCCTTCTTTTGATAATTACTTACTTTCAACTCCTTTGTAAAACCTGGGCTCGACTCCCCACTAGTAAGACATACCAGAGGGCAGAGGTCCCTGCTCCCAAGAGAACCTCCCCCCCCCCCCGCCCACACAATATTGCTTAGAAGCTGGAAGACACTTTGTGCCATAACCATTGTCCGGGAGGGAGGCCCCACAGGTCTCTCACACACAGCCTGGCTACACTCCCGCCAAAATAATCTAGCCACACGTGGGAACGACTACAAGCACCCCCCCCCCCTCCTCCTTCTACACACAACTTTAATTACTGGAGTACGTTAGACAGCCTACACATCTCGAGTCTGGAAATATATATTGATTGTAATCAATTGTCGTGCGGGTGGTGGATGTCGTGCGGGTGGTGGATGTCGTGCGGGTGGTGGATGTCGTGCGGGTGGTGGATGTCGTGCGGGTGGTGGATGTCGTGCGGGTGGTGGATGTCGTGTCGGTGGTGGATGTCGTGTCGGTGGTGGAACAATGTACCACAGATCATGCAGTTATGATAACCCTGCACCAACGACATGATACAACAGTTCCCTGAACCATACGAGCATTTCTGAAGAGTTGCTTCAAATCTCCATTAATGATGTAGTATTGCAATAAACCGAGTGAGAAGGTCCGTGTTGCTCTAGACAAACACCAAGAACGGTTACAAGAGTTGAACATTAGCACAACACGCCCAGTGGACAAGTTACACCACTGTAACCTCTTATGGTAAGTGTTCGCTCCTCTACCCGACCAGCAACCTTTTTGGTTCCTGTCGTTTGGAAGCAAAAGTGATTTGCAATCGCTTTTAGCCCTTTACTGCTGTTTAATTAGATTTCAGGAGTAGGAATCACTTTGCGAAAAGTCCTACGAACACAAGGGAAGGCTATTTTACAGCAAAGTTGGAACGGCAGGAGTTACAAGTGACGTAGAGAGCACAGAGGCGGTGACTGGTGCTTGGAGGTGGTGTGGCGCCTGTCCCCCCAGCACCCCACCATCACCACCACCACTCCACCCCGTCATCTACATTATGATGAGTTTAGTGCGTTTTTACTAGTAAGAAAATGACGAATTAGTTACCCATCACATCTAGGCTCGACGGGATGTAACTAACCATTAACACAGTAAACAAATTGCGACACATGACAATATGGAAAATATCGTAGCAAAATGTCTCAATAATTCTGTACCAGCATCAAATTGGTACAAATGATTGAAATAAAATGGAAATGAAAATAAAATGACGGAAATGATTCAAATAAAATTATAGATATGATGATGAAAGAGTTGTATAGGACTGATGATATTTGGTCACTTCCCGAAAATCCAAAATAAGTCACCCAAACCATGGCCACAAGGTTTGGTTCACCTTACCTCAACGTTAGGTAAGGTAACCATCCTTAAATTATAATAAGACGCTCAAAGTAAAGTGTCTCATATTGTTGACTAGTCGTGTAGTGTGTGTGGTACTTGAGCACCTCTCGCTGCTTGTCTCTTGCTTCACCCTCTACAATGGCGCCACATTACGGGTCGTCCCTGCCACACTTATTTTAGCTGAGAATACTGGAGTAAAGTCTTGGTTTACATAAGATGCCTCAGGCGGTGCAACCCGTCAAACAACGAAATTACGACGTTGCTACAACGTTCGAACAAGGTTTTAACACCACCTAACCAGTTATAACAACCAATATAGCAAGTTGTAACAACGTTCTAATACGTCATAAACACGTTAAGCCAAGATGTAACAACTTTATTACAAGTTGTAGCAAGCGGAAAACAGAGACAGTTTCGGTTTGTGTTTCCAGGGAAGAGGTGACGACCGCGTCTACCCTGTTTACCCAACATGTGTAACTGTATGTGACTACCATGTACCGGCAGTAAATGCTCTCGCTTTCAACCATGTAAACAAATACAAAAGATATAGGTATCTAATGACTTGGCTTTATCACTCGCAGGGACGCGGGCGTTCTTGAACAACGTCACACTTCACTGTAGACGCCAGATGGAAATCTCTGGCACACTGAAATAGTTTTCGAATTCCATATTTCAGTCAATAATACACCGTATTAACGTAATGAAACTAAACCTAACCTAACCTTACCATATATATAGAGTACATAATAACACTGTGCTATTATCTTCCCAATCCATTCCTGTAGGGTTTCCTAACGCCAAGAAACTGCCGTTCTCTATCGTAACCTACCAGAAGACCTACGACAATTGTTGGCGATAGGTGATGCGTCAAAATGTGACGTTCTATTAGGACGGGTTGTCCTGCGAGTGGATCTCCTGCCCGAGGACAAGTTGGAACACCTCTCCCAGGACGCCGCTCACTAGTCAACGTCCAGGTTATACACCAATAAACGGCCACCAAGTCCAACAACAACACCGTGAATTCACGTCCTTACGTTTTATCTAGCAGGCATACAGGTAGAGAGAGTGAGTGAGAGTGAGTGAGAGTGAGTGAGTGAGTGTGTGTGAGTGTGTGTGAGTGTGTGTGAGTGTGTGTGAGTGTGTGTGAGTGTGTGTGAGTGTGTGTGAGTGTGTGTGTGTGTGAGTGTGTGTGTGAGTGTGTGTGTGTGTGAGTGTGTGTGAGTGTGTGTGAGTGTGTGTGAGTGTGTGTGAGTGTGTGTGAGTGTGTGTGAGTGTGTGTGAGTGTGTGTGTGAGTGTGTGTGAGTGTGTGTGAGTGTGTGAGTGCGCGCGCGCGCCGGGACCAGTGAGGGTGTGGCCCCTAGCCCCCACGACACACCTGCTCGCTCCTCCTCACTAACGTGGTGCCTGTGATGACCCCGGGGTGTTCTGTCCTCCACGACCTGAGGCTGGTGACCTCGGGGTGTTCTGTCCTCCACGACCTGAGGCTGGTGACCTCGGGGTGTTCTGTCCTCCACGACCTGAGGCTGGTGACCTCGGGGTGTTCTGTCCTCCACGACCTGAGGCTGGTGACCTCGGGGTGTTCTGTCCTCCACGACCTGAGGCTGGTGACCTCGGGGTGTTCTGTCCTCCACGACCTGAGGCTGGTGACCTCGGGGTGTTCTGTCCTCCACGACCTGAGGCTGGTGACCTCGGGGTGTTCTGTCCTCCACGTCCTGAGGCTGGTGACCTCGGGGTGTTCTGTCCTCCACGACCTGAGGCTGGTGACCTCGGGGTGTTCTGTCCTCCACGTCCTGAGGCTGGTGACCTCGGGGTGTTCTGTCCTCCACGACCTGAGGCTGGTGACCTCGGGGTGTTCTGTCCTCCACGTCCTGAGGCTGGTGACCTCGGGGTGTTCTGTCCTCCACGACCTGAGGCTGGTGACCTCGGGGTGTTCTGTCCTCCACGTCCTGAGGCTGGTGACCTCGGGGTGTTCTGTCCTCCACGACCCGAGGCTGGTGACCTCGGGGTGGTCTATCCTTCACGACCTGAGGCTGGTGACCTCGGGGTGTTCTATCCTTCACGACCTGAGGCTGGTGACCTCGGGGTGTTCTATCCTTCACGACCTGAGGCTGGTGACCTCGGGGTGTTCTGTCCTCCACGTCCTGAGGCTGGTGACCTCGGGGTGTTCTGTCCTCCACGTCCTGAGGCTGGTGACCTCGGGGTGTTCTATCCTTCACGTCCTGAGGCTGGTGACCTCGGGGTGTTCTGTCCTCCACGTCCTGAGGCTGGTGACCTCGGGGTGTTCTGTCCTCCACGACCTGAGGCTGGTGACCTCGGGGTGTTCTATCCTTCACGTCCTGAGGCTGGTGACCTCGGGGCGTTCTGTCCTCCACGACCTGAGGCTGGTGACCTCGGGGTGTTCTGTCCTCCACGTCCTGAGGCTGGTGACCTCGGGGTGTTCTGTCCTCCACGACCTGAGGCTGGTGACCTCGGGGTGTTCTATCCTTCACGACCTGAGGCTGGTGACCTCGGGGTGTTCTATCCTTCACGTCCTGAGGCTGGTGACCTCGGGGTGTTCTGTCCTCCACGACCTGAGGCTGGTGACCTCGGGGTGTTCTATCCTTCACGTCCTGAGGCTGGTGACCTCGGGGTGTTCTATCCTTCACGTCCTGAGGCTGGTGACCTCGGGGTGTTCTATCCACACCCGCCAACTGTCCCGGGTAGACCCTTCCACACCCGCCAACTGTCCGGGGAGACCCTTCCACACCCGCCAACTGTCCGGGGAGTCCCTTCCACACCCGCCAACTGTCCGGGGAGACCCTTCCACACCCGCCAACTGTCCGGGGAGACCCTTCCACACCCGCCAACTGTCCGGGGAGACCCTTCCACACCCGCCAACTGTCCGGGGAGACCCTTCCACACCCGCCAACTGTCCGGGGAGACCCTTCCACACCCGCCAACTGTCCGGGAAGACCCTTCCACACCCGCCAACTGTCCGGGGAGACCCTTCCACACCCGCCAACTGGTTGATACCTGGTTGATGGGGTTCTGGGAGTTCTTCTACTCCCCAAGCCCGGCCCGAGGCCAGGCTCGACTTGTGAGAGTTTGATCCACCAGGCTGTTGCTTGGAGCGGCCCGCAGAGCCACATACCCACCACAGCCCGGCTGATCCGGGACTTCTCTTAGGAAACAGTCCAGTTTTCTCTTGAAGATGTCCACGGTTGTTCCGGCAATATTTCTTATAGTCGCTGGGAGGACGTTGAACAACCGCGGACCTCTGATGTTTATACAGTGTTCTCTGATTGTGCCTATGGCACCTCTGCTCTTCACTGGTTCAATCTTGCATTTTCTTCCATATCGTTCACTCCAGTACGTTGTTATTTTACTGTGTAGATTTGGGACCTGGCCCTCCAGTATTTTCCACGTGTATATTATTTGGTATCTCTCTCGTCTCCTTTCTAGAGAGTACATTTGGAGAGCTTTGAGACGATCCCAATAATTTAGGTGTTTTATCTCGTCTATGCGTGCCGTATATGTTCTCTGTATTCCCTCTATTTCAGCAATCTCTCCTGCTCTGAAGGGGGAAGTGAGTACTGAGCAGTATTCGAGACGGGACAACACAAGTGACTTGAAGAGTACAACCATTGTGATGGGATCCCTGGATTTGAAAGTTCTCGTAATCCATCCGATCATTTTTCTGGCTGATGCGATATTTGCTTGGTTATGCTCCCTAAACGTTAGATCGTCGGACATCATTATTCCCAAATCCTTGACATGCTGTTTTTCTACTATGGGAAGATTTGATTGTGTTTTGTACCCTGTATTATGTTTCAGATCCTCATTTTTGCCGTACCTGAGTACCTGAAATTTATCACTGTTAAACATCATATTATTTTCTGCTGCCCAATCGAAAACTTTGTTGACATCTGTTTGTAGTTTTTCAATGTCTTCAGCAGAGGTAATTTTCATGCTGATTTTTGTGTCATCTGCGAAGGATGACACGAAGCTGTGACGTGTATTTTTGTCTATATCAGATATGAGAATAAGGAACAGTAGCGGTGCAAGGACTGTACCTTGAGGTACAGAGCTTTTAACATCGCTTGGACTCGATTTTATCTGATTGACTGTTACTCTTTGTGTTCTGTTCGACAGGAAATTGAGTATCCAGCGTCCTACTTTTCCAGTTATTCCCATTGACCTCATTTTGTGAGCTATCACCCCATGGTCACATTTGTCGAAAGCCTTTGCAAAGTCTGTGTATACAACATCTGCATTTTGCTTTTCTTCTAGGGCTTCTGTGATTTTGTCATAGTGGTTGAGTAACTGTGACAGACAGGATCTTCCCGCTCTAAAACCATGTTGTCCTGGATTGTGCAATTCATTGTTTTCCATAAAACTAGAAATTTGATTCCTAATCACTCTTTCAAACACTTTTATTATGTGTGATGTTAGTGCAACTGGCCTATAATTTTTTGCCAAGGCTTTACTCCCCCCCTTGTGCAACGGAGCTATATCTGCAGATTTAAGTGCTGCTGGTATCTCCCCTGTATCCAGGCTCTTTCTCCATATTACGCTGAGTGCTCTCGCTACTGGTACTTTACATTTCTTTATGAATATTGAATTCCATGAGTCAGGCCCAGGGGCTGAGTGCATGGGCATATTGTCAATTTCTCTTTCAAAGTCTTCCGAGTTTGTGGTAATATCCGTTATATTATCTGCAGCTTGAATGTCATTCATAAAGAAGCTGTCTGGGTCATCAACTTTCATGTTGTTAATTGGTGTGCTAAACATAGCCTCATACTGGCTTCTTAGAATTTCACTAATCTCTTTGTTGTCCTCTGTGTACGTACCTTCATTTGTAATTAACGGTCCAATACTGGTCGAGGTTTTGGATTTTGATTTAGCGTATGTGAAAAAATATTTCGGATTTTTCCTTATCTCTTGTATAGCTCTCTGTTCCAATTCCATTTCCTCAGACTCATATGATCGCTTCAACGTTTGTTCGATTTCTTCGATCTCCCTGCTTAGGCTTATTTTCCTTGCTTGTGATAGTTGTGTCTGCCGAAGCATTTCCGTAATTTTTTTCCTTCTCCTGTACAGTCGTCTGCGTTCTCTTTCTAGAGTGTTCCTCTTTCTGCCCCTCCTCACCGGCACGTGCTTCAAGCAGACCTTGTAAGCTTCAGCTGTCAGTTGAGCTATTCCCTGTGTGGGAGTTTTGTCGCTTAAGACCGTCTCCCATTGAATGGTTGAAAGGTCCACATTTATTTTTTCCCAGTCAATCCTCTTATTGTTGAAATTGAATTGATTGAATATTCCTTCTCGCTTGTTGGGTCTCTTAGATCTACTACCGTTATTTATGCTAGTTCGCACTTCAATGAGCTTATGGTCTGAGTATGAAGTATCTGAGATTGTTATGTCTCTGATTAGTTCATCATTGTTTGTGAATAACAAGTCTAGTGTGTTTTCGTTCCTAGTTGGTTCTGTAATCTGTTGATTGAGCGAGAATTTGTCACAGAATCTCAAAAGTTCTCTGACCTGTGGCTGGTTTTTTCCCGGGTCATTCCCTGCTATGATATTTGTGTTTGCCATTCTCCATCTTAGACTCGGTAAATTGAAATCTCCAAGGAAGATAATATCTGGAGCTGGGTTTGCTAGGTCATCAAGTATGTTCTCTATTTTGTGCATCTGCTCTGTGAATTCCTCAACCGTTGTATCTGGCGGTTTATATATTAAAATAATAATTAGGTTTAGTTTCTCTACCTTAATTCCAAGTACCTCTACCACCTCATTAGTTGAGTTTAGTAGTTCTGTGCATACCAGGTCCTCTTTAATATACAGACCTACTCCCCATTTGACCTAGTTTTTCTATCACATCTGTATAAATTATAACTGTCCGGGGAGACCCTTCCACACCCGCCAACTGTCCGGGAAGACCCTTCNATGGATATACAGTGTTCCCCGATGGTGCCTATAGCACCACTGCACTCCACTGGTACTATCCCGCAAGTTCTACTCATAGGCGGGACCCAAACACCAGAGCGCAAAAACCTGCAGCACAGCCGGAGCCCTACCAGGCGAGTACAGAACCAACACCACAACCCCCACCTCATAACCTAACAAAGGTGGAACCCCTTAATGACCCTAGCATGGGTGGACATGCACAAGAGTGGGACAGGAAGGGGTGAAAAGGGGGACAGACACTGGTGTGCGAACGGTCTCAGTCGTACAAAAGATACCCAAATAAAGACAGGTATATAACACCGCATCCAGCCCCTGCCAAAAGATGCCAGACCGCAGAAAACTCACCTGGCGAACGGTGGCACGAAGTGACACGACTCAACCGAGCCCAGAAGAACCTGGGAGTACCGCCAGGTGAAGACGCCAAGCCAGACCTGCAGAGAGCAGGTGAGAGGCGAAGAAGGCGGCCCCCACCCATGACACAGGGAAAACCTCGGCGGCCTCCCCACAACTGGAACCCAGGACACCCCGGAGCGAAGGGGCACATACCGCGGCAAGGGAGAAGAGCGAGAGGCGAAGCACTGGAGCAAAAAGGCGTCTAACACCAGCACCACACACCGCCCAGACCAAAACAAACTCCGGCGCACGACACGCTGGCCGAAAACGCGCAACCGCCCTGCGGAAGGCGGCAACCAGGACTACCGCACTAGAAAGGAGCCAAAAGAGAGAGCAGAAACAGGAATCAAAACCGGCCAAAAGCGAAGACAGAGCCCAAAAAAGGCACACAGCCGGGCACACAAGCCAACAAGGCACAAGTAGCCCACAGGGCTACAAGTAGCCCAACAGGCTACAAGTAGCCCAACAGGCCACAAGTACCCAACAGGCCACAATAGCCCAACGGGCCACAATGGCCCACCGCCCATAAGGAGCCCAAACCGGCCCAAAATGAGCCCACACGGCTACAAGGAGCCCAACCGACTACAAGAGCCCAACGGCGACAAGAACGAGGAGCCGACAGACGTTCCAATAACGCGGGAAGTAGCGAAAAACCTTCCCGTACCCTCGAGAACACGGAAGCCAAACCCAGTCCCGAAGGCACACAAAGGCGCAGGCGCACCCGAGACCAGTAGTCACGTAGAACCCCCAAAACGGGGAAACATGACGAAAACACCGTCCCAACAAGGGGTGGGGGAAACATCCCCACAGGACGGAACCAACCGACTCAAAGGCCAAGGAACCGAGCCCGGGGAGGGGCTGACGCCCAACAGCACGTACGGCGAGTGGGGAGGAAAACCCTACTCCGCGTAACCACAAGCCCCGCCTAGAGGGGGATAAAAACCCCCACGGGGACCAACGGGGCCAAGGCCCCCCAAGTCAGCCCCTCCCCAGCCCGGGAACCCACACGACAGGCCCCGGGGCCGAGCCGTCCCCCAAAGCCCCGGCCGTACCAGAAACCGGGGCAGCCGTGAAAACACGAAGGAAGGGAGCCCACTGGCAGACTCTTACAACACGGCTGGAGGAACAGGCTCAAATGCCCCCGTCACTACCCCGGAAGGGGATTTCCCCGAGACTGCCCGAGTCTCAACACCAACAAACCCCGCCCTGAACCTACAGACGGTAAGGAACCGGATGCAGGCAGGAAGGGAATCCAGGGGAAAAACCAGAACCAAAACGGGCAGCCCCGGGGTTCCCGGGGAGTTACCACGAGAGCGTTGCCACCACCAAGGCTCAAGTGCAACGCCTCTGCTGCCCGCACCAGCTTAGCACAACTGGGTAACCGAGCCACAACGAGCAACAAACTCGCAGGACTCCGGGTCGAAGGTGTCACCGACCCCACAGGCAGCAGACGGAGGCAAAACAGAGTCACCCAGAGACAAGGGTGAGCAACCCTCAAACTCGCTGGAAGCGAGGGGGGGGCTCTGGGGTCACATCCATCGGACCCACGCGCCCCCAGGGGTTTCCCAGGGTCCCGAGCGTTTACTATAAGAGGACTCGCGCTCAGGTAATCCCAGGCAGGGTACTGCTAACCGGCACCCAAAACTACCAAACAACTTTCTAAGAGCTGAACCCCCGGGATGTGTACACTCACGGGGACCTAGCAGGGGGTGCCACCAGAAATACTCAGAACACAAGGGACCCAAGGGGCAAGAACGAAGGCAGACCCCCCCACCAGGTAGATAAACAAAAAGAAAAAGAAAACCCCGCAAGAGGACAGCATACCCAAGCGGAACAGAGCCGGCCGCTATGATTGGGAAAAGACAAGCTGCACAGTACCCTGCGCCCCACCAGTGCAAAACTGCCCCTTACCCTAAGGCGACCAAGGGAGACAGAACACCCGAGCACACAAAGAGCGGCCGAAAACCAAGCAGTAAACGGCCTAGCAGGGGCAGACCCCAAGGAACTTGTGGAAGGTGGCCCCAAGTCCCAAGGGCAGTACTTACAGGGCACCTAGGGAAGGGAACCCTAGGCGCATGCAGCCCGAGTACTGGAGAATCACTCCCGGCTCACGCACCACCTAGAAAAACAGACACCACACTCTAGGTACAGTGCTGAAACAACCACTGGAGCCGGAGCACATAACCGGTGCCTATAGCATCAGCCGAAGAACTGATGGGTGGATAGCCGGCGTGTGAGGTCTGGGGCTCCCCCTTCCCCCTCCCGGGAGGGGGGAGCTGCGCAGACAGCGGCGCGGTGACGTGTGACGTCATACTAGTTTGCTTGTTTTCTGTTGGGGAGTTCTATCCACTAGTTCGACTTTTGGTAGCAATTTTAACCAGAATAGGGGTTTGTTTTGGGGCGCTTACCTTTCTGGGTGCCTGTCCCGGTCGATGGCAGACATAGAATGCTTCCAATCACACGGGGGCTTCTATAGGCCATTGCTCCCTTGCCTCTCTGAGGGGGCCCGGTTCTGGCCGTGGTCCCCGGTAGGCCTAAGAACTCCATACACATGACTGATGCCAAAGTCTGACATTAGCATATCAGCCTGGGATAGCTCCGGGGAGCCGACGGGGCTCCCCCAGAAAAGACTATTTCATGGCATAATTTGACGAGGCACTGATGGAACACCTTGTGTGGGAGATTAAGTGGGTGGCGACTGTGATGGGAGCTGAAGATTTACCTCCTCATTCTTATATGCATGCATAGTTGGAAGGAGAAAATTGTGATTGAATTGTGTACAGTATATTCCTTACCACTAAAATATTTATGGCACATACAAAAAACTGTTGAGGATTATTGGAAAAGGACGCTGTAATATTGATCCCTGCAGTCAGTAAATTCATGTCACACAAGACTCCAGCTGCTTCTCCTTGTATGTACAGCATACATTTTGATGAGTCTCATAAATTGATGAGTCGGATAAATTTGGGTTCAAGGGCCAAGTATTCTTCGAACAGTATATAATGTCAAAGTGGCAGAAGTGGGTTTTAAAGTTATTCATCCCTTGTAATTACCCAAATGTAATTACCTAAGTGTAGTTACAGGATGAGAGTTACACTCGTGGTGTCCAGTCTTCCCAGTACTCTTTGTCATATAACACTTTGAAACTACTGACAGTTTTGGCCTCCACCACCTTCTCATTTAGCTTGTTCTAATCGTCTACTATTCTGTTTGCAAAAAATAAAAACTTTCTAATATTTTTTTTGCACTTTGTTTCCTCGTGTCCTCTTGTTCGTGAAGTTGCTGGTTGCTGGATGGTCGATTCCTGCTAGTATTTTGCAAGTGGTGATCATATCACCTCTTTTTCTTTTATTTTATAGTTTTGGCGTGTTTAATGCTTCTAGTTTCTTCTCATAACTCTTGGTTTTCAGTTCTGGAAGCCATTTTGTAGCATGAGTAACAAACTGTTTTTTGCACCTTTTCCAGTTTATTAATGTGCTTCTTGAGATTTGGGCACCATACAACTGCTTCATATTCCAATTTTGGTCTCACATAAAACATGAACAGTTTCTTTAGTATTTCACCATCCATATAATTAAAAGCAAGTCTGAAGTTGGAAAGCAACGCATACGCTCCTCTCACAATGTTCTTTGTGTGTTCTTCTGGTGACAGCTTACTATCCAAAACAACCCTAGGTCTCATTCATTTATTAAAGTTTTGTAATTTCTTTCTACATAATTTGTAAGTTGTGTGAGGCCTATTTTCACCAATTTCACATTACATAACATGGCATTTATTCCCATGGAATTCCATTTGCCACTTGACACTCTAAGTATTCTTGGAGTGTCAAGTTTATACATCATTATTTTATCTAGATCAATTTGAATGGCATCAATGGTCTGCATCTCCCATCTTCCCCAGTATCTTATCATCAGCAAACATCTTTAAATAATTCTGTATTCCTTCTGGTAGATCGTTTACATAGATAATTAACACTACTGGTGCAAGAACTGAACCCTGTGGTACTCTGCTAGTAACACTCCTCCAGTCAGATACATTGTCTCTGATTACTGCCCTCATATGTTGACCAGACCACACACTAGAAGTTGAAGGGACGACGACGTTTCGGTCCGTCCTGGACCATTCTCAAGTCGCTTGTGATGAGGAGGTAGAGAACGGGTAATAAATAGGCAAGAGAGAGGTGAGGAGGAAAGTAAGGTGTAGAGAATAGTAGTAATAATGAAAACTGCAGAAGGCCTATTGGCCCATACGAGGCAGCTCCCATTATAACCACCGAAGGACAAGTAATTGGAATAAGAAGAGGATAGCAAGGGAGCGTAGGAGAAGACAATGAACAGAAAAAGGGGAGAGAGAAGAGAGAAAGAAAAGGAAAGAGAATGAAAGATAAATGGAAGGGGTAAGCTTATGTTAAATCACGTTTGTTAGAAAGATTAGAGCATTTGAGTATGTACTGTGAAAGGGAAGAGTCCACAGCAACAAAGCCAGGACTCAAGTTCATGTTGGGTACATTGTGTATAAGAGCCGATTCTACAAGACGGCGTCTGTGAAGAGTAGAGGCAGGAAAGATTATTTTGGAGGAAGACCAATCAATGGGATGATTAGAATCCCTCACATGGCAGAAGAGAGCATTGTTAGTGTCTGCAGACTTAACACTTCTCTTGTGTTCCTTAAGTCTGTCATTCAGTGTACGGCCAGTTTCGCCGAAGTATTGGAGAGGACAAGATGAACAGGAAATAGAGTAGACACCAGCAGCATTAGAAGCAGGAGGAGCAGTGTGAACTAGATTGCTACGAAGTGTGTTAGTTTGTCGAAAGGCGAGTTTAATGTCAAGAGGACGAAAGGTATTGGTAAAAGTTTTGAGTTCAGATATGAAGGGAAGGCATAGTACAGTGCTGCTACTGTTGGAAGCAGGTTTAGGATGAAAGAAATTTCGTTTAGCTTGAGAGTTGGCAGAGTTGATGAAATGCAAAGGATAACCAAGGCGAGAGAATGATTTGTAGATAAAGGAAATTTCAGAATCAAGAAACTGAGGGTCGCTGATGCGTAGAGCGCGGAGGAAGAGAGAGACGAGGACACTTTTCTTAACAGAAGGAGGATGGTAGGAAAAGAAGTGAATGTACATGCCACTATGCATGGGTTTACGGTAGACAGAGAAAGAGAACCCAGACACAGAGCTGTGAACATGAACATCAAGAAAAGGAAGGAGGGAATTAGATTCCCACTCAACTTTGAAATGGATAGAAGGAGCCAGATTGTTAAGAGAGGCGAGGAAAGGCTGGAAAAGATTAAGGTCATGAGGCCATAAAGCAAAAATGTCATCAACATAGCGAAGCCAGAGAGAGGGACGAGTATCAATAGAAGGAAGAAGAACAGTTTCGAAGTATTCCATGTAGAAATTAGCAAGAACAGGGGAGAGAGGGAACCCATAGCGACACCGAAAGTTTGAGTGTAATATTTACCGTTGAAAGAGAAAGAGTTAGATTCAACACAGAGTCTAATGAGATCGAGGAAAACGTCAGTGGGAAGTGGGAGAGGAAGGAGGCCCTCTGACGCCTTCCGTCTAAGGAAAGAGAGAACGTCATCGAGCGGAACATTAGTGAACAGAGAGTCGACATCAAGACTAAGCATCTTACAAGAGGGTTGCAGGCGCAGTCTTTCTATGAAGTCCTGAGAGTGACGAAGGTGGGCAGGGGAAAAAGTGCCAAGGTAAGGTGTCAGGGTTTTAGCGAGCCAGGAGGCAAGAGAATAGCTGACAGAGCCCCGTGAAGAAATGATAGGACGAAGAGGAACACCAGGTTTATGAGTCTTAGGAAGACCATAGAAATAAGGAAGAGAAGGGCAGATGACACGGAAACGTTTAATGAGATCAAAGTCAGGAGGGCAAAGACTAGAGAGCTGTCTTAGTTTGCGGTTAAAGGAAGTTTTGAGGCGATCCAAAGGGTTAGAAGTCAGAGGAGCATAAGTGCGAGAGTCAGAGAGCAAGACATCTGCTTTCCGGAGGTAGTCCTCACGGTCAAGGACAACCACCGAATTGCCTTTGTCGGAAGGAAGGATAAGAATAGAGTTGTTAGATTTTAGGGAGGCAAGGGCAAGCTGGAAGCGACGAGGAAGGTGGTGATTTTTAGAAAACAAGCTGTCAAGAACGGGGATGAGGGCCCCTCTAAAGGCAGACAGGTCCGAAAGAGTACTAGAGTTAGAATTGACAAACCTGTCAAAGGAACTAATGAGATCAATGCCACAGCGTGGGCCAGGGGAAGTAGCAAAAGACAGACCAAGACCAAGGAGTTCTTGCTGGTGCTTAGAAAGAGAGTAGGACGAAAGGTTGGTAACACAGTCAGAGAGAGAGTATTTGGCCCAAGGACTGTTGGAGATCAGGCGTTGAAGTTTGTTGTGTAGTGTGGAGGAGTGGTGGGAAGAGGAGACGTGAGCAGTGTCAAATGCAATTGGAAAAATGATATTGCATAGATCACTGGGAAGAGAAGAGGACAGAAAGCGTTGCTGTTGACGAACAGCAAGAAAGGCCTCGTCAACTTGCAGGGAGGTGGCATGAATAAGTTCTTGAAGAAGAAGGCGGGCATGTTCAGGGAAAGGAGATCCCGAAGTGTTGAACTGGAGAAAGTGAGATAAAAAAAGAGGGAGAACTTGCTCAGCAAGACAATCTTTAAGAAACCTGAGCTGGTTCTTTCGACGCTTGGCGGCAAGAAGGGAAGATTCAAAGGCGCGAAAAGGCCGTTTGAAGGAAGGTAGAGCATCGAAAAAATTAAACAGAGTAAGACTGCCCTCATATGTCTGTCAGTTAGAAAAAAGTTTCATCCATTTCAGGAGTCTCCTTGTCACCCCTCCAGCATGTTCCAGAACAGCCTTTTGTGTGGGACTATTGAAAGCTTTTTTTAGGTCCAGACTGACACAGTCAACCCAACCACCTCTTTCCTGTAGTATCTCTGTGGCTCTATCATAAAAACTAAGTAGATTTGTTACACAGGATCTTCCTGTTCAAAAACCATATTGTCTGTCTATTATTACTTCATTACTTTTTAGGTGTTCAACCCATTTGGCTTTAACTATTTTTTCTAGTGTTTTGACTACCACTCTTGTTAATGATAAGGGTCTATGTGACAGATAGAATTTGTCATTGAAATTATACTGTATTCAGCCAACAACAAAAAGTTAAAAAAAAAATTATATAGATTTACTGAAATGTGTTGAAGACACTGATGGCCCCACTACTGAAACAGGGACACATCTTGTACACATATAATTATTATACCAGTCTCACTCTGCCCAGTTACATGCTTCAACAAAATACAGCAACATGTGACACAATGAAGGCACAAGAAAGAGCAACTGCCTATCTTTGAACCTAACATTGGAAGTGGTCATTACCAGCTTAGGAAAACTGACAAAATGCCAGTATTAAAACTCAAGGGTAAATATGAAATATCCATGGCAACAATTAACACTGCTGAGATGGTAGACAGTGGAAAGCAAAATTTCTGGTTCACCTGTATCTGATAGATAAATGTGATGATGACTGAGGCAGGGGAATGTGTATCCATGTCTGTGGAATGGTACAAGTAATTAATTTCCCACCTGACTGGCCATAATGCTGAATACATATGACATGTACTTTGTAAAAGCTGGACAGAAAACATCAATGCACAAGTTCATTGGTGCCATTATTTCTCAATTACTTGAAAAATACACTAAGCTAGCAGAGAACATGCTTGGTAGAGTCACCCAAAAATGATGAATAATTACCTACTGGACCAAGCCAAGGAGTTCATTTACTGCATCCCACTTACTACTTACCACCTATGGGAAAGCAAGTCAGGTTACAATTAGAGTGCAATGTTTGCAGGGATAGTGTTGTAAAAAAAAAAAAAAAAATGCAAACTGGTGATGATGTATGTGGTGAAGGAGTATTGCAGTGCACTCTGCATCATTCACCTTCACAGATTATCACACACTCCAGAAATTCTAAAGACACCACCCTATTGAAAACTATGTAACAGAATATAAAATGTGTGAAGTGTAATAACAAGACACTTATATAATAATTATAATTCACTGTGTCGGGATACAGGAAGCCAGGTAATACATATAGTACACTATAGGCTTATATCGAGATCCCCCCCCCCCCCGGTTGAATTACTGACCCTTCTCAGGATGCAACCCCTCAATAAGCTGACTAACTCCCAGGTACCTATTCATTGCTAGGTGGACAGAGGCATGAGGCGATAGGAAAGGCGCCCAACCATTTCTGTTTTGCCCAGGATTCAAACCCGGAATTCTCAATTGTGGGTTGAGAACGAACCCAACTGTACTACCGGGACTCTCCTGCAATTGTTTTATAAGAAAATATATAGTGCACATATAGTGATATGCATATATCAGATATGCATATATCAATACATACTGTACATACATTTCTCAAGACATAATAAATTAACGCCATCGACACAATACATCATCTGACTATGGAACAATTAAATAAGGCAAGAAATAAAGAAAATAAATGAAAGGAGAAATGATCACTTGTCACCCCACCTCATTCATCGCAGGAGTTACTGCTTCTAGTAACTAAAATGACAACTTTAGGACTCGTCTGCAGCTTTACCACAGTATGGAGAGACTTAATATTTGTGCTTCCTGGATGTTAATTAACAATATAAAGAAAAATTTGGGGAAATATCTATTTTGCACATGAAGCATTTGGCTTATCACTGGGTGGTATCACTGGTGCTCTGTTATAAATCTATATACAGTACTGTACTGTATTTAATTTGTGAAATAAATAATTAGCCTTCGGTAGCAGTGACATATAAGCTGATATATGACCATTCCATAACACATCAATTTGTGTTGGGGAGTGAGGAGCCATGTATGAACCCATGTAGAACATCGCTCTACTGTTGGTTGGTTGCAACTGCAATATGCCACCTGTGAGTAGGTACTCACAATCTGCCATGAGGTCTTCTTAGTTTGTTGATAAATATTAATATTAGAAGTTACTGCTCTACAAGCCAAGAAAATATCCCTATTTTTATCCAGAGAAGCTTTGATATTTTCTAATTAATGTTCAGGGGTGCTATGAACTACATTAGCTACAGAAACTTGGATTTATATCTTTATTTAATTAGGTTTCAATGTGCCTAGCAGGGTACCCCAACATATATACTGTACAGTATTTCAAGTAACATATTCTGCAGCTGGCTGTAAGTGCAGTATCAAATTAATTTATGGAAGAGACGGGTAAGATTGTCAGCAATAGTTTTCATAGCTTAACTTGAGAGAAAAGTGCCATTTCAGGGATTACAGCTCATTGTGAAACTTGAGATTCCATCAGTTATCATTCTGTGCTTCAACATGTCTTTTACAAATGGTTTTCTGGGGGACGCTCTTGTGGCTCCCTGAAGCTATCTCACTGAGATGGCTCCCAACTACTAGGTCGCATCAGCCCTGGAATTCTTAGGCCTACCAGGGACCAGAGCTGCAACCTAGCGCCCCCTCAAAGAAGCTCGGGGAGATGACAGTCCATCACCTCACCAAGGAAGGCATGCGGAAAGTCAAGAGAATCAAAACGGACAATTGCTAGGTTAACACTAGCGCTTTGGGCGCAGCGTAAAAAACGAGAGTGAACCTGTGCTTTCGGCTCGCGTAAATATGATAAAAATCTCTCAAAACAAGAGGGGAGGGAGGGGAGGGGAGGGGGGGAATGGGATTCACACCCTCCATAGGCTTGAGTTGTTAGTTCTTATGCTGATGTAGTTAAGACCACGTGCTTCCTGTAGGGTTGCTTCTCTGCTATGCAGGCTCCACTGATTTTTTCAGCTAAGGGCTTTTGGGACTTCGCCTTTGCAGCATTTCTGTGTACAATGTTTGGGTAGCATGATCATGGCAATTAGAGGGCTTGGAGCTGATGTTGCATCCTTTCTGGGTGCTCCCTACTGTTACCTTTGCGCTGACTCAAATTATGTTCTCTGGTGTGTTCGGGGTCACTCCCCCGAGAGGCCTCTTTCATTGAGATGGCCCTTACCTAGAGTGAGTCAGGGGGTCTTGTGGTCCCTCTGTCTTGACACAAATCAGAAGCGACATTGACTGGTGGGGTGCACTGATGGCTCTGTGCTTAAGTTTATGGTATGCCAAGGTCAGCCTTCACAACCGTGTAGCCCTGGCTGTATAAGCTTACTTTTAGGTCCGGCACAGCATTCCCATTGCCTGGGTGTCCTGCTTGGTTTACCATTTGGGCCCTGGAAATACCCCAGGGTTTGGTGTGACAGAGAGAGAGAACTCTATCAACATCAAGGCCCAGGCTGTTCACATGCTTCTACTACACAAAGGGCATAACTGGCCGACCCCTCACAGTGTTGAAGAGAAACTTAATAACACCTCCAAAGGACACCTGATCAACCGTGGGGACGTTGAGCCCTGAAATCATCGCAAGGTAACCGCAAGGAAAGGTGGCCACTGGTTATGCCCTCCGAACTTTGATATTTAGTTAATGTTTCCAGGCTCTCAGCATCCTTGAGAGGTCTTGGGTAGAGGATTTCTCGAACTTTGTTCTTGTCTTTGTCTGACTGTCTGCAGTTTTATCTTTTCTGTAGTAAGTCCTATATTTTCCTTCACAAGTGGAGTACCACAGGGTTAAATTCTTGCACCAGTGATGTTTATTGTCTACATAAATGATCTACCAGTTGGTATACAGAATTATATGAACATGTTTTGTTTGCTGATGATGCTAAGATAATAGGAAGGTTAAGAAATTTAGATGATTGTCATGCCTTCAAGAAGACCTGGATAAAATAAGTATATGGAGCACCACTTGGCAAATGGAATATAATGTTAATAAATGTCATGTTATGGAATGTGGAATAGGAGAACATAGACCCCACACAACCTATATATTATGTGAGAAATCTTTAAAGAACTCTGATAAAGAAAGAGATCTAGGGGTGGTTTAGTCGAACACTCACATCTGGGCCCCACTCAAGATATTGCGCAGGAGCCTATGGCTACCCTCTTTCTCAAGCTACAAATGGCTTTATAAATCACTGGATGGAGAGAACTACTAGCAGCAAATTGTTCCGCATGCTTAGTTTATAGAGCCAAGCTGAATATGCCGCGTTGTTGTGGTGCCCTGATCTTCACAAAGCCACATCAACAACCTGGCAAAGGTGCACTGAGACCTGCCCTACTAAGTAGGCGTCCCAGAATTCCGCCAAGGGTATGAGAGCACGAGTTGACAAGGTCAAGCATTAAATATGCCCAAACTAGCACAGAGCAGAACAAATAGAGGTGAATGATGCTCATACGTACGAAATAGTCCAGGAATTGATAACTCGACACGGGCAAAGCATTTCCTGCAGACCTGGATTTCTGAGACTTCAAGCCAACGAGGTCATAGATATAAACGTCTGCTAACACAGATTGCCGAAGGAACGATAAAATAATTCCTTTCGCAATTAGAGTGGAGACGTTGGGAACAAGGTTAAGGTGGGAGAAGGGTGGAGGATCAAAACGTCATGTTAGTTTCAAAGCTGTTATATGACAAAGAGTGCTAGGAAGACGGGACACCACGACGTAGCTCTCATCCTGTAACTGCACACCTTAGGTAATTACACTTAGGTAATTACAATGATTGTACTACAGTATTCTAATCATTTGTGCTGTTCCCATCTTGAGTATTGCTCAGTACCGCTTTTCCCTTCATGAGCAGGAGAGATTGCTGAAATAGAGGGAGTACGGAAAACATATACGGCATTTGCAGAAGTGATAAAGCGCCTAATTATTTGGGATCATCTCAAAGCTCTCCAATTGTACTCTCTAGTAAGGAGATGAGAGAGAGATCAAATAAATACACGTGGAAGATACTAGACGGCCAGGTCCCAAATCTACACAGTAAAATAACAACATACTGGAGTGAACTATGTGGAAGAAAATGCAGAATAGAATCAGTGAGAGCAGGGGTGCCATAGGGACAGTTAGAGAACACTGTATAAACATTAGAGGTCCTCAGTTGTTCAACACCCTCCCAGTGATATAAGAAGTATTGCCGGAACATCCGTGGACAGCTTCAAGAGAAAACTTAATTGTTTCTTTAAGAAGGCCAGACCAACTGGGCTGTGGTGGATATTTGGGCTACTCCAAGCAAAGCCTGGTGGACCAAGCTCTCACAAGTCAAGCCTGACCTCGGGCCAGGTTGGGGAGTAGAAGAAACCCTATCAAGCAGGTATTAACCAAGAGATATCAACACAGCTGCCAAACTTTTCTTGTGGAAGCATAACACAGTCAACAAGAAAATGAGGAGAGCGTCCATCAGTTATACTAGAACTGGTATCTTCTCAAATAAGGTAAATATAGTAGGTTTAGGATATCACTAAGAGCCAGCAACCACTGCATCGTTGTGTTAGATTACATATTAGAATTGAAAAAATGGGGTTGGACCAAGAAACAGATTGAAAATTGAGTGAGAATACTGACAAAGGGACAACAGGAAGATTAAAACCTACCTAAAGTATATTCAATTTTAGAATGGATTGGTTGATTGTTTCTGGAAATGGAAATCATAGTCTGGAATGCCTCAAAAGCAATGGACCAAGTTCTTCCTTCTCAGAGACAGGAACAGACACTCAAGAGATTCATAATTTTATTCACAAGAATCAGGAGACACAACCACCTATGGAGATTGTGTGATCAGACTGAGGAGAGAGGGAGGTATACTCTTGCACACTTCCTTGTTGAGTGACAAGGAAGTGTGCATGAAACTCAAAGAGTCTTTAGGAGGTCTTCAAAATGGTACTGAATTCATGTCCAGGAAGAGGAGATGTCAGATTTCTAAAGGCAACACTAGGCAGTTTAGAGGTCATTGAGGAAGACAGATACCTGGAGAAACTAGATGTAACAATTGACTACTGCCAAACACACGACCAAAACTACGACATTACTACAATGTCTGAACAACTTGTAACACCCTTCTAACAAGTAAGTAACAAGTATCTAGCAAGTTGTAACTATTTTCTAACATGTCATAAAACTTTATAGCAAGATGTAACAGCTTTGTAACAAGTTGTAATAAGGATAACAATAGGGAACATTACATTATGTGTTTGCAGGGTACAAGTATTCTGGGTTACCTAGAATCTAACTAAAGCTTTCATGTAACATTAGAGGTTATATTTCATGTAACCATTAGAGGTTGTTTAACATTCCTAATATAGATTTGGAAAAAAGTAAAAAATTTCAAATATTGAAGAAAAGGGGACACACACAGGAAGCACAAAAGTGTAGACATGTCCCTTGACATGCATCCCTTGCAAAATACTGGAAAACATAATAGGGAAAAGAATAGAGGAGCATTTTGTAACATGGAAAACATGAGATTCAGAGGGGGGTAAAATCATGCCTGGCAAACTTTATTGCATTCTGAGAGCAGCAAAATATGCTGAGAAATATGACAGAATGGCCTGAGTTATTGTAGCTTGTGATAAAGCTTTAGCTGCTGTTACTCACAAGTGGCATCTAAGATAGTGAGACGAGAATTATAACAAGGTAGACACTGAACTCGGCAAGAGAGTTCAAAGGGTTGTACTCAGATAGGATAGTCAAACTGTAATGATTGTATAGCATGATCTTACAGAGCTCTGTCTTAGAACTGTTGCTTTCCTTAATCTATGCAAATGATCTATCAGAGGAAGCAAGCCCATTCATGGTTAATGTTTGCAGATAATGCAAACCTAATGAGCAGAGTAAAAATTGAGGCAGACTGTAAGAGGGCTGCTGGAGGACATTGACATACTTTAAGGATAGTAAGACAGATGGCTCTTAGCCATTTGTGAGGAACAGCATCTTAACAAAGGAAAATGTCAGTGAATTTTGGAGGCTAGACAAAATGTAATAGGTAAGATTTGCCCATAAGGATGACGTTAAATGGAGTGAAGCAAATGACCGAAGTACTTAGCAATGCCAGGAAATTGCAAAATTATAAGGAGAGGAACTATGGTCATTAAGATGAGATCTTGCAAAAGAGGATGGAGAGAAGCTGAAACCGAGACTTGACAAATCAAAATTTTTAAATGAGGATAAAAATGAAGAAGAATTTTTATTTTCAACAAGGTGATAGGAATTGGGTAGCCAATGAGTTGGTACATGAAAAATCCAACAAACTTGTTAGAGGAAAGGCAGGTGAAGGACAAGGTGGAGTGAATATCTTCCTAAAAATGGCATACTGTACTAACATTGATGGGTTAAGGTAAAAAATACTGCAATTAAATGAAATGATACAGCTTAAGATGCCAGATATTGTTACACTAACAGAGACAACACTGGAAGACAAAATATTAAGTGCCACGTAGTCCCAACAGTATTCCAGAGGGGCTACACCATTTGGAGACAAGACGGAAAAATTGGAAAAAGGTGGAGGAGTTGCTGTCTCGGTGAAGAAGTGAACGCTTCTTACCAATTTTAAGAAGCATAAAAGTGAATTTATGCATGCGGTATATGTAAAAAGTGGCAAAGATGCAGAAGGCTAGGAGGTAGGGCATAATGAGCTAGATCTCGTTCCCTCATAGTTTGCGATAGGTAAGCACTACCATCATTATCACTATTATCATTACCACCACCATATCAATGATTACCATCACTATTGTTACTAACACAACCACCATTACTATCGACACTGTCACCATCACTCATGGCACCTTCATATCCTTACAGCAACCTGTGATCATTATACCGGCCTAAACTGATTGTATTTCCGTAATGTATTACAGTATTCTGTACTCATTACATCCCCTGTACCCATTACTCCACTGTTCACATATATTCTGGGAATCAGTGTCTTGGGATACCTCTCTTGATCAGCTATGATCAAAATATGTTCATGCTTCATTGGATCTACTTTATTTTCCATTGTTATTGTGGTAATTAAAAAAAGCATTTGTTTAGTGCATTTATATTTTTAACATGTGTGATTTTGTGATTTCATCAGTGTGATTTTAATTGCTCATTGGTAATTGTCTTTCAGCCCTCGATCGTGATCATCCTAAAGGTCGGCCAACGTGGAGATTTACCGTGTTTGCCCAGGATGAAGGTGGCACTGGCTGGTTGGTTATGCAGATGTGCAATCAACCTCAAGGACATCAACGACAATGCCCCTATTTTCCCCCAAGTACGCACACTAGTTTTGCTCATGAAGGAGTGAGAACATGTTAATGCAAACAAACTTAATTTGCTGTAAAATCTTGGTACAGTACTGAATATTTTATGCAGTCTAAGCATTCAATAATGTTTCCTTTGCAGATGGTATACTTTGGAAATGTGACAGAAAATGGGACACAAGGAATGGTGGTTATGACAATGACAGCAGAAGATTATGATGATGCGAATGAGGGTACCAATGCTAAACTAACCTATTCCATTGAGAAGAATGTCATTGATGAAAATACAAGCGACCACCAATCTTGAGATTGAACCAGACACAGGGGTAATAAAGACTGCCGTTTGCTGCCTGGATAGAGAAAAAGACGCCAGATTACTCCATACAAGTGGTTGCTGTTGATGGGGGTGGATTAAAAGGTGAGGTATTTTTGTATGTAAAGTATATATAGATATATTTGTAAGAGATAATTGTATTTCTTCTGTAACTGTTTTCATTTCATATTTACTAATAGTCGAGATTTGCTTAGTATCTATGTCTGTGATGCTCTTGTCCCCTTTGAGTTGAGAGGTGAGGCTTCCCTCAGGTTGAATGTTGCTCAGACACTGCTGCTGTTTTCTTCAAATATGAGAGAAGATTTGAAGGAATTCTTGAACTAAATGTATTATCATATTACAAACTGGTTTGTTTCGTAAGTGAATCAGTCACCTCTTGGTTGAGTATGGAAGCAAGAAGGGGCAGGGGAAAAACACTGTAAAAGACAGACTAGCAACTCGGTCAGATTCTGTGAGTGGTGTATTAAAGAAAAATAATATTTGTCTTTTGAACTTCATGATGATCTTAATAATAATAACACTGAATATAGAAACGGTAAAGTTGTGAATAATTTGAACATTGTGGAAATGATTATTAACCCTTAAACTGCACAAAATGTCATATGATGTGTGACATTGAGCTCAGTTTTTTAAATTTTCTGGAACTCTTTCAAATTTCTTTTGCATAATATACTAGGCAAATGCTCCACTTTGTCTAAATGATACAGTGTAACTTGAAAAGCAAGAAATAAAAATAATTATAAATTGAATATTGAAAACGTCAGATTTGAAATCAGCTGCAAAAATATAAAATACCACCAACTGTTCATTTAGCATTACTATGCTCTCAGAATAGCATATGATCCTCACTTTCATATATTAGAATATAGATTTTCAATATAGTTTACTGTAAAAAAATTGTCAATATGGCATTTGAAATATGTGCAAATTTAGACAACAAAAATGTAGAACTCCAAACGTTTAGAGTTTATGAAAAACAATTCTGTAGGGCTTGTAGAACAGACAGCTGTGCACACTTTATGTAAAAATGGGGAGAATCTGTCAGA
>WNGS01066681.1:2219612-2232239 GCA_020271785.1 Procambarus virginalis | reverse complement strand
CATTTCTCCAGTCCGATACATTGCCTCTGATCACAGCCCTCATTTTTCTATCAGTCAGAAAGTTTTTTCATCCATGTTAGAAGCGTATCTGTCACTCCTCCAATATTTTCCCTCCATGGAAATGGAGGGAAATGGATTGTGATGGGTTAGTTAGTTTACTTCATTTATTATGCACCCCATACCAATTGTGTGGGCAATAGTGGAAAGGGTTACAGAGGCACATAATGGGCTCAGGGCCTGAACCCCACAATTCATTTAGCTAAACAAGTTACAATCTTGACGAGCTAGTTACAAAATTCAGTATAAGTCGTCACATCATCAATGGGTTTGAGATCGACCACAAGTACAGTTTCTAAATTAAGCAACTGACGTGTGGAGAGCTAGTGTCACAATTTATATGTTTGTCCTGCACACCGCCCCCATCCAGTGGGCAGCGGTGGATAGGTTACAATCGCTTAGTTACTACCTACAGTTAGCAAACTGGGGATATTTGGCTAAAATTTCTGGTAGCAGATCATTTTGAATGAAATATTTACACATTGCTGGAACATGGATTATAGAATTGTCTCTGAATTCATGTATTTTTCGCACTTAATTTCGCACGTGCGAAAATTTTTTTGACAGTTTACAATTTGGTCAGGTCTACATCAGCAGATAATGAGAATTCCCAGAGATACTTGTAACAGAGTCTAAGCCGAGCATTAGTAACATCTAGAAGTCTGCCGATTTTATTGGATGAACCATAAATGTGTGGCTCCTCTTGCATGATAGCATGATGATAGATAGAATTACTGGTGTCTATTTCACTTTGCCTCAGATCTACAAGATTTTGTTGAAGTTCTTGGTGTACTGCTGCTCTCAGATTGCTCATTGACAATCCAAGGTTACACTCAACGGCTCCTTTAAAGGCAGATTCTTTCGCTAACTTATCAGCTCAATCATGCATTTGGAGGCCAACATGAGATGGAGACCACATGAAATGGACTCTGTTACCATCATTAATAATTTTGTTGTATTTGTGTCTAGCTTCAGACACGAGCATGTTACAGTTATGTCTTAAAAGAGTTGAGAGCATTTAAGGATGATAAAGAGTCACTTACAATTAATGTATGAAGTTGGGAGACGTACAAATTTCAGTGCAAGGAGCAAGGCAAATAGTTTGGTCTGAGGGGTAGAGACCCAGTTGTTTTTACGGACTCTCCACTCAAAATATAAGCCATCGCCCATTGTCAGGACAACTGCACTTCCAGCTGCACCCATGGGGCGGTGTAGGGAACCATCAGTGTATACGATTTGAGAGAGAGAATGCTCTGTGGACAGAGCATCAATATGGCTTAAGGCGTTGAGCTTTGCCCCAAGACAAAGCTTGGGTTGATCTCTAATTTGTTTCTTGGTTGCAAAGGGAGGGATTAAAATTGGAAAGGGTGTAATCTCCCATGGTGCAGGAAAGTGCCGTTGTTGTTTCTCTTGGTACAAATTATAAACCTGATACATTTTGAGTTCAGTTCCAGTTTTAGTTATCCATCTGGAACAATGCTGATCTTCAATAAAGAAATTCTGGAGGGCTTCTGTGCAAGGGTTAGGATGAGTTAGCCTAAGCATTTTTAAACCAATTTGACAGTTAATTTCAGTAACACGATCAACAACACTCGGAATATTAAGTTTCTTTCTCATCTTAAGTATCTTTGTGGTACGAGGGCACCCAAGGATTATCCTCAAGGCTTTGTTCTGCAATTTTTTAAGCCCTCCAAGCTTTCTTTCAGGCATCAAAACAAGCAGAGGTGCAGCATAATCCACTAAAAATTTGATGTATGCAAGGTACATCATTTTGACAATTCTGACATTGGCACCATAGCCCGGGTGATAACCTGCAATAGCTTTGAGAGCTCGGAGCCTCTCTTTATACTCATGACAGAGTCTGAATACAACAGGACAGGTGCCATACAGTGGCACCTCAAGGCCAAGGTATTTGAATCTGTTTACACAGTCAAGCTGGGAGCTATCAGACAGTTGCATCTTGCGAACAGCTCCTCCTTGCCTGGGTGGGTGCCGATTTAGTATCTTTGTTTTCTCTGCCGAGATGACTAAACCTAGGTCCTGACGTGAGTCTAATACAGAGTTAAGTGTGTTCTGCGTGTTAGCATACCCCAGTGGTGTGTATCATTATATCATCAGCATTGCTAATGATGTTTGCTCGGTACAGAGTTTAACAGTGTGTTTATTAAGATATTAAATAAGGTAGGACTGAGGACACCTCCCTGCGGGGTACCTACTTCGAAGTCTCTTGTTACATTCCTATGCCCCTGGAAAAATATAGATGACTTCCTGTTGGATAAGTAACCCCTCATTCAACAAAGAAGCCGACCCCAATATTCATTCTTGCAAGCTCATTTAAGATAGCAACAGATTTGCAATATCAAAGGCAGACTTGATATCCTGGAAGGTGGTATATGACTTTTCAGTGTGCAGGGTAAGAAAGGTAGTGATGTAATGATGCACACTCCCTCCATGCATGAAGCCATATATCTGGAGGGATAGCATGGTTCGTATTCTATGGAGGAGATGGTTTAGGACCATTCTCTCGAATGTTTTGCAAATACAGCTCGTAAGGGAAATTGGGCGGAAAGCATTCTCTTGATTTGGCTTGGGAATTGGAATGATTATACTGTTGGTACAAGAGATAGGAAGTTCCCCAGTAACATAGCTCATATTATACAGCTCAAGCATGGGATTCCCTGGTACTAAAGGGAGGAAACGCAATATGTCATAAGTGATACCATCCTCACCAGGGTATGTGGCTTTATCTTTATTTAGGGCCACGAGTAATTCAAACTCAATAAATAGCACGTTGCATTCATCTTCCTTGTGGAGCAGGAAGTCAACAAGCCTTTCTCGATCTTTGTAACCAGCATTTAATCTGAACTGTGTGTCTGGGGGAAGATTATTGAAGCTAGAGGTGGTTGCCCAAGCATCGACTAACTCGTTTGCTCTTTATAGAAGGGTCAGGGTGTGCTACTTGGCCGATCATATTGCTTTTAATTCTTTTAATATCCTTCCATGCGTAACTGAGGGGTGTGTGAGAGTTGAGACTGTTAACAAACGTTTCCCAGTTATCTTGCCTGAGCTCTGTCATGTACTCCCTCGCCTTGGCTAGTGCTTTTTGAAAGAGCTGGAGCATTGCTAGCATACGTGTTTCCCTACATGCAAGTCCAACTCTTCTGGCAGTGCGTTTTAAAGTACGCAGTTTAGGGTCATTGTAATAGGCATGGTGTTTATTACTTTTCATATAGTTCCGACTACTGGATGGTGCAGGGGGGTCCGACCTAAATTTTCAGTGAACATCTGAATGTTCTGTACTAGACCATCGTTAAATGTCTGGACTGTGGAGGGATCATAAGTGCTGTACCACTCTGACACATGAGGAACAAAGTCTTCACGTCAAGCAGGAGGAACACTGAGTCGCTTGCGTTTAAAAAGTCTCACCGGGCAGGATGGTATTTCCGATACATAGAGTAGTCAATCTAAGGTGATGATCTGACAACAAATCTTTTACAATAGATGATGTGCACCAGACGTGAGAGACGTTGAAACCAACACAGAGGTCAAGAATGCCTCCACAAATTTGTGTGGGTCACCCACAATCTGCACATCTTGGTGACTATTTAGTAGCGACAGCAGCTGATTCCCATTCCCGTTACTGAAGCGAGAGCCACCAATGTCCTTGTGTCTAGCATTGTAGTCACCAAGAATGATGGTTGGCTCTGCTTGAGCGCAAGCTGGAAAATCAATATAATTTAACTTTCCTGTTAAATCATATATAGAGCATATAGATTAAATACATTGAGGACAGAGTTGCCCATACAGATCCTCACTCCATGATATTGTTGACCCGGAGTTTGTTTTTCTGTAAGAGGTTGATGGGGTAGGGATTGTTTGATGTATAGAATGCAAGAGTTACTGGATCTGAGGTTGTAAGAAAGAAATGAGGGCAATTTCAGGGGTGAGGATCTTGAGGGAACTCTGCACTCCTAGAGACATACAATATCGATGTATCCAGTTGTTACTTTGTGATGTAAATCTGAGAATGTTTTTTTGAGAGATGCAATGTTTCAGCTAAGGATGGATAACTTAGTTAATTGTGCATTTACAGTAAGCATTATATAGATTGATATTATTAGTCCACTTAATGTACATTATCTATTTCAATATGAAATAAGTCCAGGAACATTTCTTAGCTTATTACCAATGTCACACGTTTGCCTCCAATGGTCTTTGTCAATACACTTTGTCATTTCCAGCTATAGAGTCATTTTGAACATACCTTAGCACAACTTTGGCAGTTAACCTGCATGGAAGGGCTCCACTACCAAGGTTTCAAGATCACTAGAAGTTTTCCCCGATTGACCGAGTATATTCGATACACAGGATCTTCCAGATTGAAAACCATACTATCTGTCTGATATTATATAATTTCTCTCCAGGTGTTTTGCCCATTTAGTTTTTATTATTTTTTCCAATATTTTGACTATTACACTTGTCAATGATACAGGTCTATAACCGAGATCTTCCCTGCTGCCACTTTTGTAGATTGGAGCTATGTTAGCCTTTTTCCACACATCTGCTATGACTCCTGTACAAAGGGATGTCTGAAAAATCAGCTGAAGTGGAATGCTAAGCTCAGGTGCACATTCTCTCAGAACCCATGGTGAAACTCCATCTGGGCCAACTGCTTTGTTCTTACTTAGCTCCAAGAGCATTTTTTTCACTTCATCTTTAGACACCTCTATGTGCTCTATGTTGTTCTCAGGAAATCTTATTGTGTCTGGTTCTCTGAACATCTCATTTTGTACAAACACACTTTGGAACTTTTTGTTTAATGTTTCACACATTTCCTTTTCATTTTCCATGTATCTGTCTCCCATTTTCAACCTCTGAATATTTTCCTTTACTTGCAGCTTTCTTTTAATGAATTTATAGAAAAGGCCTGGATCCAATTTACATTTGTCTGCTATACTGTTCTCAAAGTTCCTCTCTGCCTCTCTCTTTATTGTCATGTAGTTATTTCTCGCATCTTTGTATCGCTGGTATGTTTGGGTGTTTGACTCTTCCTTTAATGTTTCTATGCTTGTGTCTTTTGATCTCTGGCACTCTCGTAATTTCTGTTGAACTAACCCTGTTCCCTAGGTGTCTGCATCTCTGTTTTGGTATGAATGTTTATGTGCCTTCATCGTATATTTAGCAAAATTTGGCATACATCTCATTTACTTCCTTGCCTAGTAACAAGACTATCCAATTACACCCATGAAAATTTTTTCTAAGTTCCCCAAAGTGTCCTCTCTTGAAATTGAGTTTAACGACCATTTCAATGTCCCCATTCTCTACTAGATTATATCGAAAAGCGTACTTAATGTCCAATAGGACATGATCACTCTTTCCCAAGGGAGGAAGATACTGGATGTCAAATACCTCTTCCTCTTTCCTGGTGAATATTTGATCCAGTACTGACGGAACATCCCCTTCCCTCATTCTTGTGGCCTGCTTGACGTGTTGATACATGAATGTCTCCAAAATGAGGTTTACAAATTTGCCTCTTTGTGTGGGAGTTTTGTCTCTTAAGACCGTCTCCAACTGAATGTTTTCAAGGTTCTTACTGTATTTATTTTTCCCGGTCGATCCTCTAAATGTTTAAATTGAATTGATTGAATACCGTTCTCGCTTGTTGGTTCTCTTGGACCTACTACCGTTATTAATGTTGGTTTGCACTTCAATGAGCTTATAGTCTGAATATGTACCATCTGAGATTGTAATGTCTCCGATTAGTTCATCATTGATTGCGAATAACAGGTCTAGTGTGTTTTCATTCCTGGTTCTGTTATCTGTTGATTGAGGGAGAAGTTGTCACAGAACCTCAAAAGTTCTCTGACCTGTGGTTAATTAACTTATAATTAATAATAGCAGGGAACCAACCATAGCAGGTTGGTTCCCTGCTATGATATTTTTGTTTGCCATTCTACATCTTAAACTTGGTAGATTGAAGTCTCCAAGGTAGATAATATCTGGAAATGGGTTTGCTAGGTTATCACGGATGTTCTCTATTTTGTGCACCTGCTCTGTGAATTCCTCTACCATTGTATTGGCCAGTTTATATATTATTTAGTTTCATGATCCTCTATTTTTTCAGGAGATGCACATCAGTGACACTTGTCTGTAAATAATGACCTTCTGTTTTTATTTTTAATACCAGCACCATGTTTACAGGTTTTCAAAATATCTTCCAATCACCCATTAATAATAATTGCATTATAAACCGCAGCTGATGGGTTCCATAGTACAGTATTTTTACTTTTCAGTAGCCATGGTGACAGCTGACATGGTCCTGCACTATTGTTTACACTGGTGCCAGAGCTCCACTGTGATCATTCCTGAAGACACTGCAACCTTCTGTTTACCTCATTGAAAACTTACTTATTATTTTCCGAGTGGTACCTGATAACCTGGGTCTTAACTTGTATCTTTTTTTTTATGTGGCTGAGCAGTAACCAGGGCTATTATTTAGCTTCATCTGCTGTGTCATTCTCAAACTGCTCCTTCATTTCACTCCTGACTCATAGTATATATCCATTTCTGGATCTTCTTAATGCCTCCTTGCTTACCTCACAACTTTATAGGTGAATAGCTTGAAGTACACGTGGGTGCCACTTATAACACTGAGGTACACGTAGGTGCCACGTATTACACTGAGGTACACGTAGGTGTCATGTATAACACTGAGGTACATGTAGGTGCCACATATAACACTGATACCTGGTTGATGGGGTTCTGGGAGTTCTTCTACTCCCCAAACCCAGCCCGAGGCCAGGCTTGACTTGTGAGTTTGGTCCACCAGGCTACAGGCTATTACTTGCAGCAGCCCACAGGCCCACATATCCACCACAGCCTGGTTGGTCCGGCACTCCTTGGAGAAAATGATCTAGTTTTCTCTTGAAGCTGTCCACGGTTGTTCCGGCAATATTTCTTATGCCCGCTGGGAGGATGTTAAACAACCGCGGACCTCTGATGCTTATACAGTGTTCTCTGACTGTCCCTAAGGCACCCCTGCTCTTCACTGGTTCTATTCTGCATTTTCTTCCATATCGTTCATGCCAGTATGTTGTTATTTTACTGTGTAGATTTGGTAATTGCCCTCCAGTAACTTCCATGTGTATATTATTTGATATCTCTCGTCTTCTTTCTAGTGAGTACATTGAGACAATCCCAATAATTTAGGTGCTTTATCGCGTGTATGAGTGCCATATATGTTCTCTGTATTCCCTCTATTTCAGCAATCTCTCCTGTTCTGAAGGGAAAATTGAGTACTGAGCAGTACTCAACATGGGACAGTACAAGTGATTTGTACAGTACAACCATTGTGATGGGATCCCTGGATTTGAAAGTTCTTGTAATCCATCCTATAATTTTTCTGGCTGCTGCAATATTTGCTTGGTTATGCTCCCTAAAAAAAATAAAAGGAACTACGGGCTCCCCATAGCCCGTGCTACTTGGAACTTTGTTCCAGGTAGCGAATCTTTAACAACAACAACAACAACCCTAAATGTTAGGTTGTCGGACATCATTATTCCCAAATCCTTTACATATTGCTTTCCTGCTATGGGCACATTTGACTTGTGTTTTGTACTCTGTATTATGTTTAAGGTCCTCATTTTTACTGTACCTGAGTACCTGGAATTCATCACTGTTAAACATGTTATTTTCTGTTGCCCAGTCGAAAACTTTATTAATATCTGCTTAAGTTTTTCAATGTCTTCAGCCAAGGTAATTTTCATGCCGATTTTTGTGTAATCTGCAAAGGATGATACGAAGCTGTGACTTGTATTTTGTCTATATCTGATATGAGAATAAGGAAAAGTAGTGGTGCAAGGACTGTACCCTGAGGTACAGAGCTTTTTAACTGCGCTTGGACTCGATTTTTATGATTGACTGTTACTGTGTCCTGTTTGACAGAAAACCGAGTATTCAGTGTCCTACTTAACCAGTTATTCCCATTGACCTCATTTTGTGTGCTATCACTCCATGGTCACATTTATCAAAAGCCTTTGCGAAGTCCATGTATACCACATCAGCATTCTGTTTTTCTTCTAATGCCTCAGTGACTTTGTCATAGTGATCAATTAGCTGTGAGAGGCACGATCTTCCGGCTCGAAATCCATGTTGGCCTGGGTTGTACTGAAGTACATGTAGGTGCCACGTATAATACTGAGGTATATGTAGGTGCCATGTATAACACTGAAGTACACGTAGGTGCCACATATAACACTGAGGTAAATGTAGGTGCCATGTATAACACTGAGGTAAACGTAGGTGCCACATATAACACTGAGGTAAACGTAGGTGCCACGTTTACCAAACACTGCGGTACAGGTTAAGAGTAGTCCATAGGTAAAAATGTTGACAACTTTGAAATATACAGTACAGTATTAGGTTTTGATTTTCCTCACTTATTGAAATCTTACAGTCCATTACATTTTATTTATTTTCTAGGGCCTAACAAATCTATGAACACCACTTACATTTGTTCTAAAGAAATTACAGGAAATTACTGCATTTTTCAAAAACATTATACAGTAATTTGGGAGGTTTCTAAAAATATTACCTAGAAATTACTAACCTTTCTCACATAGATTTCTCCTGATGTGCGATTCACCTCAAACTGAGACTGATCTGGGTTGTCCATATAAATACCCTGACCTGTTAGGAAGTATACAATATCCTGTACACGGTCGCGGTCACCATCTGTGGCTGTAACCTGTTTAAAATTAATATAGATATTAGTAATTATTTTATCACAAGACAACCATTATTATGCGAGATTTCTCACTAAACATCATTATAATCCAAACAAATCAGTATGTACGATTTCCTACATAAATGTTGTACAGTAAAACTGTAACGAAGATTATTTCATTCATATTACATTTCCATATATGTAAATAATATGTACTAAAAGTGAAGACTAAAAAACAAAACTCCAACTAAAATATAAGGAACAAAAATGTTTAAGTGGGGATAACATTGCTCATGCAGTTGAAGCCACATCTAACATGAATTAAGCTATTGTCATGCATTTAGGGTGGGTCCTGAGAGTTATTTTTTGGAGTCACTGATAGCATTCTCACTGCCTTCAAGCACCAATAATGCTGGGAGAGAGGTAGTTTTCAATAATTCATAAATATAAAAGTAAGCTATTAGATAATGCCGCTTCTCGATCAACAAAACCATGAAGATTAGTTAAGCATCACACACACACACATTATATATACATACTGTATATATTTTAACTTCAAGTAATCCTTCCTCCTACATACATACTGTCCCAACTCTAGCCTGGCTCATTTACATACATAAAATACTGTCAACAAGTAATTTAGTAATCACCCACAATCTATAAGAAGTAATTTACATTTTCAAGTTTAAATTATCAACATCCACATTTTGGATTAGAAATTAATCCTGTATGCCCGATATATGATATACAATTCTCATTTTGGCGAGAATATGTAAATTTTACAGTCAGAACGTGTGTGTTAGTGGCTGTGCAAGAATGTACCACTCAATCCTCAATATATGTACTTTCTCAACCCATTGTACCTCCCTGTATATAAATAAATAATGGCTCCTTATATTAACTCAAGCTGACGACTGTAGTAGAGAATTACTGTACTGTACACTAATAAATCAAAAGTTCACTCCTTACTCTCATGTAGGCAAATGTATTTTAAAGTACTACACACTATTGTTAGGAATCCACCATCTTAATCTCAAGAAAATATATCTGGGTAAGCAAATTTGGCTTTAAAATTACTTAATTTGCTTAATTTATAATCCAGTCTTGACTTCTTTAACCCATAATCCAGTATCTTCTAAATTTTGCATTGAAATGAACCTTGGAGGCTAAATGTAACACTCTTGAATATTGTTACAGTACCAATATTAAATTATGATTTTATACCATTATAATAAATGTAAAACTAAATAAACATTGCAAAATTAAAATATTTAGACTGGTGCTCAAGTAAACATTTATGTAAAACAAAAATTGATTTTCCAACTTCTTTTCTTAGGAAAGAAAAAGTAATATTGCACTGAGAAATGTTTGATCTTGGCATTTACATAAAGCTTATATTTAAATTTGCATATGGAAGTTAAAAAATTAACAACATTCACACCTGTTGCTTGGTAAACTGAAATACTGTACAGCAACAATCACAGAATCAAGTCATAATCAAGCCTTGGAACATATAGTAATCGGCCACATTCTGTCTATACAATACTCGTCATTACTGCTTTCTGCTTTTCCTCTCCCCACCCCTATTAAAAAAAAAAAATGTCTACCTTGAGCAGTGGTATAGGCAAACCGTCACTGCGCTCCTCTTCAATAGTAGCTTCATAATTTGGTCGGTCGAACTCCGGAGGACGATCATTGACATCAGCGATGTGGATGATTACTTTGGTTGTTGCCTCGTTGACACTATCGGTGGCTACTAGACTTAGTTCGTACTGAACCACCAAACAAGCATCCGGGGAACGAAAACAAAAACAGTAAACATGATACTTCATTGGCATGCTTACTGCAGTAAAACAAAACTCAATGTAAAATCAAACTGCTATCACATCGCCTGCACATGCACCTCACTGGAATAAAAGGGGGGGGGGGGCAAAAAATGTGAAAGTGCATTATAGGGATAAAAAAAACGAGTTTGGAAGGATTGTGGGCATGCACATTGTGGGGGAAAAAACAGCAGTATATAAAATTGTTGTGTCTAAAAAGCCTAGATTATAATTTGTTATAGTCATGAGCATGACATTCATACTAACGTATGTCACATTGCTTAAAAAAAACACAGCTGTAATGATTTGGGAAAGACATAATTTAAGATCTAATCTAGCATGCTCATGACTCTAACAAGAAACACAGAAAACTAATACAATCAGGAGGGTCACAAATAAGTAAGTGGTGCAGGAATAGAGCAAGCCAGAGAAAGATTCTAAGAGACAGAGACCGTGAGGATATTTTTAGGCAGGCTGCGGTCATCTTCCTCGGTGATCTGCGTTTCATACAGAGGCCGATCAAACATGGGTGGATTGTCATTCACGTCTTTGACGTGAATGACAACTGTGGTGTGGTTCTCGTTACGGTTGTCCGAGGCCACCAGTTTGAGCTCGTACTGGACAAATAGAATTCATGTTAAATACACAATAACTGTGGACAGGCTTTCACTTACATTATCAACAGTGTTTTCTGAAAATTTAAGAAAGAATAAGACAAGAGAGAGAATATAAAAGTTACAAGAATTGAACAATTCCAAGAACTACATTCTGAAAATATAATGAAGTTGGTCTTGAGGAACACACACACACACATATACAAGTGTTCATATCTATTAAATAATTTCCACCTACTTCAAGTTCCTTGTTTTCGGTAAAGCTACAAATTAATGAAGGTAGGATAATATATTTTACAAGACATATATATATACAATACACAACAGGTAGACTTGGCAAAAACCAAACACTCCTATTGGTGGTTCAAATATGGCTTGTGTGTTTCGAGGATTAATCACAAAAAAGTTTAGATGATGCTCTGAAGCAGGTGGTCCCAACCGGAGGGTGGCATCCCCCCTCCCCCAACAGGGTCGTGAAATGTTTTCTGGTGGTCATGGAACCTAAATTCTGAGTACTGTACAGTATTAATACAGACGGCCACGTGCTTTGTGAACACCATGTATCCAAAAATACCCGTTTCTCGATTGGGGTTGGTTCGGATACTCGCGTTCGGGAAGAGCAAGGGTCACATAAAATGGTTCGGTATCTCATCAGGCAAGCGTCCGATAGGCCTTGCAGCTCATGGTGGTGGTGTGGGGATGGGTGGGAGATGGGCCTAGTTTGCCCACTGGCCATGTCATGCACCAATCTAGTGCTTTCTACCCTTGACATTACAAATTCAGAGCTCATTGTTCCCATTGTTTTGATATGTCATGAGACGAGTGTTCATTCCGTCACTTTGTTGGATATACAGTAACGTCAAATCTAGGAACATCCATGTATCATGTCAGCTCCAAATGTACCCATTGTGTCGGTGAAAGCGTCAACAAGCGGGATACTTACAAGAAAGAGGTCAGTGATGATATTTGAGAAGAAAGTTGAAAGCAAGTAGAATCGCATTTTTCTACGAAATTGAGATCGTAACTCAAAAAATTTGTAAGGGCAGTTGTAAGTAGAGGTGCCACTGTATTCTGTTTAGGCAATTCTTTTTTCAATTATGAAAGTGTGGCAAGGGATTGCAGGTCTTTTGAGTACAGTACTGCATTAGAAAATACAAGAGTCCAAAAAAAGTTGGGAAGCCCTACCTTTAAAATATTTTACTATGTCAAATATTCTCTTGTTGTATCTGTCAATTATTTTGGTGATGGTATGGATGCGAGTAGAAATTGAAATGAAGATTTTTTGATGCGCCTAATTGATTGTGCATTATCATTAGCCTGAGAGATGATGTCTTGTCTCTCTTCAACTCACTGGTAGGAGACAGGCAGGGCTTGAGTGTGGGTTGGGAGGAGACAGGCAGGGCATGTT
>WNGS01066681.1:2172514-2219512 GCA_020271785.1 Procambarus virginalis | reverse complement strand
ACTACCAACTACTTTATACTTCATGACCCACACAATCCTAGAATGCTATATTTAATTACTCTAATGTTTGATATGTATTTGAATGTTAAAATTTATATTATTGTATGTCTAATTTAAAATATAAATTAAAAAATATAAATTAAGTTTTAAAACTATTTTTAACAAACACATTAATGTTAACTTCTATGATGGTAAATAATGATCTGCTGTGTAAACTACCTGATTAAATGTAACTCAAACTTTCATAATCAGCTTTTAAAAACACATTACTGTACTTTATTTTAAAAGACACAAAACTTATGTACAAAAATTCTAATTTTTAACTAACAAATAATCTTCATGTAAGCAAAGATAAAAAAAAACTCACCCTCTTCCTAGTTTCATAGTCTAGAGGTCCAGCAACATAAATGGCACCAGTCATGTTCTTCACAGCAAAGGCTCCACCAATGTTGCCATTTGTGATTTCGTATCTGATGCGAGAAGCTGCCAAGTAACAAGAACATAATCAAGAGATAATATGTACCATTAAAATGTCTAAATTTCATGACTGGAGGTAAACAATATTTTAACTACTGTACTGTAGCTTAATGAAATTTAGTTCATCAGCACAGTACTTTAATTGCTATTTCTATAGAGCTCCAATAAAATTTATGTAATAAAAAATACATTTTTTCAAAATACCTGTACCTTGTTAGATGTGAAGACCAACTCTTCAAACACATCTAAATTTGATTAACAATGGTTTTAAAGACTAAAATCAATCATATGCTGACAAACCTAACATAAATTTATTTAAACATGGTCCAGAACAAAACAAAATTTATAAAAAAAAGGGGAGCATGTTATTCAAACTATCTAATTTCCTGACATCTTGTTCCTTCCATGAAGTTCCCTTATTGGGAGGTAATCATGAGATACAAGTGTACATGTCCTTATGGGGGCTATGTGACATTTTCCTCAGGAGCTCCTTCACTTCCTCCTTCCACAATGTAATTAATATCTCTGTCTTGCTCCTACAGGTGCAGGTTAGAAGAAGAATACTACTGGCACTTTTCTCTTCTACAGCTCATATCTTATCTCTCCCTCCAATGTGTCATCTGTACACAACAATAAATTAAAGGCACATTAAAATATGACGATATCATCAGCTATAAAGCACCCGCATCACAAGAGGTAAGTAACAAAACATATTTCTCATTTACTATACTTAACCCTTGCTCTCCACCCAATTTATACTTGACAATGTAGAACAAAATAAAAAATAAATAAAACATTTATTCCTTTTAATAATATTAAAATGCATTCCTTGATCACAAGAAAAATAACACAAATTTATGCAACTTTCACCATAGTGAAGTAATGAAATCTCACAATGACATCATGTTTCATGAGCATCATGGAGCAATCATCCCAGGAAGGTCACTTAGGGCCAAGCATCAGGTGGGAGTTGATCCAAAGATACTTATACATATTTATTTCAATGATTTGTTTTCTCTTATTTTTAGCAGTAATATTATTGAATATGGTGTCATTTGAGAAATGTATATAACAAATGTGGAACACTGGAATGATAAAATATATTTGTAACTAATATGCACACAATATTATATTCTTAGAACAGTAAAACATACTGTTTATGCTGTTATTACACTATACACTGTTATAATAACTATCCAAATTTTATTCATCAGGAGCTTTTTGATGAATGAACCACAAAGCAGTTCACGTAGGTATAACCTACGTGTAACAATGTGGTAACCAGTAATCACAAGTTCAGCCTAGCCCCACATATTATGCATGACGTCATAACTCTATGCATTGGATATACGTATTATTATTTTCTTCCTATTTAGTGCTTTTCCTAAGGTTTTCAAGTGCAATGATGCATTTGGCTGTCAATAATATTTGTATCACTGAACATGCAGAACATACAGTAGGTATGTAGATATATTCATGTCACTAATATGTGACAATATTATGTTCTTTGAACAATAACACACGCTTCTGTTGTCATTATACTGTACACACTCTTATATATAGCTATCTTCATTTTTATGCACCACAAAGAGCTATAAAGCAATTTTGGTGGATGTGGCAATCTCATAAACCAAGCACAGCATAGATCTACATGCCAGTCAGTTGCCAACAACCCCTAACATAGTAAAAATTCTTCTATAATACTATGCACATTGCTAACTCTAGCACAGCATTGCTGTTATCATCAGAATCCTTGTCATTAATCCTGAATATGAATTATTTTTCCACAAATTTATCTTCTAAAGGAACATGAGGTCCCACTCATATTCAGGATGAGTGGATGCATCAAACCAGAGCTATATGCTATGGATGTCTGCCTCATGCTGCAAACATCGTAACCAGCAATAGGTTCACTGATACTTGAACCTTGTACATAGTTTTTATCACAGAATTTTCTATATGAACTATCATTGTTAAATAATTGCAGTTATTATTTAATTATTAAATGATGCTGGGGCACAAGCTGCAATGCAGTGCTCCAAGTTGCTACTGCATGCACTACTCATGATCGCTCTCTTTCAGTACTGAGGGCCCCCTCACACACCAGGCAGGGGGTGCCCACGTTTTTTTTTCAAGACGGTGTCGGTTTACTGGAGACCTGAGGAAGCAGATGTGAGCCCTTGTATCCAATAGTTTTAAATCTTATACATATTTAAAATCTGCCCCACCCTTGATGCACAGTTTACAGAGAATCAATGTGGCAAACCCAAACCATGTCACAGACTGGAAGAGCTAAGTCAAAAACATATACTGTACAGAACAGCACTTGAAATGTCATAAATTTCATTGTACATACAAATTGCACACTATCAAATGCTTTGATATTCATGTTAGCATTAAACATTGAGGTTTTACTTATCAAACAACTTTGCTTTACAACAGCAGAAGTCTATATCAAATATCTACATACAGTAATTAAGCACATTAATCAAATCATGAGGAAGTTGTATGTACATGGGTTGTATTTTCAAGGCTCTAAGCAGCTTGATACCTAAATGCTATGTATACAGCATACAAATAGCAGCTCTAAACTGAATTCTCCGATCTCCCCAGGAATCTCCACCTTCACCATCAAGTATCTGGATTGTACCTGGAAGGGGGTTCTAAGAGTTCTTCTACTGTACTTCCCAAGCTCGACCCGAGGCCATCTTATCATTTTTCTAGCCGACACTAAATTTGTTTTATGTGCCCTAAATGTTAGGTCTTCAGACATTATAACTCCCAGATCATTTACATGTTGCTTTCCTACTATGGATAGATTTGATTGTGTCTTGTACCCTGTATATTATTTAAATCTTCATTTTTACTATGTACCCAAGTACAGTAACTGGAATTTATCACTGTTAAAACATCACGTTATTTTCTGTTGGCCAATCGAAAACTTTATTAATATCAGCTTGTATTTTTTCAATGTTTTCTATACAAGTGATTTTTTAATGCTGATTTTGTCTCATTTGCAAAAGATGACATGAAGCTGTGACTTTTTTTGTCTATATCTGATATGAGAATAAGGAAAATCAGTGGTGTAAAGACTGTACCCTGAGGTACAGAGCTTTTGACTGTGCTTGGACTACTTTATTTGACTGACTGTTACTCTCTCTGTTCTATTTGACAGAACACTGAATATCCATTGCCCTACTTTATCTATTATTCCAATTGACCTCAATTTGTGGGCTATCACTCCATGGTTACATTTATTGAATACTTTTGGAAGTTCGTGTATACCATATCGGCATTCTGCTTTCTTCTCATGCATCAGTACATTAGAAGTGTCATAGTGGTCAAGTAGATATAAAAAGGTATGATCCTCCTGCTCTAAATCCATGTTGGCATGGGTTGTAGAGGTCATTGGTCTCCCTAAAACTGGAGAGCTGACTCCTTATCACTCTCTAATTTTTTTTTGTTTTTTGCTTTTATCATATGGGACACTAGTGCAACTGGTCTATAATTCTTAGCCATGCTTTGCTCCCTCCCTCACGTATGGGAGCTATATCTGCTCATTTGAGTGAGTCTGGTATTTCCAGTGTTCAAGCTTTTTCTCTACAATACACCGAGTGCTTGTACTACTGGCACTTTGCATTTCTTTATTTCTTTATAAATATTAAATCACAGGAGTCTGGACCCCGGGCTGAGTGCATGGGCATGCTATCGATGTCTCTTTTAAAATCTCCAGTATTCGTGTTGATATCAGTTACATTTTTAGAGGTTTGGATATCACACACAAATTAGCTGTCCAGATCTTCCACTTTCATACTGCTTATTGGAGTGCTAAACATGTCCTCATACTGCTTTGATTAGAATTTCACTGATTTCTTTGTCATCATGTGTGTATGAACTTTCACTTTTAAGCACTGGTCCAATACTGACTGAGTTTTTTTATTTTGATTTTGCACATATCTCATAAAACAGAGACCTGAAACAATCATCCCTGTTTAAATTATTCCTTCTTTGCAGGGACAGTTGTCTCTGCTGCTAATGCATTTTCGTTACTTTCCTTCATCTGTAGTGCCGACTGCATTCTCTTTCTGCTTTTCTGCAAAGGGACATGTTTCCGACAGACTTCCTTGCAAACACACAATGTAACATTCCCTATTGTTACCTTGTTACAAAGTTTTGTTAGATAATTGTTACAACTTGTTCTAAAGTTGTAGCAATGTTGTAGTTTCGTCATGTGTTTGGCAAGTATATATAGGCATGCACTGGTAGTCAGTTGTTCCATTCCTTGCATGGGATTTTTATTACTTACTACAATTCCTTATTGAATATTTGTAAGTTTCATGTTTATTTTGTCCCAGTCTATCCATTTATTAGTAAAACATTTTTTTGAATAACCCCTCTCATTTGATAATTTTTTTAGATCTATTATGGGTATTTATGTTAGTTGCACTTCAATGAGCTTGTGATCTGACTATGTGGTATCTCAGACTAATACCTTGAGGTTGTCTTGAGAAGTTTTCAAGGTTTAGCATCCCCACGGTCCAGTCATTGACCAGGCCTCCTTGTTGCTGGACTGGTCAACCAGGCTGTTGGAAGCAGCTGCTCGCAGCCCGACGTATAAGTCGCAGCCTGGTTGATCAGGTATCCTTTGGAGGTGTTTGTCAAGTTCTCTCTTAAACACTGAGAATATTGTCAGCAATATCCATGAATATATCTTCATTGTTTATGAAGATCAGCTCAAGAATATTTTCGGCCCTTGTTGCTTTTGTTATCTGCTGGTTGAGCGAAAATATGTCACAGAATCAAAGTGCTGTATTGTAGTTTTCTAATCTGTGGTTGGTTATTTCCAGACAGAGTTCCTGGCATAATATTATTGTTTGCTATTCTCCATTTTAGACTGGAAAGGTTGAAATATCCAAGGAAGATAATATCTGGTATTGGGTTTGCCAGAGTATCGAGGCTATTTTCTATTTTATTAATCTGTTCTGTGAATTCCTCAACCGTTACATCTGGCAGTTTGAATATTAGAATAATATACTTTCTCTATTTTCTAAATTTTTTACTCCCAGTATTTCTACCACTTCATTTGTAATCAAAAAGCTCAGAGCATACAAAGTCCTGCCCAATATACAAACCTACTCCTCCATATGACCTATTTACCCTATCACATCTATATAGATTATATTCAGGTATCCAGATCTCATTGTACATGACTTCCCCTGCATGAGTTTCTGTGAAAGCTCCAAATACTGCATATGCCTCGGTGAGGAGGCCATTTATGAATAGTATTTTGTTTCTGCCTTCTTTTTTTGTCCCTGTATGTTGGCAAAGATAAATGAAGTTACTGTACTTTATTTTATTTATTTTGACTGGGGAGGATTTATTTTCAGGGAGGTCAGTTATGCAAAGGAATATTGGTTTTGTTCTCCACTGTTATTGCAGTGTTGTTCACTTCCATACGTGTATTTGTAACTTTGTTTGGGGGAATGTACTGGTAGCTTTGACTCTGGCATATGTACTGTATTGTTTGCTTTGCTGGTTCCAGTACCGTCTGTTCCACCTACTAAAACTGCTTTCTTCTGAATCTAAAAATGTACAGTACAGTATTTGCCTCTCCTCCCAAGCTATTTTCCTGTTTGTCATTCTGTCGCAAAGAGTGGAAGAGAAAGTCGAACCAGCGAGATACCTCACCAGCCGACCTGCTGAAAAGAGGCGGAGCCGCATAAAAAAAACGGGTTCAGACACCAAGCAAGCAGCACCTGAATCCAAGACTGGGCCGGCCACCAAGGAGCCAGGAGAAGCACCCTCCCCTGACAGGAGTTCAGCTGACTCAGAACCCAGAGCAATAGCTGGACTGGGGGAAAATAGGTACAGGAACCCCCACAGCGGCCAGTCCTTTCGAAAAGCGTCCACCACAAGGGCCTCGCAGTTGGGGGATGGCGTCACATACAGTGGGAGATGCAGAGACCATGCCAATGCGAAGAGATCTGCCTCCGGGTGCCCATACATTTGACAAAGCCAAAGGAAGGAAGGAAGGAAGTGATGCCGACTGTCCACTCTATGGAAAGAGGAATGGAGAAATTACCAGATAGTGGTCTGTTTTGTTTCGCCTAGCTTTCTGGGTGCCTTCCCTGGTCGATGGCAACTATGACATTTTTTAAATGTAAAGTGCTCATAGGTCACTGCTCCCTGCACTTCTCTGAGGGGGACCAGGTTCTGGCTTGGAGGTCCCCTGTAACTGATAAGTACTTCTGTAACTGATGACCCCAAACTAATATAGCACATATCAGTTCAGATAGCTTCAGTGACCCGATAGGGCTCCCCACAGAAAATACATGGACCCTCTATAATGTAGCAAGTATTATGTCATCAGAAAATATGATTTCTAGAAAATTTTTAAATCATCATCCCAACAGCATTATACAGACATCATTAGTTGGTGTTGAATCTATTACATAATTGCATTTTCTTGTAAGAATGTTTCAATTTTGTATCATGGTTGCTCTACTGAATGAAATACAGCTAATATAATGTATATCTATTTACATGTTCACCAAAAATACAAAGAATGCTGGAAATTCAGAGTTCCAACTCAAGGTGGGTATTAATACTTAAGGAGCTATGCAAGGCACATTGGGCTGAAATTCATATGTACCTTGATGTATAAAACTATAATTATAAGGCTATAATTATATATAAACCCAGGATTGCATTCTTGATCGCCCTTCACTTAGTTATACGTACTGTACAATCAATGCTAACAAACCTGCAAAATTGTAATTGGGATACTGCAACAGCATTTATAAATACTGTATTAAAATGCTTTACTTGTGCCAATTATTTACAAGTAAGGCGCATCTGGGATCCTCTCCGACGTAGGTTCAAACCCTCATCACGGCCCTTGTGGATTTGTTCACTTACTGTATTTACAAGTATTTTATTTTCAATCATAGACTCCTGACATGAACATGTGTAGCCTAACAATATTTCGAGAGCAAGAATGCTGACCAGCCAATCATCTTCTTCACGGGACAGATGAGGATCAGTTTCTCAACACTGCAGTCCTCCTTAGGATTAGAAGCTGTGAAGTAGGCCTAAACATGTTTTTCTCAGATGTAGGACTGAACAGAATGCAATCAAACTGCCAAGCTGTTCTCTATAGAATACCCTCCATTATTGATAACAACAAATGTACTGAATATACAGGATTAGAGAGCATAAATTTCTTGTGCATTGTGTATGTGTAAATTTTTATATTTTTGTTAATACAATTATTATGCCATTGTATGTTGCAGAGAATATAAAACAAATCCTTCTACATTATGTTATGATATCAATTAAAAGTACTGAATAGTTAAATTATGAAAAAACAAAAACAATTTGAATACACTTGCAATACAAACTTAATAGCTGCTTTTGGGCACACAATCTAAATTTTTAAAATGGCTCCCATTTCATAGTCAATTATGTTAATGCTTTTATGTATAATATTAATATACAGTATATTAAGTTAATTAAATTGTGTTGTGTACTGTATTTAATGAGCCTTAAAATTTGACTACAAATGAAAGAATGAACTGCTGCACAACAGGAGAGGGAGGAATGGGGGATGGCACGGAACTTGGGATTTGGGAAAGGATGGTTGGAAGGGTGGTCATAGGGAGGGATGATATTTTGGCTCATATTGCATTCTATTAAGCCTCCCACTTATCCAACAAACCAGCCAGCCAGCTAGCTAAATAACCAGCCAGCTATATAGCCAGCCAACCAGCCAGATAGATATTCAGCCAGCCAGCCATATAGGTACTGTATATAGCTAGCCAGCCAGATAGATATATAGCCAGTCAGGCAGTCAGATGGATATACTGTATAGCCAGTCAGGCTGTCAGATAGATACAAAGCTAGTTGGCAGCCAGATAACTAGCCAGCCAGTGGAAGTGGATGTTCACTCTGTACAGAAAAGATGCATGACTTTCCCTGCCCAACCTTGGCTGACTACAGTGGCACACAGTTGCCAGGTGCATTTTAATATGATATTGATAACCTTTGGAAATATTGCTGAACATTTATAGGAAGCACATGACAGCCGGTTTACAGCTATCATAGTTGACTTATCTTTAAAGTAACTTCCATATTTAGGGGATTATTCATCGTTCATAATTTGTCAAGGTGAAGAGTATTTTTATATACATTTTTAAGTCAAGTTACTGTATGGACATATTTTGATATTTAACAGGCAACCACATTTGATGAGTGGAATAGTGTGGAAGTTTTGAACAAAATACCCCTCAACTTGATGACACACGTGCAGGTGTGACTAATTTTCTTTTTGTTCCTGACAAAATGTGTGAAAAAAACCAGCGTTGAATGTAATGAAACGCCATTTTCTGGGTGAGTCCCGGAGGCTCCCCGGAGCTATCCCAGGCTGATATGCTAATGTCAGACTTTGGCATCAGTCATGTGTATGGAGTTCTTAGGCCTACCGGGGACCACGGCCAGAACCGGGCCCCCTCAGAGAGGCAAGGGGAGCAATGGCCTATAGAAGCCCCCGTGTGATTGGAAGCATTCTATGTCTGCCATCGACCGGGACAGGCACCCAGAAAGGTAAGCGCCCCAAAACAAACCCCTATTCTGGTTAAAATTGCTACCAAAAGTCGAACTAGTGGATAGAACTCCCCAACAGAAAACAAGCAAACTAGTATGACGTCACACGTCACCGCGCCGCTGTCTGCGCAGCTCCCCCCTCCCCGGGAGGGGGAAGGGGGAGCCCCAGACCTCACACGCCGGCTATCCACCCATCAGTTCTGAGGCTGGATGTCAAGACACGCGAAAAACCGCCGACCGGAGGGAGGGAGGGTTGCCGGGGAGCCTCCGGGACTCACCCAGAAAATGGCGTTTCATTACATTCAACGCTGGTTTTCTGGGGGAGCCCCGTCGGCTCCCGGAGCTAACTACCCACAGAGGAAGATCAAAAGGGACGGAACCGGGAGGCGGACACCACGCACCCCTCCCCTGGAAGCGAGACAACCGGCAGCAATGCCAACCCAAGGCGCCACAGCCCCGGACAGTCCCGGGAACAACACAACAACGAGCAGCAAGGCCCTCGAACGAACACCAAAGATCCATGCCCGAAAGACTGCGAGAACACGTCATCCAAACGGCAGCGAGAGCAGCAAAGCCACGAACGCCACGGACAGGAGGGAAGAACACAGGCAGCCGAGCCGCAAGAAAACGGCTGACAACCCGGGACACCAGCACAGGCGAACCAGGAAGAACAGAACCGGATCAACGCAAAATGCGCTCCGGACACAGACGCCGTGGCACACAACCGCGGAGACCAGGATGGTGCAAGCGGCGCACGAACAGGCCGGAGGTGAAACGACGCACAAGACAGCTTACTAACGGTGTAGAAGCAACACCAAGACCGAAAGCAAGCCAAAGCGGCCCCGCCAGCGCCGCCACAAAAAGAGAGAGGCGACAGTATGCGGCACGACGACGGCCCCCAACCCCCACCAAAAACCAAGCCGACGGTAACAAGAGTAACCACCTAAGAAGGGACAGGAAAAGGAAGGACCGCCAAAACACCCCATACTGCCGCCAAGAGAAACACGCAGGTGGGACACCGACCACCAGCTGGAGGCGAGACCATGAGGCAGACGGAAGCAGCCCCAATAAGGCCCCTCCGAGCCCAGGAAAAGGCGGAGCCGCAAGAGGATCTCGGGCGCGACCACCGAACTCAGGTGGCACAAGGAGATGGAACGTCTGCCGAACAGAAAAACTCCAAGCAAGCAAACCCGCCAGGAGTTCAGAAATGACAGGTCCGACGCGGGACATCGCCAGACCCGAAAAAAACCAATTGGCAGGGCAAGCAAGGAAACCCAAGAAGGCGGACGGGTTGCCGCCAGAACTGGACCCAAACCAAGAGGTACGAGCAACTGCAACAGACCGATACAAAGAAGCACACCACAGGACACAGGCCGAAAAAAGCCCTAGAAGCCAAGGAACACATGCAGAACACCCCTGTGGCAGAGGAGGAAAACAAGGGAACGCACAAGCAAGGAAGTGGTGGAAACCGACCACGCCCCCAACATAGCAGTAAGTGCAGGCAAAACAGACAAAAAGAGATGCCAGGAAAAACAACTGGGGTGAGGCAGGACGAAAGAGCAGAAACATAAACCCCAGGAATAAGGACACGCCACCGCGAAACACGGTACTAAAGCACACGCGCAGTAGTAGCAACAGGCACCACCGCAACATGCCACAGGTAAAGAGCAACGTGCTCCCGCAAAGGCAGAACGGAGCAGACAGACCCCAGACAGGGCCCACGGAGACACGAAAAAGGGGGGTTGATAAAGACAGGCTGTTTAACACAAGGGGCACACGCACTAGGGGACACAGGTGGAAACTGAGTGCCCAAATGAGCCACAGAGATATTAGAAAGAACTTTTGTAGTGTCAGAGGGTTGACAAATGGAATGCATTAGGAAGCGATGTGGTGGAGGCTGACTCCAAACACAGTTTCAAGTGTAGATATGATAGAGCCCAATAGGCTCAGGAAACTGTACACCTGTTGATTGACGGTTGAGAGGCGGGACCAAAGAGCCAGAGCTCAACCCCCGCAAGCACAACTAGGTGAGTACAACTAGGTGAGTACACGACAGAACCCAGCAGGCCCAGGAAACCCGCATACCAGGCGACCGACGGCGGAGAAACCCCGCTCAAATCGGCTGGATGGGGAACTAGGAGCTCGTGTACACCCCAAGCCTGGCCCGAGGCCAGGCTAGACGGCCAGGAGGAGGCCCACCAGGCAGCCGCATGGAGCGGCCTGCAGGCCCACAGACTCCTCACAACCAGGATGGCCATAACTAATCGAAAGCAAGCAAGCGTGGCCCGGAAGTCCACGGACGGACCATAAGGGGCATAACTGGCAATCCCCCACAGTGTTCAGCGTTGTTATACCTATAATAGGTTAAGTAACAACTGTAATTACGAAACATAAGATGCTTATGTTAACATGCTAAGTAGGTTAAGTAAGGTCGGTGTTTTCCATGAAGTTTGAAAGGGAAACTATGATGCTTGTCACCCATGCACGTAACTAATAAGTCAATAATGACTTATTAAACTTGCGAGGACGGGGTGGTACAGAGAGAACTGGAGAAGCACCTCCAAAGGATACCGATCAAACCAGGCTGAGACTCGTACGTCAAGCAGCGAGCAGCCACGTCCAACAGCCAGGATGATCAGTCCAGGAGGCCTGGTCAACGACCGGGCCTGCCGCGGGGACGCTAAGCCCGGAAGCACCAAGGAAAACCCAAGGTAACGTACCAGCAAGAAGGCGTATGCTCGCAAGTAGGTCCGTGTAACAACTGCAGACCTCAGATGGATATACAGTGTTCCCCGATGGTGCCTATAGCACCACTGCACTCCACTGGTACTATCCCGCAAGTACTACTACATAGGCGGGACCCAAACACCAGAGCGCAAAAAACCTTGCAAGCACAGCCAGGAGCCCTACCAGGCGAGTACAGAACCAACACCACAACCCCAACATCATAAACACTAACAAAGGTGGAACCCTTAATGACCCTAGCATGGGTGGGACATGCACAAGAGTGGGACAGGAAGGGGTGAAAAAGGGGGACAGACATGGTGTGCGAACGGTCTCAGTCGTACAAANACATCTCGCTGACAAAATTAGTGAATAATTTTATCCATTGGTATTTATAATTGTGAATATTGTATGAACATCTTTAATGTTAAGAGTAAATTAGTTTACCCTTTTTTAAATACTCAATATTGCAAAACTTACCCACACTCATGTTTCATCCATAGGTCTTTACAAGTGAACGGCGCCAAACAAGTAACATTGACACACTGGTTTTGGGAAACGCAGTTCTTGATCAGGTTACGGAACATGGTAGCTTGACCCCACTGGGTACCATTCAGGCCAGGAGGAAGAGGCAAGTGTTTCCCTTCTAGACGAATGTCGTCCAAACATCCTATAATTAGCAGGAAAATTTAATAATACTTCAACTATACAGGTGAGAAATGTGATACATAAGTAGTGAAAATTGTCACTAAGGATCTGTAATTGTACTTTCAGAACACAGTTAGCAAATAACACACTAGCTCTGCTCCTACACAACTTTTATTGTAAATGACTCAAAATACATATTCTAAATACTAAATATACTCAATAATTCTTATATATATTAGACATTTATTTGGCATCAAAATTCAGTCATTATTCAAAGAGAATATTCTGAAGCCCATATTGTTACGTGTGAAAAAACAGATGATAAACTCACCAAGTTTGTAATCATTATAAACCTCAAATGTCCTTATGCCTGTGTATTCTGCCTTGCCACCAGCATAAACGCCTTCCTGTTTGTCAACATCCATCATCATATGGCCAGAGAAAGCCATAGTTTCATTATAACGACGACCCTCGCCTCCATCTAGCATTAGTATGGATGTCGATCCATGACGTTCAACCATAACTGAATGCCAGATTCCATCATTAACAGCTACAGCTGACAGCCAAAGATCATGTTCTTCAGTTCGAAGACTATTCAGATTATACCGGAAGCGTAATCTGCCATCTTTTATCTCCAAAATTCCATACTCTCGATTATGTTGATCAGAGATTCTGAATAATTCACCATACTCTTGCCATGTGCGGAATCTGAGCTGAATTTCTGTACTAAAAGCATTGGGCTTGAAGGACAGGGCATACTTAACGTAAGACTGTGTCTCAAAGTATGCTGAATTGGTGGGTTCATCACAAGTTGGGCCTGTCCACCCAGGCTTACATTTGCACACTGGGTGTGAGAGTGAACCTGAACAAATGCCATTTGGTCCACAAGTAGGAACTATGGAGTTACTTCTGCATGCTTCCTCTAACTGTGGACAGCCCATCTGAGTGTTACGATACTGGCCAGGTCGTGCTAGATCATACAGCTCGCTATTGACCATGAGATTTCTGATGCAACCACTAAAGTATCGACCATGAGGAACATGCAACCATTTATACAAACTGGGGTCAGGCTGCTCATGAGCAAGGCCTCCAACCTGCAATGGTGCATTTACATTTAAGTATTCATTGAATGGAGGTATACTGCCTTTAGCCTGGCATCCTGATGAGTCAAAAATAGGGTCACTGCCATCCTCTGGTTCTTGAGCTTCTGCACCAACACAGTGATCAACATCTATTCTTACATTCTGTAAAAATAAAAACAATGCTTCATTTACATAATTGTACAAATTAATAAATTTCATTAAAATTCAGTTTCAGTATCAAATAATAATACAGTGGAACCTCAGTCTACAAATGCCCCAAAGTACAACTCGCTTGTTTATACTTGTATGGGTCAGGCGCATAGGTTCTGCTGGGCCCGGGGTACAGCAGGCTCAGTTTACCGGTGTATACTACCTAGTGATGACCGCATTGGAATTCTCTGTGAAAAATTTCATTTTTTTTTTTGAACAGATAAGTTCTTATATATCATGCCATGGATCCCAAGAAAGTCAGTGGTGAAGTTCAACTTAAGAAATTAGTTGTGAGGATGACGATAGAGAGAGAAAAAGATAATACGTAAACATGAAGACGATATATCTGGCTAGGAAAATGTGTTCAGTAGGGAAAGAACAGCAAAGTTTTGCTGAAAAGATTCACCCTGATAAAGCTGTAGCAAGTCGTTCTGTTAACCATTTTAATGACGAAGTGATGTCTCGCTACAGACAGGTGTTAAAATGTAGGGAAAAAACAAGTGTCTTTAGATAGATTCTTAGTGAGACGAGCAAAGCAGTGAGCCACAACCAGGTCCTAGTGGTATGCCTACAAAATGAAGGATAGAGAGTATCCCAGAAATGTCATCACTGCCTGATGTTATAAAGGAATGAGACTTGCCTTCCAAACACTAACACCTCTCCTTCCTCCCCCCCCCCCCTCCTCACCATCTTCCATATGCCAACAAGTCCTCAATAAGGTAGAGTACAGTAAAAAAATTAATAGTATTCTGTAATTTTAAGTTAATATTTTTGAGAGTGAAGAATGTATTAATTCAATTTACCGTACATTATTTCTTATGGAAAAATTCAATTCGGTGTACAAATATTTGGTTTATGATCTGTCTCTTGGAATGGACACATTCTTAGACTGAGATTCCACTGTACTATCAATGCTAACTATCAAAATAAAAAGCTTACCTCTGTATCCCAAAAGATATCCACCTTGTGCCACATGCCATCATTAAGATTAGTTTTGGTGTTGACTCTTAACTGCAGTGTCCCAGATCCGAAGTCTATTAAAAGTCGTGGCCGTCCATTTTCTAGTTCTAATGAAATGAAATCAGAAACTATTATTTCATCTGTTTCAGGAGGAGTGATAGGGCCATTATAAAAGAGGAGGCCATCAGGACGTCTTGTCAAAAATTCCAGGCTGATATGTGAATTGTCACACATTGCTAAAGGAGGGAACCAAGCAAATCCATTTCCTCTGAAAGTCCGTGTTACCATCTGACACCTCGGGCCATCATATCCTTCTGGACACCTACAGTGTACACCTGATTTTCCTTCTATACATCGACCACCATTGTAACAAGGGTTTGGACGGCATGATTCCTCGACGGAAAAGTTTCTAGCTCCACACGTACACTCCGGTACCACTTCTGTCCGTACACCTACTAATGAAGTTTTATTTGCATTCACCATATAAGGTAAATTGGAAATAACTAAATGATTAGTGCATGACCCTTCACAAGCTACATTTTCATATAGGCATTCATCAATGCCTACCATGGTAATGTTGATGCCTATTTCTGCTTCAATCTCTGCCCGATGTTGCAAAACAAGACCATCCAACTTAATAGGATGGTAGTACGGTGATCCATGAGCAGAGAAGCGAATGTCTGTAATGGGTGGTCTCTCCTGTCTTAATTGTATACTGAATACATCAACATTTTCTACACTTGTTCCCATTAATCTCGCTATCTTCTCCCTAAACATATCTGCTTTACTGCGTACCACTCGCTGAGTTCTGTAATCCCAAATTCGAATGAAATCTTCATCAGTCATATTTGCAATGCGAATGGATCCAGAGTTTATAACGGCTATCTCAGGAATTTCCTTCACCGTAACAGTGACATTTGCTTCCACATCTGTTTGGGTGTGCTTGCGATCATAAACATGAAACTGAAGAAAATAGGTGCCTTCACCAGTACCATGTTTCATGGTAACCATACCATCATCTTCATTTAATTTAAAGTTTGGGTGTTGTTCAATTGCCCAATTAAATTTCTTATCTGGTAAATCCCAATCATCCAGATCATACACATATACACGACCAATTGGAGTTTCTGGAGCTTGTCCTTTGTAATTGTAAACAAATATATCTTTAGATCCAGGCTGCATTTTGTTATCATTTTCATCTCCAATAATAATAGTCAGTGTAGATGTACCAGTCATCTGAGGTGTGCCAGCATCTTTAATTACAATAGGCACATGATATTCCTTCTGTACTTCACGATCAAATGTTCTCAAGGAAGAGATAACAGCCATCCCATCACCATTGGCTCCTTTAGGGATATGCTCTACTTTAAAGGAAGCACGGATTTCATCAGAGGCAGTAGAATCCATCCGGAAATGGAAAGGTGGTCCGTTTCCCTTTGATCTATCATCATCATCAGTTGCTAATACCTCTACTATCTTTCTGGGAGACTGGTTCTCTGGCAGAACTGGGCGATAATCTTTCAGGAATCTTGGTGAATTGTCATTAATGTCTTGAACAATCACCGTAAGCGTAGCAGTAGCAGTTTTAGCTGGCATACCATCATCAATAGCTAGAATCTTTACTGAATGACGTGGATTTTCTTCTCTGTCTAAACTTCTTTGAATTTTAACAGTTCCAGTGCTATCAATGGCAAATTGTCTTCTTCTGTCTGATGTTCTATCTATAGCATATAACACTTTACTTTGTCCACCCTGATCAGGATCTGTTGCTTTAAATGTCTCTAAACTTTTACCAATTTCTGCATTTTCAAAAACAGGCACTTCTATATTAGGTTTAACAAATTGTGGCTTGTTATCATTTATGTCTCTCAATTCAACCTTAACCCAAGAATAAGCAACATGATATTTCTCAGCATCATTGTCTTCACCCTTATCATTCACTTGGATTTTAAACCTAAAACCACTACGCTGCATTGGATCTTCATAATCTAATGGCTGTACAATCTTCAGCGATCCTGTGCCATCATTATTTCTCACCATTGTAAACTTATCTGCACCAAATCCAGAAGACTCGATTACTTTGTAATGGAACTTATTGGTCTCGTCTTCATCATGAACAGTGACAGTGAGAATAGCTTGATCAGGAAGAATGGCTCCTTCTGTTTCATCCACTTCTGTCTGCCACTCTTCCTTTGTAAATCTGGGTGGCATATCATTGATGTCCCTTACACGAATGCTTGCAGTTCCAGTCCCTAAACAAAAACAACACATTAGTAAAAGATATATATATATTAGTATACAAATTTGTTAAAACTAAAAAAAATAATATTTTTATTTTTATCATATAACAAAGTACAGTAATGTAGTTATTGTCTTCACTGCCAATTCCATCCACAACTTTTAAAAGAAACATTATGAAAATGTTAATATTGATAGAAATACTTGGAATGCTAGGCATAAATGGCTAGGAGGCTGTACAAAAAAAAGCTAGATCCCACTTCCCCACAGTCACTTAAGAGATAAGCACAAATAGAAGGCAATCACTAAGGAGTCTGCAAGTCTGCAAAGCTTATATTATATGGTCATTCAATGTGTGGAATCTACTAAAGCTTTCTAACAGTATTTTTCTAATTTAATAAGTAAGTTAATTATGGTTCACCTCGTAGTTCCCCATAGTTAGTGGACAGAAGGCCTATTAGGCCTTCTGCAATTTGTTGGCCTATGAGGACCTATCCAGGTCCCCATAGGCCAACAACTCATGTTTACTGCTGGGTGAACAAAGATATTAGGTGAACGGAAATGTTACCCCAAGTGCCACTGTGGGAACCTAATGTCTGTAGCCAGACTGGTGTATCATATACTAGTCAGGAGTGTAATAGTGGCAAACTTCATGAAGAACTACTGCATCACCATAATCAAATACCTCTTCCTTGCCATTTTGTACCAAGAAAGTTGGTTGATCAACCTAGTTGGTGTTTCATCCTACTCTAGTACATAATTCACAGTCAATACATTTGCCCTCATTACAAAAGTATTAAATTACAATTCATTTTATACACAAGAGTTCAATTGCCATATGAAGCCTATGATGTCAAATGTTGCCCAAGACCTATGCTGAATATCTGTTCCATAATGACTATTTCAATATGCCATATGAGGGCCTAGATCGCTATACTTAAAGATACTACTAGGTAAGCACCAACAAGCTTGAGCAAATCCTCCCCAACAGAACTCCACTGTTTCATGATATTAGGTGTACAGTGCTGTTCATAATTAATTCCCTGTTTCTCTTGCTTAACCATAAATGAGACAAGGGAGATTTTTCTTCGAAGTGATACTCTGTTTTAAAGAGATTGTTAAGTATTGCCCCACTAATTGCTAGTTAGCCACATGGCTGCTACCCCAGGCTACCAATCCTTACTTTTGCAGTTCCTCATCATGGGCCAAAACATTAGTGTTATGCCTGCAATTTTGGTCACATTTGATTGCCTTTCAGATTTTTCAGGTCTCATTTAACCCTTAAACTGTGCAACACTTCAAATGACGCGTTGAGTAACTGATGCAAAAGTGCGCACCCTTTCATATGACGTTTTGGAGTACTGCGCAAGATTCAAAACCTTTGCACCTTTCATTCCGTTTGCTACACATTGTGTGTTTTGTTTGTGCCTTTTGACTCTCCTTTTGCCATGTTTGGGTTTTTAGGTTCCTGGCTACCCTGACTGTTAGCATTTTATGATCTTGTGGTGTCCCTTCTCTGGAGTCTCGCGTCGGAGCCGTCGTTTCCGATCTCCTGGCGGACTTGCTGGTGTTGGGATGTGTTTCTGTGCAGCAGACATTCCATCTCCTCCTTTGCTGGCTTGGGCTTCCGGCTCGGCTTGCTCTATGGTCGCACCTGAGATCTTCCCACGGCTCCGCCTCTTCCTAGGCTCGATTGGCCCATGATGGGGCTGCTTCGGTTCTGTCTCGAGTCTCTTGCCTTCTGTTGGTGGTCGGGTGGTTTCATTTACAGGGTCCCACCTACGTGCTTCTTCTTGGCGGCAGTATGAGGTTTTTTGGCGGTCCTTCCTTTTCCTTCTGTCCCTTCTTCAGTAGATGCATTTGTTGGCATGCTTTGTCACCTCATAACATCCTGACACAGTAACATTTACCCCATAACATACACCCCCACCATTGTACCTCGTAACCTGGTGGAGGCGGGGCCCCTTGCCGGACTCAAGCATGGGTTGGACCTGCATAAGAGTGGGACTGGATGGGTATAAACTGGAGCTGCCTCGTATGGCCCAGTAGGCCTGCTGCAGTCACCTGTGTCCTGATGTTCTTATATTCGTAACCAAAAACCATGAACCAGCGCCTGGCCGAAAGAGACGCCAGAACGCATATACTCACCTGCAGAACGTCGGCACGAACATGTCACGACACAACGTAGCCGAAAAGATGCCTGGAGCACTGCCTGCGGAAGGAAGCAAAGCCGCACACGCAGGAGAAGAGGAGGGTAGAGGCGAAGGAGGAGCCCCACACCCATACGCAGGGAAAGCCCAGCATCCTCCCCACAGTGGCAATTCAGAACAATCCCCCCCCCCAGTAGCTACGGGGCACGGACTGGAGAATGGAGAGGAGCGAGAGGTGAAGCACCCAAGAGAACAGGACGCAAAACACCAGCACACGAGCACATGGCCCATATTGAAATGAATTACCAAGGCGCATGCGCAGGCAGAGATGCCAGATGCGAGATGCTAGAAGCCACGAGCTGAAGAAATAAAATCAGGAATGTGACTATAAAACTAGACAAAATATTATAGTCAATGATGGAGTCCCTGTGCAGAGTACACAAGGCAGCGTTGAACAGTAGCCGAAAAGCCGTAAGTAGCGAAACCTACATAGCATAGCTCTTCATGTGGGCGACAAGTAGCCCAATCAGGTAACCCTGTGCAGCGCAGGACAGACGTTCCAATAATACGGGAAGAAGCAATATCCTTCCCAACCTTTTGAGAACACGTAGAAGCAAGCGTAAAGCATGAAGGCACAGAAGGCTCAGTCGCACTGAGGTCAAAAGTCATGCAGAACCCCAAGAAGAGGGGAACATGACAGTGAAGGTCCGTCCCAAGAAGAAGGGTGGAGAATGCACCCACCGACAGGACGGAACCGACAGATCTAAGGGACAAAGAACCGAACCCGGGGAGGGGCCGACTCCCAACAACATGTACGGAGAGGGGGGGGAAGAAAAACCCCACTCCATGTAACCACAAGCCCTGCTCAGAGGGTAGAAAAACGCAGGCAGGGTCCAACGGGGCCCGAGGCCCCCAAGTCAGCCACTCACCAGCTCCGGGAACCCACAAGGCAGGTCCCGGGGCCGAGCCATCCCCCCAAAGCCCCAGCCACACAAGAAAAGCCAGGGCAGCCGGACAAGAACTAAGGAAGGGAGCCCACTGGCAGACTCATACAACACGGCTGGAGGAACAGGCTCGAAAGCCCCCGTCGCTACCCCAGAAGGGAAAGTCCGCGAGACCGCCCGAGTTTCAAGACCACCGAAGCCCCGTCCCGACTCTGAACTCACTGACGGTATGGATCCAGATGTATGGAGGAAGGGGTGACCATAACAGGGGAAAAGCAAGGGGGCACGGAAGGAAACAAAACCGAAGCAACCAACACCCCCAAGCCCCGTCACACCAACGATAACGGGGCAGCCTCGGGGCTTCCGGGGAGCAAACAACCTAGCGCATTGCCCGCAACGTGCAACGCCCGTACAGGCATAGCACAGCTGTGCTATGCCTGTACTCGCATAGTTCGCGTAAGACTGGGTAACCGAGTCACAAACAAGCAACAAAACTCGTACGACTCTGAGCCAAAAGTGCCACCGACCCCACAGGCGGCAGACGGAGGCAAAGACAGTGAGAGTCACCCTGAGACAAGGGGACAGAGCAACCCTCGAACTCGAACAAAACGGGGGGAGGACTCTGGGGTCACATCCATCGAACCCACGCAGCCCCGTGGGGATTCCCAGGGTCCTGACACGGAATCACGCTCAGGGAAGCCCAGATAGGGTACTGCTAACTGGCGCCCATGTCTACCAAACATCCTTCTAAGAACTGAACCCCCGGGATGTATACAATCACGGGAACCTAGCAGGGTAAACCACCTGAAGAAGGAAGAGTACACAGGGGGGCAAGAACCAAGGCAGACATCCCCCACCAGGCAGATAACAAAAAGAAAAAGAAAACCCCACAAGAGGACAGTGTACCCAGGCGGAACAGAGCCGGCTGCTATGATTGGTGAAAACAAGCTGCGCAGCACCCTGCGCCCCTACCAGCACAAAACTGCCCCTCACCCTAAGGCAAACAAGGGAGACTAAACACCCTAGCATACAAAGGGCAGCTGAAAACCAAGCAGTAAACGGCCTAGCAAAGGCAGAACCCAAGGAACTTCGGGAAGGTAACTCCAAGCCCCAAGGGCAGTACTTACAGAACACCTAGGGGCAGGAAACCCTAGGCGCATGCAGCCCGAGTACTGGGGAATTACTCCTGGCTCATGCACCACCTAAAAGACAGTCACCACACTCTAGGTACAGTGCTGAAACAACCACTGGAGCACACAACCGTTGCCCATAGCATCAGCCTCAGAACTGAAGGGTGGATAGCTGGGCGGGGGTCGGAGCTTCCCCTTCACCCTCCCAGGGAGGGGGGGAGCTGTGCAGACAGTGGCACGGCGACATGCGACGTCATGCTCGTTTGCTCGTTTCTTCTTGGGGAGTTCTATGCACTTGTTTAACTTTTGGTAGCAATTTTCACCAGAATATGGGTTTGTTTTGGGATGCTTACCTTTCTGGGTGCCTGACCCGGTCAATGACAAAGAATGCTTCCAACCACATGGGGGTTTCTATCAGCCATTGCTACCCATGCCTCTCTGAGGGGGCCAGGGTCTGGCTCATGGTCCCCGGTAGGCCCACAGAACTCCATACACATTATTGATGCCAAAGCCTGACAATAGCATATCAGCCTGGATAAGGTCCATGGAGCGGAAGGGGTTCCCCCCAGAAAAATAACGTTTTGTTGATAAGGAGAACAGCTTCTATTAACTGGAACTGATGGATAATGCAATAATAAAGAGATGCAAGTACCTGTCCGACACACAAAGAAGAATTGTAATAAGTGTCCACAACGTGGATATACAGCTGGTGCCTTTAAAGCATTGGTGCCAGTAATACATAATAACACAAATAATAATGAGTATATGTTATTATGCACCATTTTGCTATATATATCATATAAATACATTACCCCAATGTTATTATCAGTTACATTCAACAATGGCCAATTTTTTTTTTTTTTTTTTTTTTTTTTTTTTTTTTTTTTTTTTTTTTTTTAGGATTTTAGGTTATTCCCTTCTTTGTTTATTATTTGAATTTGTTGTAACCTATACATCCTGGAGAATGCATTCCCGTACCTAACTATGTGAAGACAGAATTAAATTGGTCAACAAATAAATCAGTCAACTCTCAGAACTTGGGGACTGAATTTTTTTTGGCTGATTTTTTCATACAGATTTCAAACTCTTATTTACCTTGTTTCTTTAGGCTGTTTTGATGATTAGGGACCAGATTAGGGCTTTTTTACTTACATAAAGTATACCTTAAATATATCCCCTAAATCATTATCCCTAAATTTTGTTGTTTTGGGGAGTTATTTTTTCTTGACTTCCTTTCAACACATAGTGGTTATCTTGAGATGATTTCGGGGCTTTAGTGTCCCCGCGGCCTGGTCCTCGACCAGGCCTCCACCCTCAGGAAGCAGCCCGTGACAGCTAACACCCAGGTACCTATTTTACTGATAGGTAACAGGGGCATAGGGTGAAAGAAACTCTGCCCATTGTTTCTTGCCAGTGCCCAGGATCGAACTCAGGACCACAGGATCACAAGTCCAGTGTGCTGTCCGCTCGGCCGACCGGCTCCCTAAAGCGACCTCCCTGTAGTGACCTACAACTTTCACATATTTGAGTACGAATGCCAAACAATGTTTATTACAACATACAAGTAAATTCATGAACTAACTGCCTTATTCATTGTCAATAACTTCAACTTCAATTATATCTATAACTAGAATTTCAACTTAATTCAGTATCCAAAAATCTAGTTTCTGACAGATTCTCACCATTTTTACATAAAGTGTGCACAGCTGTCTGTTCTACAAGCCCTACAGAATTGTTTTTTCATAAACTCTAAACGTTTGGAGTTATACATTTTTGTTGTCTAAATTTGCGCATATTTCAAATGCCATATTGACAAATTTTTTTACAGTAAACTATATTGAAAATCTATATTCTAAATATATGAAAGTGAGGATCATATGCTATTCTGAGAGCATAGTAATGCTAAATGAACAGTTGGTGGTATTTTATATTTTTGCAGCTGATTTCAAAATCTGACGTTTTCAATAATCAATTTTATAATTATTTTTTATTTTCTTGCTTTTCAAGTTACACTGGTATCATTTAGACAAAGTTGGAGCATTTGCCTAGTATATTATGCAAAAGAAATTTGAAAGAGTTCCAGAAAATTTAAAAAACTGAGCTCAATGTCACACATCATATGACATTTTGTGCAGTTTAAGGGTTAATAATCATTTCCACAATGTTCAAATTATTCACAACTTTACCGTTTCTATATTCAGTGTTATTATTATTAAGATCATCATGAAGTTCAAAAGACAAATATTATTTTTCTTTAATACACCACTCACAGAATCTGACCGAGTTGCTAGTCTGTCTTTTACAGTGTTTTTCCCCTGCCCCTTCTTGCTTCCATACTCAACCAAGAGGTGACTGATTCACTTACGAAACAAACCAGTTTGTAATATGATAATACATTTAGTTCAAGAATTCCTTCAAATCTTCTCTCATATTTGAAGAAAACAGCAGCAGTGTCTGAGCAACATTCAACCTGAGGGAAGCCTCACCTCTCAACTCAAAGGGGACAAGAGCATCACAGACATAGATACTAAAGCAAATCTCGACTATTAGTAAATATGAAATGAAAACAGTTACAGAAGAAATACAATTATCTCTTACAAATATATCTATATATACTTTACATACAAAAATACCTCACCTTTTAATCCACCCCCATCAACAGCAACCACTTGTATGGAGTAATCTGGCGTCTTTTCTCTATCCAGGCAGCAAACGGCAGTCTTTATTACCCCTGTGTCTGGTTCAATCTCAAAGATTGGTGTCGCTGTATTTTCATCAATGACATTCTTCTCAATGGAATAGGTTAGTTTAGCATTGGTACCCTCATTTGCATCATCATAATCTTCTGCTGTCATTGTCATAACCACCATTCCTTGTGTCCCATTTTCTGTCACATTTCCAAAGTATACCATCTGCAAAGGAAACATTATTGAATGCTTAGACTGCATAAAATATTCAGTACTGTACCAAGATTTTACAGCAAATTAAGTTTGTTTGCATTAACATGTTCTCACTCCTTCATGAGCAAAACTAGTGTGCGTACTTGGGGGAAAATAGGNGGTATTATTTATTTAATTCAGAGATATATATTTTTAATATTGTCACATTAACGGCTACATCTTTCTTTCTTCTGACATAGATTTTTAAGTTAATTAAAATATATGGAAATTAATTATACAATTTATTGGCTGGTGTGCAGGCTTCACACTCACTGAGCTAGCCATTAAGTAACTATCAAAATGCACATATCTTCGCTTTCACTTCAGTTATATTTATGACAAAAGATTTTAAATGTAGCCTATTTTCTACCTTTCTGATGACATAAAAACTTTCGTTTATTATAATATCTAGATCAAACTAACATTGATTTTCAAAAAGTTGTGTTTCCATCAATGGAGAGCGTCAGCCAAGAAACCTTCTTTACAATATAAATATCTTTCCTCACCCAATAGATATAATCTAATCTCTGCGAATAAAACGCAAAAGCGACTTGATTGTAACCTCTACACACCGCTGCCCATTGGATGGGGTTGGGTTATGTGTAGGATAAACATATGAATTGTGACACTAGCCCTCCATATGTGTCAGTTGCTTAAATTATAAACTGTACTTGTGGTCGGTCTCGAGCCCATTGTTGATGTGACAATGTGCATTGACTTTTGTAACTAGCTCATCAAGATTATAACTTGCTTGGCTATATGAATTGTGGGGCTCAGCCTTCCTGTAACACTCCACTATCGCCATAGGATGGGTATGGGGTGCATAATAAATGAACTACACTAAACTCTGCCTTTTTGATAACATATACAATTATAAGCTTTATTTGTGAATCTCAATTAATTAAACATATATCACAGAGCCTGTAGGGTTCGAAAGAAATTGAATGGTGAGATGAGCGAAGAGACATGGGAGATTTTACATGAGTACAGTACATGGTAGTTTAAGTAGCGAACGCATGTCAACGAATAACGAGTATATATAACAAAACTATTGTCCTATGAAGTCGATTTAACTTCCAAACATATTTTTTAATAAATGTTAAATGTTTTCTGGCTAGTTATGTTAGATGTTATTAAAAATACGTATTCTACTTGTTAACATTATAATTTAAATTTGTAATAATTTGTGCAGAGAAGTGCGACAACTGGATATGCCAACAAACACTTTCCAAACAACGATATATCTTGGATAAGTCGCTCCACAACATTGACGCTTAGACCGTCGACTTCCTTTGATGTCACTTATTTACTTATTTCATAATGAAATTATATTAGTTTGGAGTAAATATATATATGTTTCTCATGATCTGCATTCAGCACCCCATTATAGTGAGTAAATATACCATATTACTTCATTACCTAATAATGCTAGGAGGGTTTGAGTAGCTTTGGGTCTTTAGTGGACAGAATCTCCAATAGATGGGGCGAGAGTCGCCTCATCTCTCTCTCGCCCGAGCAAGAGTCGAAACTTAATTTAAAATTGATATATCTTTGTCCTCCAACATGATATATTTCATTTGGTGCAATCATAATAATGTTCATATCTCGGTCTTTCTGGAGGCATATAAGATTTTAGGCTTTATTAGCGTATCTTTGTTAATTATACAATATATCGGCAAGTGCGTAGGCGTCTACACTCCATGACCGAAAAGCTACTGAACGCCACTATAAAAACATATGTATCTTCACTTGAGCTATAAATATGTCTATTGTAATGTATTTAAAATGAAGCTCATATTTCTATCTTGCTTAGACATATAAAACATTTGTGTTTATTAACGAATTTACGTGAAATAAACATTGATCTGAGAGAGTTGCTCTGTCGTTCAGTCTGTACGGGGTCGGAGCTCCGTAATTTTTAAAATACATGTATCTTCATTAGAACTTTAATATATCTATGGTAAAGTGCTTAAAGTGAAGCTTATATGTCTGCTTTTCTTGAGACATATAAAACATATATGTTTATTAACGAATTCACGTGAAATAACATTGTTCTGAGAGAGAGTTGCTCGGTCGATCGATCTGTCCGGGTCGGAGCTCGGCTATTATAAAAGTACACTTATCTCGCTTTAAATTAAATATGTCCATGGTAAGTATTTAGAATGAAGCTTATATTTCTATCTTTCTTGTGACATATAAAACTCTTACGTTTATTAGGAATCTGCGTGAAATAGGCATGGTTCCGAGATGAATGCTGCGGTTTTCGAGCTCGACGAGAGATGAAAACGACCACTTTTATACAACTACAAATATCTTCGGTTTTACTTAAAATATTTGTCTGGTAGAGGTTTTACATATAGATCTCGTTTCTGTCTTTCTTCTGACTAATAAATAATTTTGGTTTAATAAGTAATCAAGATGTTTTCAACAATATTCTTTCAGCGTCATGTTTTCCAACACGGGCGACCCTTTTGAAAACGCGATACTTGGGTTAACCCATCCTATACTTGGGTCAGTTTCCATTATGGTTCGGAACACACTACGGCTCACCATAGCCCGTGCTACTTGCCCAGCTCCTGTGCCGGGTAAGTTACGGGCTCACCATAGCCCGTGCTACTTGGAACTTGTTCCAAGTAGCTGAATCTATAACAACAACAACAACGAATAGCCAACGACGCAGGGTGCAGTCGCACCTCCACAGATCTCCTGTATCAGCTATTGATACTGGTAATGACTCCAAAGGGCCACCACTTACGGGCTATTCATGCCCGTGCCACCTTTTGGGTTGCTTAATCTTCATCAATCAATCAATCGAATAGCCAACACGAGTTACAGCCCGCTCCTGTGCCAGGTAAGTCCACTACGGGCTCCCCATAGCCGTGCTACTTTGGAACTTTTGTTCTAAGTAGCTGAATCTAAAACAACAACAACAGAATAGCCAACAGTACAATTTCCACAGTCAAGAATGTAGCACTCGGCGTATGCAGTTCTAATCAGAACTGCATACATCCAGAACTGGATGTATGCAGTTCAATAGGCCATAAAAGGCCTATTGGCCTCGTATGGGCCAATAGGCCTTCTGCAGTTACCTTTGTTCTTATGTTCTTATGTAATCGACCCCAAGACGCTACAGCTTCGACACAGAACAGACAGCAGACTACGACCACATCCAGCTACAACGCTCTCCCACATAGAGCTCCGCGATTCCGGCCTCACTCAGCTCGTTCCAAGCTCCGTCTCAACATCTACGACACTGCTGTATCCAGGACTACTAAATAAATATGAAAACCCACTAAACACTGTGTATTTAATCTACTCAACAACGTAACATAATCGTACGTTACAAAATAACGAAGTTAACCATTGCAAACACAATATCAAGCAATGAGTTAGGGCGCTGAGACACTCGACTCTCACAATGCTCATCATACTAACCTGCATACTTTTCTCCCTCCCACTGGCTTGGGTGCACTACACAATACCTGAAACGTTGTGTGTGCTAGTGGCTTTACAAGAATGTAAAATCATCATCATTACTATGTACGCTCGTAACCCCAAATGTACCTTCTTGTATATAAATAAATAAATAAATTAATAATCTGTGGGCAAAATTTCTCGTTACATCATATTTATATCAAAATATTTCGAAGATTTGGTTTTTGTGTTGGGCTTAAGGCTAACCACGAGCCACCACAAGAGCCCTAATGACCAACTAGTGGTCACACCTGTGGCTGCCACCTGACACTCACGGTTATGTTTTGCCTAAATACGTACAATATAAAGAATAACAACAAATATTAAGTACACACAGGAACACTACTTTCTATATTATGATTGATTAAAAATTATTGCTGTAATACAGATCTATTGTACTCACAGTTAATCAAGCTGAACCATGCCAGTCGTCAAATGACATTTTATGAAGTGGGATGCACTCGACTCACCGTTGGCTGACCATAATATCAAAACTGGCAACCTGTAATACAGTTAAGCTTCTGACCACCAGAGGCGCTAATGCTCCCCGTTATTATAATCCATATAATGATTGCTGCAGTTATGCCCTTTATGTATGGTGGAAGCGTGCCAAGTTTGAGCAATATGGACTTACACTACTCGACTGCATCAAGTAACACTGCTAAATAAGTACTGTTATTGTCATGAACCCGAAAGATCAATCACTTGTGGATTAACAATAAATAACACGATGATGTTAAAGAAAGTAATTATCAAAAGAAGGCACCAAGCTGGGGAGGCTATGTAGCCCCTTCAAAAGTGCGAGATATTCAAAAGGCGCTAAATATCACTAAGGATGCCAATACGAGAACAAAAGCGCATAAGGCAAACAACATCAAAGGCATCTGATTCACAAGGATACTATAGAGGGACAGGTGACCGCAAGGGACGGTCGGGAAACTTGACGTACACTCATCCTGGAAGTCAGGACATTCGACAAGGATATGCACAACCGTAAGAGGGACAATGCAATTCGGACAATAAGGAGCAGGGCAGCGCTCCATTAAGTGTCCACGAGTTAAGCGGGTATAGCCAATATATAACCTCGCTAGAGCTATTTCCACCACCGGTTACGGTGGTAGGAGGAAGGCCATGGAGAGACACTACCTTTAAGAGCATGCAGCTTGTTACCAGTAACAAAACCAACGACACTGCCAGCAGGAAAGGATCGAGGAATGAATAACTGGGTAGAAGTCAGAATAAGGAACACCTTTATGGGAGATGGGACAGGTGCAGATAGCTTCCTTAGCGGCAGCATCCACACGCTCATTTAAGGACACACCAATATGACTGGGAACCCAGCAAAACCCAACTGTCTTAAATCTGCTGGAGATAAGAAACAGCCAATATTGAATTTCGATGACCACAGGATGGACAGGATTAAAGGACTCCAGAGCCATGAGGGCACTGCGACAGTCAACTACAACAACAAAGGAAAAATTATGGCGAGAAAGCAGTTGACAAAGAGCAAACAAAATTGCACAAAGTTCAGCCGTGAAGATGCTAGTCTCTGGAGGCAGGCGACATATATTGGTGCAGTCAGGAAATACAACGGAGTAGCCTACACCATCACCTACTTAGACCCATCCGTGAAGACAGAGATGGTGCGGGAGTATGAAGAAAAGTGAGCAAGGAAAAGGCATTTCAGAAATAATGTATCACGATACTATATTTTGTCCCAACTCTGTTCTTTTCTTTTCAAAAGGAATGCAACATTGCATACGCCTTTTCCAGGTCAAAAAGGACAGAAACAAAGGTCTTCGCAGCAAAGCAGTACGAATATAGACCTCCGAGTTGAATATAGACCTCCGAGTTCACGAGGACATCAGTCATGCTGCAACACTTGCGAAAGTCAAATTGATTAGGGGAGAGGAGGTTATAGTGTTCCAAGAACCACATTAGACGGACATTGACCATATGCTCAGAGTTTGCAGATGCAACTCGTGAGAGCAATGGGGCAGAAATCTTTAGGGGATGACCTTAGAGAACCAGGTTTTCGAATAGGAAAAAAACCGCTTCAAGCCAGTCCTCACGGACTGACGACGACTCCCAGACATGGTTACAAACACTCAGTAAAAACTGAAACGTGCATGGAGGGAAGATGGCAAAGCATCTCATAATGAATATCATCCAAGCCCGCCGCCATAGAACCCCAGAGGGCCAGGGCAGATTGGAGTTCTGAGAGAGAGAAAGGATCATTATAGGGAAGCCAAAGAGAAGTGCAAAAATCTAAGGAAGAAGATTCAAGAAGGGGCTTATGAGCAAGGAAATGAAAAGAAAGATGAGAGCCGGAGCCAACAGTCGAAAAGTAAGAACCCAGTATGGTCGCGACCGACACTGGATCCGTCACAATAGACTCACAGAGGTGAATGACTGGCGAGTCATCTGGAACAAACTTACCTATCTTGTGGATTTTCTGACGTTTTATAAAACAATTGCATGGGTAGCCATGGTCGTATCAAGAATGTAAGAACTCTTGTATATATAAATAAATAAATAAAATAAAAGAATATCAGATACATGACCTCTGTATGCAGAGAACTAGGACATCTGTAACAATCGAGTTGGTAGCCGTGGTTATTCAACACGTGACACCGATTGTCTCTCTCATTATCTACAACTATCCGACTATGTATCAAAGTTTACAAAGATACATCACCTTATCCTCATCATTAATTTCCCTCTGCCTGTGGTACAAAAACCTCAGGTAGTCGTGGTCAGCCACCTGCGATTATGACGAGGATAAATGTGAATGTAGTCATATGTTTGGGAGTAAAAGACATGGGGATGGAGCCTTGATTTTGTATAAGCACTCTCTCATATCAGTGGCTAGCCCACGAGGCTAACCAGTTTGATTTACCTGAAAGCCTCTGTACAGGTGGTGGTGGAATCTGAAAGACTGGAGATATTTCAAACTCAAATCTGGTGTGTCCAGCAGTGATGATTTTCATCAGTGCTGCAGAGGGAGGGATCGGATTGTTGAGGGAGGGATGTACGATGTACTATTCAAGAGGGAAGGGAGGAAATTGTCAGGGGCAAGTGCCAAGCCATTACGACTATACAGCACTGGGAAGGGGTCAGGATAAGGATTTAGGATGGGACAGGGGGGAAGGAATGGTGCCCAACCTCTTGGATGGTCGGGGATTGAATGCAGATCTGCATGAAGCGAGACCGTCGCTCTACCGTCCAGCCCCAGTGGTTGGGTGCATCGTTGAGAATTACACTACCCTGTAGCTGTACCATGTGTAAGATATATTTATTTTGTGCATGAGACTTGATGCCAGAGTATTCACCATTGGAACTCCTGAAATCTCTTTGTAACTGCAGCAGTGTTAGGAAGTCATATAGTGAAGTGAATCATAAAAACCAATAGCAATGTAGAGTGTACCTTGAGTGAGTGAAATATCATTCAGCAGGATGTTACATGTCAATGTGATTAGCTTTGTGTATGCTGCTTTAAATAGAGATGCCCTTTTTCATTTATATTAAATTTTCAACCCCATCTGTGAACCATATTCACGCTAGCAACTACTCTAAAAATTTTGATGTGTACAGAGACTTTTGCTCCCTGCCTGTATCCAGGTTGAGCAGACATAACCAATATCCAGTTCATTTGGATGCCTGTCACATGTGGTTTTCTTACAAATGGGTCCCACAGTCAAGTTGTGTACTATTGTTGTAAAATTGTTACTCCTTAGATGGCCTCTTTGAACTGCCAACCATATTGTAACTGGTGACATTGCAAGCAGGTGGGAGGGAGGGGGGGAAGAAAGAATATCAAACAGTAAATAGAGTATACATATCTCCATGCATGGAAAATGAGAAGGCAAAGCCACAAATCAGTGTAGATGTATTTCGCTTGTGTACCACCACCACAAGCAGAAGAACGGAACAGAATCACACTTACCAGCTTCCTTGCCACATCAAGGCAACACCTATGAGGAGGAATAAACTGAAAAAGGAAGCCATATCCTTGGTTCATTTTGCTCGAGTGAAGAGGTGAGTATGTGTTGTACATGCAGTTTAAACTATTCATCACCAAGTGTTATAACAGAAATGTATTATACATGTGTTATATAAGGGTCTAGTAGTGTCACAAAACAAAATTGAAATGAATGGTCAAGGAAGTGAAATTTTTCACAATTTTGAGATCAGATAATGCCATTGTTGTTGGAACACAAAGTGGAAAGTAGCTGTCACTAATTGATACTATCAGCTCAAATATTAATGAGACAAAATTTTGTGTGTGGATAATTGTGATGAAAATATACCTAGCAAATCAAGCAGTGATATCCAACAATATATTTATTCATATACTGTCATTATGTATGTTATCCAACACCACCTCCAACAAAGATATACAGGTAGCAACTTCACTTGCTCCACATTATTCATAAAAGATGCACAAATAGGAGGTAGAGACTACACAAAAATTGGTCTCATGGATAACTTTGCATTTCCTTCACTAGATATTGTGCATCACTGACCCCTAGCAACAACATTTGTAAAATACCAGTATTATACAGGTATTAATTTCATGTACAGTAATTGTAACAACTCTCATATAGGATACAAAACCACAGATACACAAAGGCTTTTAATCTATTTCAGATGACAATGCAGACACAGTAAAATCACAGCTTAAAAACATCAAACAAAAGCTTAGTTGCTATGGCTTCTTGTCCATTCGGGGACATCTCTGCTGGATAACTTTTAACTCAGCATCAATAAGGGTACAAAACTTTCGTTTTTTTTTTGTATTTTTTTTAGGAAATACTCTTCTACTCTTTGACCATTTCTGATTCCCTGGGCCAAAGTTCTCATAAGAATAGCAAATGGACTTGAGACACTACAATGAGAAATTCTGGGGTTTGTGACATTTAATAAGCAAGGATACGATTGAAATTGATACATAACATTCATACAAAAAGCATAGAATACTTCGGCCTGGGGATGAACCAGATTTCTCTGTATTAGGATATAAACAGGGAGGAAAAATTGAAAAAGTAAAACATTATTGACCTAATACAGAATATGACAAACTCAATGATCAAGAAAGGTAAACTGTTAAATAATATAAAAAAAGCTTAATTAGAGGCATCATCGACTACAAATGAAAGTTGTCACAATGCTTCGGGAAGGACAGAGAAATCTGGCTTTAATGTTCCTTGAGTTCTAGTAAGATGATAATTCTTTGATACAAAATGTGAAAATGAATAATGCATTCATACATACATCTTTTGGTATATGGAATGCTATAAAACATGTTGGCTGGGCTCGGCAAACTTCAGGGAGGAAAAGATGGTTGTCTTGTGCAGAGACTAAAAGGGTGGCAGAATGAGTTGCTGACCTTGTCATGTTCAGTTGATGATTGAAACAACTAGTAAATGAGGGGACTAAAGCATGGTTAAGTTAGTGCACAGGTGGGTGGAGTTAATGCTCTGCACAAGAAAACTCAACATTTCTTTTTCTTCTCAAGTCTCTTTCAGATACAGTACAAGGTAATTCATTATTTGGTCCAAGAACGCTGAGAAGACCCACTGAAATTGATCCGAGACCAACATTGTTCTATTTATGACCAACTTGTGCACAATTCCTCTAACACTAGGATGATGATAATAATAATAATAATAAATAATAATAATAATAATAATAATAATGATATAAGAAGCCAATGACTAAACAACCCAGCCTGCTCCCACCAAGTATGGCAGTGCTGTTGAGGTTATGTGGTGTGGTGATGAAGAGTTCACACTCTTAATATATTCTTTTAAAAATGTCAATGTTTTTACTAAATGATTTTGTGGGTCCAAAGATAATTTATAGCTATTAACACAGACTGAGGAATAAACTGGACTGGAAAAAGCTTCCATTTGTGAGGGGACATCACCACAGGCGAGACCTATGGATGGGTAGGTGGGTGGCGGGCTGTGGCAGCCCATACTGTGCCAGGACTGGAATAAGGGGTCTGGGAACAGGAATGGGAGGATAACTGACCTCGGGGGATTTGTGGGGTGGGGCAACATGAGTGAAGAGGCCTGGGTTCAACTAGGAAAACATCTGCATGAAAGTAGTTACCAAGTACAGTAGAGGTATATTCCTTACCTCGGAAGTTATCTATATACACTAACGAGATCAGATGAAGCAAAACTGTAATAAAATTAAAAAGTAGTAAGCAAGCATTTATTGCTTCCTTTGCAGTATAGAATATCATACTTAAATTACAGATATATAGGGTTTTTTATTTTAAACAGATGTTTTGGTCTCTTCATCCATAGTTGAACCACCATCTACAAACATCAGCACTTAAGAAATCAACTGTCACTTCTTCCAAAAACTTGCACAGCAAGACACCAAGAGAAGACTACAGTTCAGTAACAAACTTGCTACTCAGTGAATGCCTACAATAATGAAGCTGTCGTCACATGTCTAATTGATCTTGCTGTCTAGCTTTCATACGGATGAGCAAATATTGAAAAAGAACTATTTCATTCTTTGAGACATCTATCTCCTCCTTAAGTATCTACACATGTACAAAAAATTTACATACATTCAACACTTTTTCATACAGGGTACAGTATTTCAGTACTGCCTGAGATTCATTTGTGAGTATACAGGCCTGGCTTTTGCCTGCAAAATGCACAGAGTTGCAGTACTGACCTGATATAAACTAAGGGTGAGAGTAGTATACAGGGGGGAGACAAATCAACCACATCCTCATGCACACAATTAAGAGTACACTGCGTAACTCATTATATGAGAACCAATAAATGCTGCCCTCAGAAAGTCTGTGGTGCAATACACTGAACCTTTGTATTTCCTTGATATGCTTCACAGTTGTAGCGAGTGAGGACAAACATAAGTCACTAAGAACATTACAAAATGTACTTTGAGAGTCGGTAATCCACAAATCAAAACAGATTTGCCTGGGGTTCTTGGCACGTAACATGGGTCATAACAAAAACACCTAAATACTCAATCCAAGTCTTCCTTTCACTTTCATCCCATACTATCACACAACTGTCTTTTATGGAATGTTAGTTCTCCCACCACAGTCATCAATAAGACTGATAACACTGCCTTGATCAAGGCAGACTGTCCATCAGTTCTTAATAAGATAGGACATGTCTCATCACCACAAGTGATTGTAGAGGGAGCATTAATTCTACACTGAACACTTGGCATTTTCTATCACCTCATTGTTAAATAAAGTCTTGGCACTGTGAGGGTCATGCCATTAATGTGCACAACATTGGGTAGGAGGACAAAGTCTTTTTTTCCAAGATTCTGTGAGCATTCTTTAGCACAGTCACTCTTGGTTTATGGCTACCTGAAGGAAGCTATGTGGAGGATGCATTTCTTTACCACATAGGACAATATGGAATATACTGTATATTACACATGTGAGGTTCCATGAGTATTTTAATACTGTATTAATCTCTCTAAATGAACCACACTGCAGTCCTCATCTTATTAAGTATTTGATTTTAAAACTGCAGATATGGACATTAAATTTTTTTTAATTTACAGCCATAATGTGAAAAAATTTAATTTCATATATATATAGCACCAGTGAAGATTTCAGACACCCAGTGATAATGTGATTCATGACTGATAATCATGCTGATATTGTAGATTTAATTAACTATTTAAGGCAACATGCATGATGTAGATGACAATCTTGCAGCAACATCTCTCTCTCCACATAGACCTTCAGATTATCTTAAGACAGAGGGGGGACTCCCTCCCTCCTGACCCAAGTCCTCCTGGTTGAGAAATTTATCAACAGTGCGCTTGCGTTGGTATAGAGAAATGTTCTCAATGAGGCAACTCCCATAGGAAGGCTCCAGTTTGAGACTTAATGGTCTTCCTCCTCTTCAGATTCTCCATGGCCATACATGTCTGCTAACTTGCTGAAACGTGGACCCCAGTTGTTCAAGTAATCAAAGTCCTGTTCGTTGTCATCGGTGCCTATAGACAAAAATAATTAATGAAATAATTACAATAAATTAGCACCAAATTGCAAATATTGCCCACTCAGTAATGCTCAACAAGTACACTACAAAAATATCAATCACATCCAAAAGGAACTTTACAATAACATTTTGAATAATTGAATATTTAAGGCAAGTAAGACCTTGTTTTAAGAAACCTTGCTCTATTGAATTACTGCACGTTCCAAACAGTTTTTATTCAGTGTAAATTGTCCAGTGAATCAAACAAATGTTAATTTCTGTGTAGACTGTTTGCCTAAGCCTCCACCAAACCAGACGATTGTGACGCCTCCACTTTAGCAGACAACATATTCTAATTGCAAATAATTGTACAGTGTATAAATTCTTTTAAACAAGCGTTAAAACATTATTTTACAAATTATATCAAAGAATAATATTTAAGCAAAAATATGCAAAAAACAGCCAAAAGTGAATATTATTGTGGTTTACCCATGCCCAAAGGAATCATAATGGTAAGTTCAAATACTTCGATATACTTCAAATACAAATACTTTATCAATGGTGTATTGATAAAATCCCCCCCCTACAAAAAAATAAATTATAATACAGCTACAAGTATTACTGTCAGACAATAATAACTCAAGGCCTATACGTATACCGACAGACAGAAATGTTTCCAAGCCATCCATGGGTCTATGCCTTCAAACACTAGAGTTGTTTTTTTGGCCGAGTCTACAATGTTATGTCTTGTCTGTCAACAAGATGTCTTACTAATCAGAGGTCCAATATCATAAATAATGTCAGAACAAAGGTGGATGCATTTTAGAAACAATTAACAAATTCCTGTAGGAAATGCCAGACCATCTGGGTTGTAATTGATTATGGGCCTGCACTGCAGGTCACCCCAAACAACAGCCATCTAGATCAAGTACGTAATCACAAGACAAGCCTGGCTGCAGGCTGGGCTTGGAGAGAACTCCCAGAACCCACATTAAGTATACTCCAGGCATACTGTAGCATTCATGGGGCTGAAGGTGTTATGAAAATGTGAAAAATATATTTTCTTAGTTTCTTAGCACTTTTTTTTACTAACACTATGGGTAAACTTTATTTTGAAATGAATATTCTTAGTTATTATACTTATGACAATATCTCATTTTAAAAAAGTTGTTACTAGAATAATATGAAAACAGAAAAAGATAGGGTTACATACTGTATTAATTCCTTGTTATCCCTGATGATCTAACCAGGAGTATTTAATATCTGGTTGGTTCCATTATATGCTGACTGCAAAATTCTTACAGCATCACAGTTGAAAAGGTTGTTAATATGCATATGCAGGGAGTGAGTGAGAAGCGTGAGAGAACATACGAGTACCACTGTGATTAACTTACCCGAGGCCAGCGACGAAAGTGATCCAGCTGTAGATCCACCACCTTCGTAAGCATAATTGCGAAGGTCGTCAAATGGCGGAGCATTAGGATCATTATCAGCCTTACTCTTGTGCTCACTAATAAATACTCCCACATCTGGCTGACCTCCAGGACCATCTGTCAACATTATAAAAAAATTAATATTACAATAATTATAATGAAAATAACAGTTTAATGACAAATTTATAAGATTGTATCTCACATACATTAAATACATTGTTACCTACTAAACAACTGTTCAATTTGCATCGTTTGAAAAAACTGAGAAAAAACGAGCACTTTTGAACATTTGTCATTTACAACTAGTGCAAATGTAACACTGTAAATCTATAGGTGTAATGGTATCAATAGAGTACTTAACATTTTTTAAGATGTCTGAGTTTCTGAGACAATGATTCATGTGATCTCTGGGTTTATAAATAATGACAAAGTAAATTAGCAACACTTGATAATTATAATAATTGTCAGAGTACTCCTGCAGAATCTAGTACATGCAACTGTTAAATGGCACTCCAGTGATTATCGATCAGTATAAAAAAAAAAAAATACATAGTTATTTTGTATAGCTATGTATATAGTTATTTTTGTATAGTCTTAGATTAGTTCTGGAAAAGATACCTTATATTCCCACCACATTGAGTTTGAAACTTTGAATAGAACCATGAGTGTGTTTTACAAGAATTGGATAGCATTTTGTACTGTATAGTACAAAATGTTACAGCATACTAATTCTTATTGAGAACAGGAATCCTGCTAGGCTTTTCAAAGAAGTCATCTGTTGACATTTTCCAGGATGCCACCCACAAGAGTTGACTAACTCCTGGGTACCTATTTACTTTCAAGTGAACCTAGGCACATGCCCAAATGCCTTCATACTCCTGCAGGAATTGAACCCCAGAACCTTTCAGTGGCTACAGGTTGAGAAGCGAGACCAAAAAGTTGAAGTTCAACCCCTATATGCAAAATTAGGAAAGTATCAAGCAGGAGAGAGCAAGACAGGCACAGGCAGGAGTGGGTAGGAGTAATCACCTAATTGTGATTTGTGAGGATGAGCTATGGCTCTATGGTCCTGCTTCTTAACATACAATCTTAAGGTGTACAGGTTCCAAATCCTATCAAATCCACATTAGAAGTCTGTATGGAATCCATCTCCACCACATCACTTTATAGCGAATTCCTATTACGACAATGAACAAAATGATTTCTAAAACCTCTGGCTAATTTAGGTACAGTACTTGGCTTCATCTATGACCTCCTTATGTCCAATCCATTCCAAATAATTTCTCTCTTTTCTGCCATTTCAAATTACCGAGATTTATGAATGAAAGAACGGGGATAAAGTCAAAAAGATAAAAACACAAATATTAGTACTTACATGGCATTTTGCCCATGAGTGGTCCACCATTTCCAATGGCTGGGCCAACAGGAATCTGAAGAGGTGTGATATCAAAGGCTGTCATGTCATCCTCTCCACCACCTTCATCGTCATAATTAATTATGTTTTCACGTACGTCATCGTATGGATCAGCTTTGGGGAAGTGGCGCTCCTTTTGCCGATTGTACACCACAAACACCAGTACCAATACTTTGGTGAAAAAAAAACACAGATTTTAGTGATAATTGCATTAAACAGCCAAACCTTAAATTATAATATTAAAAAACATATACTGGGCAATATATTTAATCTGCAATCTTGGATTCAATAAATATACTTTTAATTTAAGAAAAGTTGATATTATCTACATATTTTATGCTATACTTTCTAAGGAAGTTTTTCTTCCTTGATTGAAAGAAGAATTTTTCCTGGTGAGCTTAAGTAACATAAAGAAGGGAAATGTCTGATCAAATGAAGGCTTTCATTAGGAAAAACAAAATTAGAAAGGATGAAGCACAAGGGCTGTATGAAAATGATTGGTCTAACCTTATGGTTATTTGTTTTTTAAGAAATACTGTTGGGGGCATAACTAGAACAGTAAAGATGTATAATCTGAGACCAGTGTATGGTGTTAAGATACAAATAAAGAATGATAGTTATAAAAAGTTGTGTTAGTGGTGATATTAGTTTTCAATCCTTTCCAGGTGGGCTCCCCTCCAACCTTCACAGCTGGGCTTCTCTCCAACCTTTCCAAGTGGGCTCCCTCTCCAACCTTCACAGCTGGGCTCCCTCTCCAACCTTTCCAGGTGTGCTCCCTCTCCAACCTTTCCAGGTGTGCTCCCTCTCCAACCTTTCCAGGTGTGCTCCCTCTCCAACTTTTCCAGGTGGGCTCCCTCTCCAACCTTTCCAGGTGTGCTCCCTCTCCAACCTTTCCAGGTGGGCTCCCTCTCCAAGTTTCCAGGTGGGCTCCCTCTCCAACCTTTCCAGGTGGGCTCCCTCTCCAACCTTTCCAGGTGTGCTCCCTCTCCAACCTTTCCAGGTGTGCTCCCTCTCCAACCTTTCCAGGTGGGCTCCCTCTCCAACCTTTCCAGGTGGGCTCCCTCTCCAACCTTTCCAGATGGGCTCCCTCTCCAACCTTTCCAGATGGGCTCCCTCTCCAACCTTTCCAGGTGGGCTCCCTCTCCAACCTTTCCAGGTGGGCTCCCTCTCCAACCTTTCCAGGTGGGCTCAACCCGCCCAACTTTTTTTTATATATATACAGTATATATAAGAGTTCTTACATTTTTGTAAAGCTACTAGCATGCATAGCATTCGGGCAGGTCCTTAATCTTAATTTTCCCTGGAATATGACCTGCCTAATCATTTAACAACCAGATACCCATTCACTTTTGGGTGAACGTAGGTGCACAGTTAAGGATTGGCACCCAGTAAATCCTCTCTGACCAGGATACGAATCCAGGCCAAATTGCTTGCAAAGCACAGGACGAATGTTTTACTAATGCGCAACAGGGGCTGCTAAAGTGGGCTCCCCCATGCCTTTCTCAGTGGGCTTTCCTCCAGCCCTTCTCAGTGGGATTCCCCAGCCTTCCCAGGTGATAACTCTGATAGATGACGGTCCATGAAACAAATAAATTGTTAAAAGTACAGAATAATGGATGAAAGAAATAATAACGAGATTATGGAAGAAATATGAGGGACCATCCCTCATCAGTGGACTGATACAGAATATGACCGATTTATATATTTATGATGAGAAATAATGAAAAGATTACTAGGAACTTCTATTAGAATATAGAATTAATGTAAAGGAAGAGAAAATCCTAAAGCTTCATAATTAAACTTGAAAGTTATAATAATGACTCCATATTGGATTCATTTATGCAAAGAATGCTAAAAAACAAACACAATCATGCATTTCTTTACTCTGTGACTGCCCAGCAAAAACTGCTTATTTAAACTTTCAAATACAAGTCTAAAAAAAAAGAAAAAGTCCCTTTGATTTAATGTTAAAATCAATATATTACAACAATAAAATTATTTAAACTTTGCACAAAGAAATGTCATTAATGTGATGTATCAAGAAGAAAGTCAGTAGAAGCCTGGATAAGGATTCACACCTGCATACTGAACACATGCTTGGCACTACCCACTGTGCAGGTTCAAATCCTCATCATGGCTTCTACTGATTTTTTAATTAAGACTTTCTTAAACCTGAAATCAAATGTTCTAGCATCTTTCCTGTTCCTAGATCATACATTAATAATGTTATGCATCACATTAGAGTGTAGCTGGAGCTTTATTAATGACAAGCATTCTACCTGCTTTCAGACACCTGAAAATTATCTTAAAATTATAGCCAATACTGTACTGTAATTTAATTGTCCAATCTACCCATACTTATGGGAAAATGATAATGAAAGTTTGCAGCTACACAAATTTGGAACACCAAAGTTCAAAGTACAGGATGGTATATTCTAACATGAATGATTAAGTTAGTAAGTAATTATCAATAGAAGGCACCAAACCAGGAAGGCTATGTAGCACCATCAAATGTGCGAGATAATCAGAGGGCGCTAAATATCACCAAGGATGCCAATACGAGAACAAAAACGCATAAGGCAAACGATATCAAAAGTATCCAAGTCGCCAAGAATTCTATCGAGGGACAAGCGACCGCGGGGGACGGTCGGAAAACAAGACACACGCTTGTCCTGGGAGTCAGGACATTCAACAAAGATATGTATGACTGTAAGAGGGACAATGCAGTTTGGACAATAAGACACAGGGCAGCGCTCCATTAAGTGACCATGAGTTAAATGGGTATGGCCAATACGTAACCTAGCCAGAGCCGTTTCCCACCGCCGGTTATGGTGGCAGGAGGAAGGCCACTGGGACACACGACTCTTTAAGAGTATGCAGTTTGTTACCAATAACAGAAGACCAACAACTCTGCCAGTGGGCAAGGATGGAGGCATGAATAACTGGGTAAAAGTCAGAATAAGGAATACCTTTATGGGAGATGGGACAAGTGCGGATAGCGTCCTTAGCGGCAGCATCCGCACGCTCATTTAAAGACACCCCAACATGGCTGAGAACCCAGCAAAACGCAACCGACTTAAATTTACTGGAGATAAGAAACAGCCAATGTTGAATCTCGATGACCACCGGGTGGACCGGATTAAAGGACCCTAAAGCCATGAGGGCACTACGAGAGTCAACTACCACCACGAAGGAGGATTGCCCCCGGGAAAGCAGGAGACGAAGAGCATAGAGAATAGCATAGAGTTCTGCTGTGAAGATGCTAGCCTCCGGAGGAAGGCGACACATATAAGTGTGGTCAGGAAAAACAACAGAGTAGCCCACACTGTCAGCAGACTTTGACCCGTCAGTGAAGATGGGAACGGAGTGGGAGTGAGAAGAAAATTGCTCAAGGAAGAGGCGTTTCAGAACTGTAGGAGGGGTAAAAGCTTTAGTGATGCGGGTCAGAGAAGTACAAAATTTGGGAAAGGGTACCCTCCACGGGGGCAAGGATGGAACAATACGAGGAGAAACATTAGTAATACGAACTGAAAGAGAATCTTGTAAGCGAGACAAACGGACAGAAAGAGGAAGGTGGTGAAGAGGAACAGGAACTACAGGAGGGGTAAAAGTCAAAGCACGATAGAGGAAAGAGTGAGGATGCTGTAAGGATCGCGCAAGATAACAAAGACTAGCGATCCTGGAGAGACAGAAAGCCAGTGTCAGTGTACAAACTGAGGGTAGGAGTGGAACGAAAAGCACCAGCGCCGAGGCACAACCCAGTATGGTGCAAAGGATCAAGACGGCGAAGAGTAGAAGAAGCAGAAGAGTATGCAGGGCAACCATAATCGAGCTTAGACAGGATGAGAGAGGAATGAAAATAGAGGAGCATGCGCCTATCTGCTCCCCAAGAAGTATGGGACAAAACCTTAAGTAGATTAAGGGCCTTAGAGCATTCAACACGGAGGTAAGAGACATGGGGCGACCAAGACAAACGAGTGTCAAAGAATAACCCCAAAAGCTTCGTGGAATCTTTGTACTCAAAAGGATGACCATAAAGTGACAAAGAGGGACGAAGAACGACCCGCTTCCGAGTAAAAGTCATGGCACAAGTCTTAGTAGTAGAGAACTTGAAGCCATGATTGGTGGCCCAAGATGAAATGGCATCAATCGCAAGTTGAAGCCGCCGTTGAAGGAGAGGCGAATCATCACCCCGACAGCAAAGAGTAAGATCGTCAACATAAAGAGCAGAGAAGATGCCAGAAGGAAGGGAGGAAAGAAGACCATTGAGGGCAACCAGAAAAAGAGTAGTACTCAGAACACTACCCTGGGGCACACCTCCATACTGCCGAAAAGAGGCAGAGAGAGTGGCACCAAGCCTGACTCGAAAAGTACGACGAGAGAGAAAGCTTTGAAGGAAGAGAGGGAGATTACCACGAAGGCCAAAAGAACGAAGTTGGGACAGAATATGGTATCTCTAAGTTATGTCATAAGCCTTTTCTAGGTAAAAAAGGACAGCAACAACGGAGGTCTTCGCAGCAAAAGCAGTACAAATATAGACCTCCAAGTTCACCAGGACATCTGTCGTGCTGCGGCACTTGCGAAAACCAAATTGAGAAGGAGACATGAATGATTAACCTTTTGTTTCATTACAGACGAGTTTTGTTTTAGTTCACACTGAGTATTACTGAACTCATACAGTATTTATATGCTTCATCCCACTCCTTCCATGTGGTGTGAACCTAGTTGAAGCACAGGCACACCTAACAACCACACACTGACCTCTTGTGACCTCTGTTAATTATCTTTCTGTTTACACAGTTTTTGGACACACTAACATCACATCTTGTCAATGTTCTGCAACTCTTAAGGAGTACTTGATACAGGCCCAGACTGGGACCAGAGTTACAAGTCTTGAGAGGGTCTACTGTGCCTTGGTTCCCCATGCTATCAGCAATGCAAAACAGCACACAATAAGAGCAATCAACCACATTGTATTCACCCCAATATCTGCTCCCTCTCCCCACAGCCTATTCCCCAATTTCTTTACATTCCAAGTAAAGAAATTGCCATTGTAGTATAATGCCACAAGCACCTGCCAGTGATGAGTTGGAGAAAGTTTTTGAAATTAGACTTTTATAACCCACCATCTAAAGCCAAAATTACTTCCCTCATATAATATTTTTATCTATATGCATGGTCAGTACAGTAAAATATACTTCATTTATATATTAGAGCCGTGTACTGCACACTGTACTGTACACTACTGTACTTAGTTCGAACCTGTGAGCCGAGAATGTAGACCACTGTGCTACAAGACACTTACTACACTTGTTCTTCAAACTCTTGCTGCCAGCATTTGTCCCATCTTTTTTTGGGAAGGAAGAGGAAAAAGGCAGGTATGAAACACTCAGTAGTGTAGCAAACAGTGTGCAAACAGTGTGGCTGCATGTAGTTACTTGCACAGTTAAAGGTATTGCTTACCTATCAGTACTTACCTTTCACTGTTTATAGAGAATGGGATCTAGCACTATGTACCCAAACCATGTATCAAGTATCTTGTACTTATCTTGTCAAGTATCAAGTACTTGTACCAAGTACAAGTATCTCTGGCAGTTCGGCTTGTATAAGGATCTAGATAAAGTAGTGTAAAGTATAAAGTGTGTGGACAAAGACAGGGACACACAATCGAACACTATATCTTGGATTGTAGTAAAATTGAGCCATTTAGAGATAAATCTAAGCTCACTCTGTATGATATGGCAACCTATCTTATTACCATGGATAAATTACCTGAAATCCTTGCACTGTATCCACATTTCGCTTCCAGTAGATAAACGACATATGAGATTCAGAAACAAGTAGTGTACTGTGAGGACTAATAATAAACAGAAGCTCCCCTATGACTCTGTAATGTCCCCATTGGTCAAACTATTATGTATTAGCGATAAGACCTACCATTAATGTATGATGACTTACTGTAAATATGTAGCTCTTGAAATAGCACTTACTCTGTAACTAGCTGACATTGTAACTATAAGGTGTGAATGATAGATGTAATTGTTAATGTAATAATCTAAGATAAGGTCTGATAAAGACCTTTTGTGCCCTCTGTAATGCTTTTGCGCTACCACTCACAGGATGAGTATGGGGTGCACAATAAACTAGCCGCCTTCGGCGGCAACAATCAAATCAAATGTACCCGAACCCTTAACACCATGTGTATTTTAAACCTTTGGATGCTCGAGTTCCTTGTTATATCTGCTCTTTAAGCCGAGGTTATAGGAGGTTCCATCAGTTGTTTCAATGCATCCCACATGTTGCACACCCACACAATTTATGAGCACCTCCTTATGTGTTTCTCAATACCTTACATATCCACCCAAATTTTATTGTCAAATTCTCTCTCAATTGGAAAAGGTTGACCTTGTCTATTACCCTCTGTTTTTTGTACATGGTCCTTCTCTCCTCAAAAGTTGTTAGACTGAGTTCCAAGCCAGTCTTTGTAATGTAATCCTCTTAATACTGGTATAAACCTGATTTCAGGTTATATAACGAAACAGTTATGTATATTTTGGTGTTTAATGAGGTGCAGATTTAATGCCAGCACTACATAAACAAGTACTGTACAGTAATTGTCTGATGTAACTGTCCTTGTTAACTGTCTTCAAAAATTTGTTTCCCCTTCCCCTTAAGGAGTTTATACCTTCCAGGCTCATGTTTTATCTTCAATTCATTACACTTTAGAATTCATGCAGCAGCCTCTACTGCTATTAGTCAAGACCTTCCTGCATCCCACTGCAATTGTCTTTAATTTTATGCATCTCATTTGCTTTGACATTTGCAAACATTCACATGTATTAATGCACCCCTTAACACTTTCGTCCTTTGGGGACAGATTTGACATCCACAAATAACTCTGCGGATGTCCAGCAGGGATGCATGTGGCTCCAAAATTAAAATATTTGTTAAAATTCCATTTTTTACCTGATCATTATAGGACTAGATTTAGAATGCGCGCCTTTAGATTGCGAACACTTTGATACCAGCATAAACTATGTAACATTAAAATTGTGAGAAAACTGAACAGAGAATACACATTTTGTGTATAACGCTCACTGGAAACACTCGGCTGATTTTCAGGTTTGCTACGAATGGCACGCATTTTTTTTTTACCTTATGTGCATACAGTACATCCCTCTAGCGAATTCTATTGTGAACAATTTGATACCAGAATGAACGATGTTGCATGAAAATTGAGTTGAGAAAACAGAACAGAGTATACACGTTTTAGTTGTGGTGTAATTACCTAAGTGTAATTACCTGAGTGTAGTTATAGGATGAGAGCTACGCTCGTGGTGTCCCATCTCCCCAGCACTGCCATATAACGCTTTGAAATTACTGACGGTTTTAGCCTCCACCACCACCTCACCTAACTTGTTCCAACCGTCTACCACTCTGTTTACAAAAGTGAATTTTCTTATCTTTCTCCGGCAGCTTTGTTTCGTTAGCTTAAATCTATGACCTCTTGTTCTTCAAGTGACCTCTTGTTCTTCAAGTTCCGGGTCTCAGGAATTCTTCCCTATCAATTTTATCGAGTCCTGTTACTATTTTGTATGTAGTGATCATATCGTCTCTTTTTAGTCTACTAGTTTTTGCATGTTTAATGCCTCTAACCTCTCCCCATAGCTCTTGTCATAAAAAAAGAAGACCCTTACTACCTTGGGTGGAACTCTGGACTGCAAGGCCGCGGAGGATGCTCCTACACCTGGGCTATGACGGCTTCTAAAAGGAGAAGTGCTTGGTCCTGGGAAGTTGCGTAGGACATTCCCACAGCTGACCAACTATGTCTCCTAAAAGACATTGGTAGCCGAGGCTATTTTCCAAACATCCCAACAGCATTTGGTGGTAAACTTGGGCATAGATATTTCATTGAATCACCTCACTTTATGGGGCCATGTGAGCAACACAAATGCGAACAAGCCTGAATGGTCCCCAAGCATATATGCAACTGAAAACTCCACACCCCAGAGGGATTCGAACCCAGACAGCCAGGAGCACTATGCACATGGCGTACCTGGTTCCTTAACCACTCGACCACCGTGACTGTTCGACCACCGTGACGTGTCGTGTGCCGCTGGGTGCTTGCTCATGGGGTTACACTTGTCCGATTTTCGGGTTTGCTGTGGGTGGCACACCGAGCTTTTTGACCTTACATGTATATATGTATTCCTTTAAGAGAATTCTGTTGCGAAGAATTTGATACCAAAATGAACGATGTAACACAAAAATTGCAGTGAAAAAATTTAAAAGAGCAAACACATTTTAGTGCTGTTGCACGCTCGCAGGTAATGCTCGGCCTATTTTTGGGTTTGGTGTAGGTGGCACATCAGGCTTTTGGACCTTATATGCATATACCCCTGTAGGGAATCCTACTGCACATAATTTGATACCAAAATGAACGACGTACAATGAAAACTGAGGTTAGAAAACTGCAAAGGGATATACATTTTAGTGTGGCTACCCACTCATGCAAAAAGCTCAGCCCACCTTGGTGTAAGCTGGAGCATGTATGACGGGAAAGGGAAAGTGTTAAGGTGC